>OX388306.1:9545324-9890844 GCA_947579605.1 Athripsodes cinereus | reverse complement strand
CCCGATGACATAGTTTTATTAACATACATTGCCCATAACTCATAATAAACTAGATACATATTATTAAATAATAAAATATTATTAAAATATAATACTTATTAATTCTTTCGCAGCTGACGATGATGACGACTCACAAACAGTTTCGATTATATATTGATTAATTAATTTATAATTAGTACCTATCAACGGCAAACATCTTGATAATCGATTTAACCATTAAGAATCCTGTATCCTCTTACAAAAATATTCCAAGGACGCACTATATACCTATGTAGGTACTTAAACGACGAATTAGAAAATATTTTATGATGGATAATTTTTTTTATTTCATATTGCTCAATTCAGACAATGATCATAATCCATTTATTTCATAATGTATATAAATTGAGATACTCGTAATTGGTTCAGCTCAGCACAATATAATAAAATATAGAAGGTGTTAATTTTTAAATAAATGCATCATTGTATCAAAACAGTATTTAAAAAAAACACAATTTAAAGAGATATTATTGAATAAAAGAAGTTGAGAGAAACAGGATGTGCGAAAACGTGACCATCCAAAAGTTAAATGAATAGATCACGTTGACCAGCCTCTCAGGGATGGACGCATAGGTACTGAGGACATTAAATAGGGAAACATGCATGTGGAACTTTATGAAAGATGTGTCTATATAGAACCTAATGAAGTATGCGTTCTGAGCATATTAAATAGGAAAGCATGCACGAGAAACTTTAAAAAAATTGTGAACGATAAAAATATGCAAGGACAGGAGCAAGTGGAGTCCTATCTTTTATGCCTGCCCCGCAAGTTGTTTGATAACAATCAAATTTAAATATTATTTATTCCAGTAAATTAAACATCATAAAAATAAATCAAAAAGCTGTTAGACATGACATGGGAATACATAATGTCACCAAGTACACACATAAATTAGAAATTATATATTATTAACAATGTAAGTAAATTGTAAGATCCTAGGTATATAATAGTATCATATCAACTTGATTTGTATCGTTACAGAATAATTATTGTATGACATTATGTCACTTGTCATTATAAAATGATATAACGAATGCTGTATCATTTCTATTGCAGATATAATAATATTATATTGAATAAGTAAACGCGTTATTTAATTGTCTTGAGACTGCCGAGTAAAACAATGTCGCCAGGAAGATGAAACAATCTACATTTCTCGTTTTTTTTGCAATGTAAACACGCATAGCAATACTTGATAGATTGTCAGTCAATTCATCAATCTAACATTCAATCATCATCATCGCTTCCCTTGCGGGATAAACAGAGAAGATAGAGAGTAATAATATATTCCTGTCCTAACCCACGCTTTTTGCTTCTACAACATTGATCATGCAATTTCTCATGCGTGTTATTCTATTCACTATGTACTAAGCAT
Organism: Athripsodes cinereus; assembly: GCA_947579605.1. Taxonomy (NCBI): domain Eukaryota; kingdom Metazoa; phylum Arthropoda; class Insecta; order Trichoptera; family Leptoceridae; genus Athripsodes; species Athripsodes cinereus. The sequence continues at coordinate 9,889,429 of OX388306.1, read as the reverse complement.
TTATAAATCATTGAGATTCTAGTCCACCTTTTTTAAGCCATTAATTTGATCCTCGAGTACCACGTCTCCGTGCACCTTTTCTCTCAGCCATGCATATCTTTTTAGTCATTCTATATCTACTATGTATTTCATTCATCCCACACGCCATAACTATAGTCATGTTGGTTGTTACACCAGCTAGTAATGTACATTATGCCTATCTTCTGAATAGATATGAACGTAGGTGATTTGACTCTTTGAGATTGGCTACTGTATGGGTGTGATATAAAATAATAACTGTAATATTAGTATTATCATCTAGTTAAACACAAGTAACTCGATATTTTTAAAGTTATTTTGTCAATATTATTATTAAATTATTAACCATTGCTGTCCACAATTTTAATTGATTTTTTATTCTAAGTATAATTATATATTAATCAGTACATAGTTAATCAAAATCTGGTTTAAGATTACTATTAAGTTCTACACTATCTATATATATATACCCTCACGCCCTGTCTCAAGCGGAGTAAACAGAGATAATGCGGGATGCCATATAAATATATCCTTACATACTTCTTTCAGTGATACATATTTTCTAATATTTCCATCATTAAGTACCCATACTTAATTGCAAAGAACAAATCTCCCACTGTTTTCTCTAAGCATTCAAATGTCCTGTAAGGGGCAAGTATTCGTAAAACACATAATTTAAGACATTCGTGATAAAAAAAAACTCTAATTCAGAGAGAGGGGGTATACTACCCATCCTGAATAGCCTATTTTTTTATACGAAAAGGGTAATCGATTCTTTATTACATAGTCATCCCGCTAGCTACCTCTCTTGTGGGTGATCCTACGGTTGTTAGATAAACGTATAGATTGGCAGATAGATAAATCATATCATATTAATATCGAACGTGGTTAACAATAAATATATATATATATAAGTTATCGATTCCTCCTTATTAAAAACTGCGACATCTGTCTGTGTCTGTTTGCACTGTAGAAATACAATACAAAATACAGTATATTCCACTCGAGCACTTATTCACACAAAAAAAATACCCTGCAAAGCGACTTAATAACGACGCGAGCACTACATGATTGCGAACAAATCTCGCTGTTATTGCGACGACAAGTAGTAGATCAAAATTTAATATTGTTATCATTTATGTATGTATTTTTATCATTATACGTGGATTCATTCGTCAATGTTCAATGGCTCTGTCGTGTAAAAGGAACAGCCCATCCTTCATATCCTTATTATTATTATTGTTATTATGAATGGAATTGTTTTTTGTTTAAGAAAACCATAAACGGAGAATGTGTCTTTTGATTGAATGCCACGGCTACGACAATAATCATGTGATACGGTCCTATAATAGTTGTTATTATTATTAAACTAGATTTAAACCCAACCTTTCTCACAGAGAATAACCGTCAATTGACAGAAGAATGTTGAATGTAGAAAATCATTTGATCAACTTTTCATAAAACTAACAAAACTGAACTAAAACTGGCAATAATTATTTGAATTCAATACGTCTTGTGCAAACATTCTATATTATGTATATTTCTATACCCGTTTTGATATTAAATCAATGTAATGCAATGAAAATGGCACAATGATATATATTGATAAATGTTCATTTTCACAGTGATATTAATTTGTGACATTATATTATTCACTGTGTCGGTGTTTAGGTAGTAGAATTCCATAACGAAATTAAAAAAACAAATGTTTTCTTCAACTATAGGTACGTTCTTTATTGAGAGAGACATCCCTACTTATTTGATCTTTGGAGACATCTTTCTTCCTATAAGGACATTGACAGAATCATATATTTTATTACATAATATAGGCAATTCATATATCTAAGACTTTGAAGAGAGTTGCATTTGTTTTCCCATTGCTGACTTGCATTATTTTAAAACGTACTATTTTCATAAAAAAATATGTTAACAAAAAAATATCCATTGCAGAATATTAAACGGTGTACAATATTTTCAAAGAAAAATAATAGAGTGAAATTTTGCGTAATGGGCGAGTTAAAAGTGATGTTCACTATAAAGATGTTAAAACTAAAAAAAAAACTAAAAACACTAAAAAAAACATTCACACAAATATGCATACGAACGGGATCAAATATTTATTAAATTGCGTATATCTATATCAAATGATGTATTAATCTACCAATATTATCTGTACGTTGGTAGGAAGGACTTCAAGAGTAAGTACAATGGCGGTAGAAGTCTGAGACTTGAGAGGCGCCAAGTTTTTCTATATGACAATCAACACACAACATCATACAGACTTCATCAGAGAGGTAACCTGTGTTCAATGTGAAAAAACAAATTATATACACAGCTCACAAAGGAATACAAAAAAAGCATTAAACTAGTAGCTGTATTTGGAACTGATATTTTAGTAGTAAATAGGTTTAATGGCTTAATATTTTCCAACATCATTTTCAAGGAAGATTAACTATATACTCTTCTTAGGTAGAAATCGATTAATGACGCACGATTTGGATCAACTAAATAAAAAAATAAAACGTTAGATACCTACTTAGTTATCTGTAAGAAGCATGAAAATTTTAATTTAAAACGAAAATGTTGTCGTATATTTTAAATTTACCACTGGAAATCAAATTATTAGAATAGATATTATCTTTATCAGTGAGAGATAAAAAAGTAAATGGGAAATGATGCGCCACTGAATTTTATTAAAAAATAATAAGAGACAATGATGATATATTATTTATAATATTTCGAGTTTACAAAATGCATCGTTAGTCAAAGATAAGAATGAATAATATTATAGGAACAAACTATACACATCCTCGTTACATGTTTAAAATCTCCTATATGGTCATTTTAAAACTATTTTAGATAAAATTACCAAAAGTTAATTTGTCAACGAGACTAAAATTAAGTTATTATGACCACTTGCGAGATCATAAATGTACAACAAAATGTGTGAACAGTATTAATTATTATGACCCAAACCATAAGTAAGTATCATAATACAGTATATTGAAATACAATAATAAATACATACAATGTTTCCTCAAAGAGGTGATGTGTGGAATACTCAATGGAGATATGTGGAAGAAAATAAATCAAGAATAGAAGCATACACATTCTGAATTTAAAATCTATGAAGGAAGATTGTCTATTTGTTCAGGCATGAATTAAAAAAACATTGTAACTTCATGGACATGAATGTGTCTATTTATCTTAATCCTCACACCGAATCCCAAGTGGGGGAGGCAGAGAGAGAGAGCGAAATGCCAGTTTGATAATTATATCATTAATTACATACTTCCTTTCGCTTCCTATAGATTCATGCAATTTTAAAAATGGCAGACATCGAGATAAAGATCGCAAACAGTTTCCACCATAGACATGGTTGATGCAGTGCCTATCTACTATATTTGTGATCATAGTTCTCGAATGTCCGCACTTTTTTCATTCAGATAAAAATATTTTTTCCTCGTCATCCTTATGACGTTTTAGAACCTACACAATTTATTATACATATTTAAATCATCGAAAAATAGTTTTTTTACAACAATGCTTTTTGCTAAATCACTCATACATATATTGAGTTGAATGACAAAAAATAATGCTTTTATAAAAACTCAACTAGGTAACTATATATAACCATTATTCAAAAATGTTATTTTTTTTAATCTAAATTATTTTCGTAACTGGACAATAGCGAATTGTTGATGTCATAAAAATAAAATTAACACCAAACTAAATACAGTAGTGGGAAATACCCGTAAATGTGCAAATTGATTCGTTTTGTGATCAACATTTTCAATATTTATATATAACATAATATCTAGTGGAAAATTTATATTGACTGTATTGGAATACTGTATATATTTATGGATATTTTGTATGAGTTGACGTTAATTTTAATGTCGCCGTATAACATGAAAAGGCTGTCACAATATCATTTTAGAAACTTAAGGATAAAGAAGTCAAACATTCCTTTCTGCATACAGAATATCTTAAATAATACAATGTTGATAGATATCAATTTATTTAATTAATTATTTACCTAAATGCCGTAGCGCCCACGCAAACTTCTGTATAGTAGGTATTACACGAATGTATGAAAAATAAATACAAATGTTATACCTAATAGTCACTCATTTAATTATAGTATAATATTCGGGATTCCCAAATGTTGAACAGTTATTATGTCGTAATGAAATGCTATTACCAACACGTTTAGTAGGTAAATCTGTAACAAATAAATTGGTATTGCAATGTACCTACAATAACCTTGTACAGAGTTTATTTGTAATTTTCTATAAAACGATTAATTGTAGCAATATGATAAATAAAGAGTAGTTACATCGGCACATAGGTAATATTAGGTATAAATATTTTTATATTTTTTTTAATTTAAAGACGAATTTGTGCTTTGAATAAGCCCAAGAGTATCCCTAAACATCTTCACGTAGAATAGGTTGGTAGCGATCTGAATCTCTCATTGGAAGTCCGAGACAGCATCAGGTAGCAGTCTATATTATTGAATAAAATATAAATAATATCTGATGCGCAAGATACAAATTAAAATTTCTTTTATATAATTTAATTTTAATTTATTTCAAAATTTCTTTTACAAGTCTATTTTACAATCAATTATATTTTTTTACTGGCTACAACTAATGAATTTTCATAAGTATATCTTTTTTACTTTTAATAATTTTGAATTTAGAAACCCTTACCGCTTCTTATTAGAGAAATTTTCCGCCAAATTGTGCAAATGAAGTATCTATTGAGTGATTTTTCATGATTATATGTATATTATATAAGTGTTATTCGCGTTACAGCTTTTGCGCGTCAGCTACGTCTTCGCCTTATTATACCTTGATCTTATAAATCATATTTTTTACCATCATAAGATTCTCGATTCAATTTACAACCTCAAAGAATGTGGTATCTGAGAAATAAATATAATAAACATGAATACAGAGCTGTTATAATAGATAACACCCCAGTAGATAATTATATCAATATAAGTTGTTGTTGTCCTACAAGGCCGACTTGAAGGAGTTACTGAAGAGATTATGTAGGTATTACATGCGGAACGGAAGCTGCAATCAATATTTAATTATATCTGACTACCAGGTGTTTGGGCCATACCATCATCCAACACGTCAACCAACTTTATAAACAACATCATACAAGCCAACCAGTATACAACCATTTTAGATAAAATTTCTTTGTACAATGATTATCACCCCTCATAACAATACGGAATTACTCCTATTTCAACTGTTATGCCGGGTTTAGTAACACGTTACTCACAAAATTTATTATGAATGCACGTTATGGAATGTTACCTATATAGGAACATAATATATATTAATTGTGGTGCATGGTGCTGGATGATAGCTGATTTTTGGGGGGGAAAATGTGTGTATGCACTAATGCGTGCATTTATGGTCTGTTTTGTGATTTACTTAACTATAACATAAAATAAAATAAAAAAATATCATGGTCACAAGTGCAATAATTGGATAAATTGGAACAAGTGTTTCTTTCTACTATGAGTATACTAAAAAAACATGAAAGAGATATCTTTCAGTTGTGAGATTAATAATGACCCAAAAAATCGAAAGTCTCGCATTTTTAATATATATAGAAAGAAATGCTTGGTTTTATTTACCCAAACCTAATTTTTTAAAATAAACATAGATAAGTGTTGTTTCAACTTTATGTCAGCTGACAAAAATTATTCCTGGCTGTCAACTGTTTTTGGTACTTTCTGACCATGGAATAATAATTGAAATATTCAAAAATGACATAATATGGAACAAAATTTACGATAATATTTTATTAAATTTGAAATACATAATATGGGTACCAGTACAATATGAAGTATAGGTATATTAATATAGATTACTTTGTGAGTAAAGTATTGATTCAATCTCTAATTAAATTATCTCTGTTCTCATACTAGTAATGGCTAGTAAGCCTGGTCTAAGTATCCATTTATTTTGTGAGTACTGGTAATGTATAAGGCATGCACTATTAGCAACAACATCAATCTATTTACGATGTTTGTATCAAACGGCGGTACCTACTAACAAAAAACAAAATAGTTATATTTTATAATGTGTATAATCAGGCACATCTAAATTATGAGTAGTATAATATCTCGTTATTCGTCTATAACTAAATGAATGGGCATATTTAAGTGTAGATAGTTGTCTGGTAGTTAGTATGAAAAATTAGCATATCAAAGTATGGGGTGTGGATTTTGAAGATATAATTTATCAAAAGCACTTTTATCGATCGCACATTTTTTGGTTTTACCAAAATGGACGATATTTTTAATTTCGTTGAATAATAATGTAAAATGGAGGCAGAGTTGCGTTCGGAGGATGCAGGGGACCGGAGAACTTAGAGGATGAGGACTAGGAGAGCCGATCCCAAATAATTGATATAATTGATACAAATTATTAAAATGATTGATAAAAATGGTAATAATATGCATACATTTATTGTCAATCGTTTACAATTTACATTATGTAGGTATTGTACCTAAATTAATATTCTGGATAGATTATTTATCTGAATATATTTTTATTTACTTTATTTATTTTGAAAACAGAGATAAATTTATAAAGGGGTTATTGTTATTACCTATAAGTTCTCTATCTCGTGAAATTTGAACATTTTAGTCTTAAAAAAAACAGGATCGTTTGAAATGAAAATTTTTTATCACTTTTTTCATCTTTGAATTTACAGCGTCATAAAAAATCTGCGAGAAAATTCCTCTCTTCAAGTAATATAATATATACTTAGTAATATTAGTACCTATATTGATATGTATGTATGTATTTATGTTGGTTGTCGGTATGTACTATTTTACCTGCCGCTTGAATTTGGTCATGTATGGATGTTGTGCATTTTTGGAGGCAGATATAATGTTGTAAAAACAAAGTAGAAGAAAGAAATCTGAACGATGATAATATTATTATAATATTTATTATTATGTGAACAGGTAGTTGTATAGAGAGTGTAGAGGAGGCGATAAGGAAGAGAGGAAAGGTGAGGTGGAATCAGGCGCCAGAACACCTGTTGCGGCAGGTAGGTTCACCATATATTATAAGGTATACCTAGTATCAACTTTAAACCCGGCTTTACTCAAGGAATAACCGTCAAGTAACAAAACGCTGGGAGCATATCTCATAAGTATCCTTCTTGTAGATATCGCGATGCAGCGATAAACTCGCCCTCTATGTGTTTTAATTATACCTAAAACTAATGACTGTTATTGTATTGTAACCAATGTATAGTCAGGAAAAAATAAATAGCGAAATAAATGCAAAAAAAAACTATTAAGAAATTGACTGTATGTAGGTACTACGTAAATAACTTTTTTGACATATTTTCCTGATTGGATATCTCCTCTATAATAAATCTCAAACAAATGCCCAGTTATAATTATCGTATTGAAAAAGACATATTCTACTGGAACATTACAGCTTTCGGCTAATGCGATTTCAGAGATATACCTTTTCTACCGTAATATCTGTATTAATATATAAACACGATGTGTATAATTTTACTATCTAGGAACACACTCAAATTATATTAGCTTACATTTGAGTTAAAGAAGTCATAGAGGACATAATAATATAAACATACCTACATACATACTAATCTAAATATTTATACAGGTATGTGAGTTGTACATAAAGTCGATATAAATCTGTGTAGGTATACCTACCCACCTTTGCTTATGCCGAAGTTCGGAGGAGCTTTTAATCGTCGTAAAGTCGTTTCAATTTAATTAATGTGTGTATACATAGGTACCTACATATGTATACAATGTTATGTTATGTTACTAGATGTGTCGGATATATTTATTATGAAAGAGGAATTCGCAACATAACATTGGTTAGTTAAATACGTTAAATAAATAGATACATTCATGTAAATAATTGAATTTTGACGGTAGCTTACACACGGAAATATAAATCGTCAGAACATATTTATTATACTGTATAGGTAAACTTTTTATGTAGATGGACACTATACGTACTTTATTATTTGTTTCTGTATTGTACTACTAGGTACTACAACTATTTATATCATCACGGCATATTCCACAAGTGGGGTAGCCAGCAGACCAGTTGCATATAATAAACATGCAAGCTGTCCTCTCCGTGTCAATTTAAAATCAAGACATTTAGGATATGTGGCAAACCTCATCGCTGAATTTATGATGTAAAATGTATTAATTTTTTCGAACACCTGCCTTTACAGGATACTCGAAAACTTACGGAGAAGAGTTGGAGACCAAAGCTCTACCTGTTGCTCAACGGGATAATAGCAATATTACCTACTTCCGTATTACAGCAATGACAAATATTATAGTAAATATTCAGCGATCAACGTAGCGTATATGTTTATTGAATGCAGTTGGATTGCCGGTTACTCCACTTGTGAGATACCCACGACATGAAGAAATATTGTAGGTCTGAATTTTTATATAAAATTTAGAAAAAAACATGTGCAAATTACGTTGTATTAAATTTATTTTTATTTTATCTATTTCAAAAGATGATTAAAGACACTTAAAAATATTTACGATAATGTGTCGGTCCTGTTATGACAAAATAATCTATGCTAGATATAAATTACGTTCTTTTGTTTTAACTACATTTAGATGAATGCATAAAAAAATACAAATCAACATTCTTTTTGAATTCCTGTTTCTTCAACAGTAGGTACATCCTGTTTTTAGAAACACAAAGATAAAAGAAAGAGCCTCAATACCGACACAGTGAATAGAAAGAAACATTAGTTTAAAGGAACATTAACAACATTAGAAACATTAGGAGTTTGACAATGGCTTTGTAAGTCGAAACCAGATTACTATTATTAATAAACACAGCAAAACTTAAAACATTATGTTTGTATCCATAAATTAATATGGAGTTTTACAAAATAAACATCAACTCAAATCAATGATCATTAGTTTATTTATTTATTACACAGAGACACACACAGTAAGTTGACAAAACATATTATATGAAAAATAAAAAGAGAGAGAATAATGTTGATTTGTTATTTCAATATATCAAAGAATACATTTTGTATGAGAATTGTTTACGAAGGAAGTCGAAAAATAGTTTTGATAAGTCAATCCCTCGTAAACAATCATCATCCAGAAGGAAGACATCATCTGCCTCCATTCAGAGTGTCTCTACACCAATCGAGTCACCTCTTTGCACGACATTCCTAGCGCTCTGATATTTTTTTTTTTAAAAGATATATCTGGGTTTTGTTATAAACCCAAATACAACCTTATACACCTTTCGCCCGGTCATATCTCTTTCACAATACATCGTTCCTTGTTGTCAAAGGAACGATGTATTGTGAAAGAGATATGACCGGGCGGTCGGAATCCTTACGGATGAAATAACAGTGCTCTTTTCGGCCAACTATCACTAAACATTCTCAAAACATGGCCATCCAAGACCATCGTCTCTCTTGTAGGTATTACAAAGACACTACAGATCTTTGCAAAGTACTGCGCTGACGTACAGTATCATTTGTGACATGCTCAATTGCTCATATCACCTAACGACCTAACATCCAATATCCTAAATCAAATCAAATTCGCAGATAATAAAACATGAATATCAGCTCTTAGATGTGATATGTAGGAACACCTTCTAATGATATATTATGTATTCTACCTGTAAAATATGTGAATATATAGTTACCTTAACACACCTGTAATAATGTCTTGGTTATATATTACATGTTTACTATTTCACCTGCTGTTATCATTAGGATACCCACATTCTATACACATACACACCTACTACTTTACGCCGGGAATATTTTAATTATACGCCAGATTTTTTATTTAATAACCATCAGATCGATTTTTGTTGATGATGCGAAACGGGATACAGATAAAATCTACCTTATTCAGTACTGGAAAATTTTAATTAAATTTTGTATAATAATATGTAAGGAAAAATGACCAATAAGTATTACGTTATTGGTAGGTATAGGCAAATAATAAGGCATAAAAAGTTTACTGTTTGATTTTAATGCACCTATTCGTTCAACTTGTAAAATTCTAGAATAAATTAATTCATGATTCGAAATCCATTCAAATGTTATTTTGAATCATCATATATAAATATCTGAGCTTATGAAATTACACCCCAGTACTTTATAGCTATGAGAAAACCCAATTCAATTAATTCCAATGTTTGTAAGTTATACCAGCATATAAGATTTTTGTTCTAATATTCAGCTGTAGGTAGTTGATTTAAATTTAAATAAATTCAAAATAAACTACATGTAGCATTGAAATTGATCGCAAAGCTACAATTAGGTCGTATGTTTATTATTTTAGGTGGGCAGGTTGCTTGCTAACTTTCCTATAAATAATATAGATAATATTATTATTAATTCATTAGCATGTATGAATGCGCCTCAATAATTTGACATGTGTGGTAAAACATAATGTAGTTATTTGTTCATTTTATATTTGAATAAATTGATTGGAAACATTGAGCAGGTGTTGTCAAACGTGGTCGCGAGACCTCCATATGTCCGGGGGCAGATGATAACGATGACTATGGTAATTGATAATAACTTGTTGAAAAACTAGGTTACTATGATGTGGAGTAGCAAATATATCATAAAAGGTTAATGATAGTGCATATTAATACCGTGATAAAATATATAAAATTACTTATGTACAGAGAAGAAGTTATGATAAATATATTAAAATATTACTTAACATGAGATCAAGACTGAGATTAAAAGACTCAAGAAACAGCTGACAAGAAAAGGCCTCCATAATTATTAATGTTCAGAAAGACTGAAGATCCTGGACAAAGTTTTCTGGTAAATGTAACCAGACACTCAATCAACCGGGATATTATGCAAGAAGACTGTATGCAACGTGATGACAGTTGTAGCATATTTTTTTATTGTATTTTATCTATTATTTATGTATTTTATAATATTTACATACTGAATTATGTATTTTAAAAACGGTGCAATATTTATCACAGAAATCGACGGATATAAAAATATTATTTGATAAATAGAAATATGACAATTTCAGTTGATAACAGGGATGGAATAAGGGAAAAAATACACTCTTACAATATGCCAATTTGTGTCAACTTTTTATTAGCCTGGTTTTAATTTTATATAAGAAAGATATATTTTTCAGAAGCTTGTCATAAACAGTCATAAACACATCGAATATTTACAGTTTTTAACAAAAGATAAATCTGGGATCTTTCGACTAGATGACCAAGACAAGTCTCAACATTGAAATTTTACCGTTGAAGCAGAGATATACCCGGCAAAGAATTGGTATCTCACTCTTGTCCGTAAGTTTTCAAATGTCCTGTAAAAGGCAGATGTTCGAAAAAATAAAGAAATTTTATATCTCAAATTCAGCGATGAGGTTTGCCACCCATCCTGAATATCTTATTTTTTGTTGACACAGAGAAGACGGCTTGCATGTTTATTACATATAGATGGTCTGCTGCTGGCCACCCCACCTGTGGGATATGCCGTGATAGTGTAGTAGTAGTAGTAGAGATAGATATAACATCAATCCTAAATGCTTCACTTTGAAATTATGACATGGAAAAAATCTCGTCTTAGTTTTCATTACACGAATCCGCTGGCTACCATGCGAGAGAGATTTCGTGAAAGTGTAATATAGAACATACAGTAAATGAAAAAAGATCGAATATACTTGAATTTACTTATCGAGTATAGATCGAATATACTTATCGAGTATAGGTTCTTGTTGTTTTTATCAATTTTCTATTTTTTTTCTTTTATTTAAATATGACAACCTTATGGGTTTTTAATATAATACAAACTGTTATAATGTGTACACTTGTAAGTAGGGCAATATATTGATACCTTATTTGACTGCATTGTTTGTTTTTGTGTATACATGTTGTCTGTAGTTTACTGTTGATAGTTAATAAATAAATAAATACTTGCAAAAAATTAAATAATCATGCAATATTTCAATCGGTTCTGTAGTTAGTACCTACGTATCAGATGCATCGGACGGTTGGTCGGGCAAACAGATGGCCCAGCTATCTCCCTTATTGTACATACAAAGGTAGGTACCTCGTGGAATAATTCGGCAAGTGTGCGTTGATATCAACCGCGGGTTACGATTCATCTGTCCCTATGTAAAAATTGATAATAAATGTAGGTACTACATGTAGGTATTATGTATGTAGTCATATAATACAGGTGATCTTTATTCAACACCTTTTACGGAAACATGACGAACAATTCAACTGAAAAAGCGTAGAATTTTTTATTACCTACATTTGGTCAAGTATTCGTATACGAAAGATGACTTGAATGCGTGAAAAGACAACAAAGGAATAATTTACGTTAATGTGAAATGTGGGCGATTGAAAAATTAAACTAGCGATGAAAAATACTAACTGAGCGCCTACCTACGTATCTATATCGAGTGAATGATGGAAAATATCAAGAGAAATACGTAAACTCAATTTTTATTCTTAAATTTACCCATCTATATTCAAATCTTCACATTAAACTATATGCTTGTATTGCGAAGGTAAAATTAGTCTGCATTGAAGTTCTAATCTTTAATAATCTGATCGATAATCTATCTGCTGACCACGATTGTTTTTATAACTTAATCTTATATAAAATGCTGCTTTAAAATGAGTATGTTTTGTTTGACATTTTACGATTAATTTGTTCCTCACAATAATGCCATCTAAATATTATATTTATATGTACCTAGTCGCTCATTTCAGTATTATGTCGTCGCTTCCATTTAGTCGCCCAATCAGTAATTGTGTACTGAAATTTCCGTTTTTTTTTTCCAGCAGATAAATTATTTTTTTGTCATTCGTTTAAATACAAAACATTAATAATACAAAAATCTAAACAGAATGCAAAGACCGCTAGTATGTGTATGTAAGTGACATTCTCCTTATCAGCAGACCTTCAGTGGTAGCCCCACGTAACTACATATATTGTTCCTTATATATAACACCATGTTACTATGTAATAAGGGCAATTATTGAAAATTCTTTATGCTAATAAACGATACCATGTGATGATATGAGTACTCGATACATGCAATATTTTATATTATAGAGATCCAGACGGTTATCACTGTTATCAGATTTGATACGAGATGTATGTAGCTATATATATCTACTGACACAATAAGCTATACCCTATAATAATTATGTATTATGTTCCTGAAAAGGTGTTACTAGTATAAATAATCATAAATATGTTAAAATGTATATCAATTATTATTATTATTATATCGACCTTCTGCTAAGTTGGTCAGCTGGTATCTTGAACAACATTAGGGAAGGAAATACCTACCTACTACATGCTTTGTACCTATATTCTATATGATACGTCCTTTATATAATATAAGACGTCCTATTTGATGAATATTATGTAGAATTTATGCAAATACGTAGAATATTTTATAATATCTACGTATTTAACGGCTAAAAGAACTTTATTTAAAGAATCGATGCATCAACAATAATTAAAATAATTAATTCATTATGTTACTCCAATACACCTGTCCTAGTATTTTTTGTTAAATTTATCCTGATTATCCTTACGATATCCTATAATTCCTAAAAACATCGTTACAAAACAAATATATATGTCTTCATTGATATTTTATTTCAATATTTATACCTATAATATTTAGTCAATACACTTACTTAGTTTGAAATTCATTGATGTAAGACAAAACATGTTTAAGCGATGTGTTACCTTTACAATTCTAAATATTCGGTGGCATACATTTTTAATCAGATAACTATGGCCTGCACAAATTATTTATTCATTTTATTCTTTACTGTATTATTACTGTATTATTCTTTACAATATTACAAAATAAAACAGTGTCATATAAATATCAGTTATACAATTCAATGTACAGAGGGTAAGTTTATCGCTAAAATGCGATGTCTTCCAACAAATTAGATATTCCATCTAGCTAATTTACAGAAAAAAAAACATGGGGCGATGGTAAGGAATGGCTAAGTATGTTAGTGCAGATACACTGCATAACTACCAATCATCATTGCACTAAATGTAAATCGTTATATCGATCTCGACCAACTAATTAGACTTAATTGTAGACATGTTGAATTGTAGATGGTTACAGTGTTGTTTTATTTTATAAAATCGATTTCAGCTCAGTGGAGCGATCGGAAATTGAGCTATGGCGTCATTCAGACAAGACAGCAAGACTGATAATACAGGCATTTATATATTCATGCTAATAAATAATAATGAGCATAGTGTTGCAGTAGTGAAATAATAATAATGTAATAGGTATGTGTGTGTGTGACTGTGTAGGCTGTAGAAATTTAAGTACCTACTTGTGGGGCGTTCAGTAGACATTGCGCTCATATGAATGCATGCATGCTTTACCTACATCACTGAGTTAGTGATAATGAGAGGTGTTATCGTGGAGAAGTACTGTTCACTACTTATGTTCAATGATTGAAGAACGCGGATTGAGAACCGTCTGTTAGGCGCCTTATGGACCCGTCCTCAATCTGTACGTAATATCAATAATATTCTTGTGTACCAGTCACTATACTATTGTACATAGATTAAGATAATATTAGATATAGGTAATATCTGCATGTTTCGTATGAACACTTCACCGCCGCCATAACGACTTGAGACTTTGTGTATTATACCTAATGATATTATGTTGATGGTAATTATACAAATTATTAGTTGCTCGAAGACGCCGACATTAGTAAGTTAGATATACATGATGAATACAAGAAACGTGTCTGCACATAGAGTAAAATGTACGTTGTATAGGACTTCCACGAGATAGTCGCGGTGACTCACCATGGCGCTAACAGTTTACTCTGATACATAATATAATATTATAATATTATATCCACTGTTAGTCTGGGTATCGTTTGTTATTAATAATAATCGTTTGCATGTCTTGTCTTGTATTCATAACAGCTAATAACAGGTACAAATCTTTGAAGTAGAGCTGACAAGTCTCACACACAACGTGACATACATCTTAATAATGTTTCTCAGCAAATAAATATTGTTAGGTAGGTAGGTACTACATAATATCATTATAAAATATTTAATATAAAGATACGCTTTGAAAGCCTATTGTAAAAAACGACAGTAAAATTAAAACCGATTTCTTCAGAATTGCACCAAGAGATCAGAATAAAAGCGTTTATAATAGTTGCTAATCGTTAAATAATAAATTTGGCAAATGTGTGTATCTTCCATCTGCTTTTTTGCAATGACTTTGTAAAATACTTAAAACATTGTTGAAAACGAGTAATTTCCAAATTCATCCAAAAGTGACTCTGTTTTCTGAAAAGATAACATTTTTATCCACATGGCATTAGTAAATATACAGTCTTCTGGGCAAGGCATCCGAAAGTAAGTATAAAGTCATTGATGATAAAAATAATTATACAAATGTCGGAAACGGAAGGAAATTAGTGCCGTATTTAGTACCAAAGAGTAGGGTGCATATAGATATAAATAACGTATTGTACTTAAGTAGTGTTTATACAATAATGATAATTATATATACATACTTTACATAATAAAATTAAAGTCATGTGCTTGGCTCGTGCCAAGGAACAGGATATACCTTCCGCATTTCCACCTATAATACCAGAGAGAACACATGGAAGTCTGTTGTTCGTATTATATTAAAGTTGCAGACATGTGTTCAAAAAGTGCATAATAATAAGTAGGCATATAGATGTACAATGTAATGAATTATATTATGTAGAAAGACTTCCTAATTAAAGTCATGATAAGACGAGGTATTCAGCTGACAATGGAATCGGATTCTTATAATTATAACAAGGTAGACCTATTCGAAAAAAAATTCAAAGCATTTTAATATCTCTCAATTGAGGATGTTTTAAAGATACGTACTCGTATTATATTCTCAGTTTTGCATTATGAATGAAATTGGAATTATATGCGTGTTGTTGAAAATATGAATGAAGAAACGATAAGATGACAATATGAAAGGAAAAGGTACAATACAAATACAGTATGGATTACTGAAATATTCTATAACAATAAATATAAATAAATCTATCTATACCATCACGGCATATCTCATATGTGGGGTAACCAGCAGACCAGCCGCATGCAGTAAACATGTAAGCTGTCCTCTTCGTGCCAACAAAAAAGTAAGACACTTTGGATGAGTAGCAAACCTCATCGCTGAGTTTAAGATGTAAAAATGTTTAAGTTTTTTGAACACCTGCCTTTTACAGGACATTCGAAACGTTACGAAAAAGAGTGGGAGCCCAATTCTTTGCCGGGTGCTCTGTAAAATATTTATATTATATACCTAAATTAAAAATACCGTTTTTCCAATTTTATTTCTATCTATTTCTGTGTTTTTAATTTTTTAATTAATATAAATTAATTAGTAGTTACATTACCACAGTGCAGTTTCTAAAATTGAGATGTTTTTTAATCAAACTTATATAGACTGAGAGAGATACCTAATAGTTAATAGTTATCTAGTATGTATGTAATGCATGTGAATTGAATAAACAGTGATGAAGTGTGTTCACAGTCACGGCTAAAAATACAAATATTTACAAAATTAAACACCCCCTCTGATTGTGTAGGGAATTTATTTTCGTTTCGTTTTGAGGATACACTCACTACCAATGAGCAATATCTCTTAAAACAAATAATAATACAGCCGCTTGACAAAACACAGATGAGATGAGACAATGCAGAAGGAAACTAACTCCATAAATATAACAATAATCTATGTATGTATAATGTTAATCAGCTGTGTGGATCACTATAAAGGAAGTATGCATCGAGATAATAGGAAGAGATTGTATATTTCATTGGCGGAAATATGCTATAATGTCCGTAAACAAGCAATCTATAATTTTGATACAATATTATGTTCCAATATGCGTTGCGGATATAATTAGGTACGAATATTGCGAATCTGCAAACATCGATCATTGTATGTACATTGTACATACAAGATCGAATATTTATTTTATTATCGTTACACGGCCATACCTAATTACTTAGAAATCTACAAAATAACCCTGGTCGAATACAAGTTATAATTATAAAATATAAAATCTTCTTACTTTCAATAGTAAGGCGCCTGATATTGAGTGAATTATAAATTCTGTAAATTCCTTACACAGATAAATTTACATTGTTACTTTTAACCAAGGCATAGTTGAGAAGACTAGAAATAACTTAAGTTGTCCTTGTTTAAACGAAATCTGTATTCTTTCAAGTTTCATGAACGGGTGGTGGGTTAACCAATAACAAATTTTAATAACAACAGCCGTAGTTAATGTACAGGAACCGACAAGTAATTCTAGTAGGCCCGTTATAAACATCTCAATGTTTATTGCCAGACAAATCGGAAGACCATATGGTCGCAGTGTACCTATAACCAATTCCAATATACATTGTGTATGTGTATACTGTACTACATCTTATTCCCATCACCTCTATTAGTGTTGTTCTGTCTGTGATTGCCTTGATTTATTTATGGTACAGCATCACACTATGACGCTGATTGATAGCTTACTGCTTCTATTAATAACTAATCATTATCAGATACCTTCTCCTTACAATCCTATGATCAATCACAACATGTTACACATTGAGATATTACCTATCAGAGAATTGTAACGAAAAGATGAATACCTTGAAGGATCAATGTATGTAAGTAATCAAATGTTGTTACATATCTTACAGTATTCTGTAATTCTTACATATTGTATAATTATGATACTTTCAAACAATCTTTATTGCAGTTGTGGGACTAAAGCGGGACTAAATCCATCACTCAACCCTCAATTGCTACTCTCAATGAGACAGCACTATTGTTTTAATACTCATCCATTCAAAAATATCATTCTAACTGAAAAACAGAAGACGATGCCTGAAGCAATTAATTATAATCAACCAGAATCATCATAATGATAAAGATACTAAAATAGAGCAAGTTCTATGAGATTGAGGACATGACCCAACTTGGAATTGAATTGAACACGGGATCATTATTTATGCGAAGCTATTGAGCTGACCAAAGCGACTAATAGGTACTTATAGAAGAGCATATTATTACGTAATTACTTATTTTATTTATACATACATCCACAGCGTGAGCCTTTTACATGTTACAATATACACAAAAACAAAACATAGTTCTCATTCACAACACAGTTGGAACAGAACAAGAACTGGCGAAGAACAAAAATAATTGGGAATCAAACTATAACAATCATAAAATCTGTCGAAACAAATCAATTAGAAAATTAGTCATGAAAAATCAAAACATTGTAGTGAGAGTGTAAATTACTTTGCATAATTCAGTTTTTCATAATAAATAATAAGAGCGCCCTTCTTCTGCAATAAAAATGTATTTAGTAGCTTAGTATGGTACCTATAATGGATATCATATGTTTATATAATATATGTACCTATTATAGGTGTAGGTATAGTTGTACGGATGGGCCAGGTGTGTACTTTGTAGGGATAGTTAACTAACCGTCGCAATATCTGCGGTATCAGGTGTGGCACCTGTTAGTTCCACCATCCGCACACACACACCGCCCTTGTACCTACACACCTATATGTATAATAATGTCTACCTACATCAGTTATAATATCATGACGCACTGCCTTCTAAGGGTAAATTCATCCCCTAATCGAAAGCATCTGCCATACGAATTAATTTATGCTACCTTACTACTCTTGATATATTTTCGTTCGCTTTACGCAATTTTATTCATCAATATGTAGGTAAGTAAAAGAGTTTTTCTTCAAAATAAAATAAAATAAAATAAATATTTCAAAATAAAATAAAATAAATATTTTATTTTATTTTGAAGGTCAGCACCAGTAGGGCTACTCTTGACAAAACTAAACACGATCTTAATCTAGTCTTGATCTTGATCATACGACGCACGAAGTGACTATTGGCCAAAAATACACGCAAAACGATCGCGCGTTAGTGGTAGCGCGGTGTTTGTGACCATAGTCCCTTCGTGCGTCGTATGATCAAGATCAAGACTAGATTAAGATCGTGTTTAGTTTTGTCAAGAGTAACCCTGCTGATGATAGATCAGCACCTGATGATGTGAACTCGGAGTCCGCGAAACCGGTCGTGCATTAGTCTTACTCAGTACAGTACAGTAACACAAAACAAAAATAATAAATATTTATTTTATTTTATTTGATAATTTAAAATGAAGTGTTACAAAGTTAATGCCGATACAATAAATGAGTTTTTCTTCAATTGGAAATTTTATATGCGTGTATACTTTATATAATTTTATATGTTAGTTTGAAGATATCGCGCTTCTGCGATAAACTCGCCCATTACACAAAATTTATTTGTCTAGATTAAATTGTTTATTTTCTTATGTTGATTTCTTAGTGCAATTAAGATTTTTATTAATATTAAACTTTATTTTTATTTGTAAAAATCTCTTGAAAAGACAAATTAAAAAAAAAACTTAAATGTTCCAAATTCAAAAATCATTTCAAATTATTAATGGTAGGTACATATTTGAATACTATGCGCAGAATACATTATAGAATAAAATAAAATACTGAAGTAAAGTATGCAGCTTTCTATGTATAAAGATAAACCATAAGTATAGACAGAAATTAAAATTTAGAAAGACTCATGAGTATGGCTTTTTTGAGTCAATTCGTATAGGATTCTTCTGAAAACATGAAATATTACTCAAACAATAAAAACAATTAAGAGAAGACAATAATTTACTAAAATTACTAGTCCAATTAATTTATAGATTCGGGGATGTAACAACGGAAATTCCATCGTTTAATTTAATTTCTAATATAGGACAATAGGTATAAGCTAATTGTAACGAAATTAAAAAAGATGTACACATCGGTGCACCTGTGATGAGTGCATGGTATAATATTAAATTACCCTATAGTCTCGCAACTATTGCACCTGATGTCAGCATCAGCAATCCCTCAATATACTCGTATACACAATGAATGTTCATAGTTTGTATAATATTATAGTCTACAGTCAATAGGGGTTAATATGCGACAATGTGTTAACTTTTAACCTATTGATCCTCAATAATATAGCAAGGGATGGGGTGGGATCAGACTACCGTGACAGGTGTATGTAATTCACTATCATTAGCACTACCTCCTATCTGAAGTACTTAGTGTTACATTATTACATTACAAGTACTGCTATTTCATAGTGAATAAATTAATTGTCTATCATTTGAACGAGTCAACTCTTTTGAAAAAGCCGATTAATTTTATTTTGAAATTTGTAATAAATCTCAATATTAATTCATTCCATTGCTATGTAATGTAAGTAAATTCAAATTTAATCATTTGTACATAATTCTGTGAAGTTTTTTTTTATTTTTTCACTTATTTTAGAGGCATTAACTATGTAACAATTTCTAGACATTTTTAAATAAAATATTTAAACTGTTTTTATTTTTTAAATTAATGTAACAAATAAACATACCTAGTGAGTAATTCAAGTTTAAATATTTTATTTAAAAATTATTTTTTTTATCCCATTACAGCATATCCCACAAGTGGGGTGGCCAGCAGACCAGCTGCATGCAATAAACATACAAACTATCCTCTCTGTTCCAACAAAAATTAAGACGTTTAGGACGAGTGGCAACAGAAAAGAATTGGCCTCTAACCCTTTTCTGTTAGTTTTAGAGTATTCTACAAAAGGCAAGTAAACGAAAAACATCACACTTAAGAAATTTTATAATTCAATCGTTGAATGAATCGTCTCTATAAAAAAAAAACACTTGATCCAACACTATGAATGAAAGATACTATACCGTCAGTCAATACACTACGAGTATATGAGTTATAGCATAATACAATATTATAAAATGTAGGTGATTATATGAGGTACTACCTGCAAGCACGCGATGTATCGAGTGTTTAGTACTTTAGATATACTACTACGTATACACACGTCACTCGTAATAAAATTACCAGCAACCAAGTAATTAGCTCTATATTAAAGTCCGGTTTAACCAACCTATTAGATTAGGTAGGTATATTGTGTTGAATCACCCATAAACAAACTCATCGTCAATTAGTAATGTTATGATCGTTGATATTTCAATAGTAATCAAATAGAACATTTTTTATTATAATAACGAGTATTGAGTGTTAAGGGATGGTACATAGGTACGAAAGGGACATTGACAAAGAAAAGTGGGTGGTGCGAGAGTGAACGGTGCACTTCGATCTATTGTTAGCAATAGCAATGTCTCGAACATGGCTAAAATGCTGGTGCACAACGCCATCCTCGTACCGACACTGATGTATGCAAGCGAGACTTGGACATGGCTGAAGAAGGACGAGAGTGGAATAAATGCAGTGGAGATGCGATCACTGAGAAGAATGGTAGGTAAAACATTGCGTGATAGAGTAAGAAATGAGGATATTAGAAGAATGAGTGGATGCAAGAGGAGTGTTGTTGATAGAATGCGTGTAAATAAATTGAGATGGTTTGGTCATGTGGAGCGAATGGATGGTGTAAGATTGACGAAGAGGGTGTATTTATCTGAAAGAGAGGGTGTGAGGAAGCGCGGGCGTCCGAGAACCACGTGGCTTAACCACGTGGATCAAATTCTCAAGGACGGTCGCGTGTTAAGTAAGAGGAATCGGCGTGCATGTATGAGAAACTGGATGAATGTAGAGGAAGCGAAAGAAGTATGTAAGGACAGAGCGACATGGCGTTCCGTTCTCTCTGCCTACCCCACCTGGGACACGGCGTGAGGGTATAGTATAGATAGTATAGTATAGAGTGTTATGATACCAACTTTCATTTAATAAACATTTTAGCATTTATTTTTCTTTATTTACAAGCTGAATTAATTTTATTGTTTTGTAGTTCATAGTGATCACAAATTTCCGAATTACTTTCTTATTTGAGATATAACTTCACATTCAGCCCATTTTCAAAACCAAAATTCGCAAATCTCGTAAAAGTTCAAGTTTTTCATACGTAGATATTAAAAAACACGTATCAGCCAATTTTTTTTTTGTGTTCCTAGTGATTGAAAATCAAACGAATTAGAAAACGATAGATATTCTTAGAAGATGCCAAATTCACGGTGTAGATAAGTATTTTGTTACACCTGTTTGGAACAAAGCATTCAAACCGTGACACATTAACCTATATACAAAAAATGGTTTCAAAGTCATTCAAGTGAATAGTAGTAGTGGTAGTCGATATGGTTGATCTTAAAAAAAGATAATATAACAATAAAAATTATTGAGGAATCAGGTGGGATCATAAGAACATCTGAAGGATGAGAAACATTTAGGGATGAGCAAGAGTCCCCTATTAACAACATCCTCAAAGTCAGGTGCTTGTTTATTAACCACAAAAAATACATTCGTCCAAATGTTTTATCCAGGTGCTCGGAGCGATTAATTATTTTGTAAAAAAGGGACCAACCGTCTTGTCCGCTGTTTCTTCACGGCGAAATGTTTTGGAGCGAAAGAGAATTAAAAGATCGACTATTATATCTACTTGTAGAATTGCGTATAAGAAACGATTCTAGAAATTTTTATCCATGTTTGAAAAATTGTCTTCCATGCAAAATGAAAATATGTAATTTTTCATATTTTTCTACTTTGAAGAAAGAAAAAATAGATATCGTACACTTTATCGGACCTTCTAATCTACTATTAAAAAACTTATTTTTCTTTTCATTTAAATGTACTCCTCAATTATTCAGACTTTATAAGTCATTGATGGTCAGTGATATGTTATAACTTGATGATGCATTATAAAACACACTTTCAATTTTATAATAATAATAAACACTTTATTGTCAAATATACAAATATTTCACAAAAGGCGTACACATTGCCTTGAGGCAATGTCTTCCAGTAAACCCACTACAATGTTTGAGCTGTTTGAACTGTTTTACTATAAAGTGAGTTTAGATCAAAAGATAAACAGAAAATGAAATATATAATATAAAACAAGAATACCTATATAAATATAAAGAAAAAAAAATAAAAGATGAAAATGTAAGCATTCACAACCATACCTTTTATACCCAATCACCAAGGAAATTATTCACATCTATTAAAGCTGGGGCCCTATTCTCCAATCTCGATTGATAAATGTCGCATGCGAGATTTTATTACTATCGAACGATTTCTCAAAAACCCTCTTTTTGAAAGACGCAATCGACTAATGTCACGCGATATGTCCCCTGATCTACATATCTGTTGTAAAATCATAAACCAAATTGTAAAGCATACATGTTATTAGTTTTATTTTGTACTTGACAGTATATGAAATCCACCACGACATAAAAATACATCTGGCCAATATTATTTCAAATCCAAGGATAATTCACAATATTTACTAGAATTCATATTAATTATATGTTTCATAGTACAAGAAAAAAATTGTAATTAGAAGTAGGTATAAATAAAATGTCGTACACCTTATATTTTTTATGACATAATATTAGTATTCATAAACTACACTAAATTGATATCTAATAATGTGGCTAAACAGAAAGGAAATAAATAAACATGTACATAATTCCTAACCAAAGGTTTTTTTATTGTAATTATATTAAAATAATTAAACTTAATGAGCCAATAAACTATCTGTTAAAATAATAAACTGTTATGGATCTATATTGGTCATTATATAAATTGTTTTACATATAATTTTATTAGGAGCTGTATTGAAATACTTGAAATATATTTTTCATATTGACAAATTGTACAATAAATTTATATGCGGCAGGTGTAGAACTAAAACAACATGGCTAAATTTTTTTTAATTGGCGTATTTCTTCAAAAACATTACTTTCTAATATTTGTATCAACACCGGGTATCAATTATTCAAATGGTCAAGTGCTCTAAATTTAATCTGATTTGATTAAAATACGCACCTGCAGGAAACTCGCGAATTCAATAATACTTGGAGGACAAATTTGACAATCTGTGTATATAAGCGAACAAACACTCGTGTGTACTATCAACTTATTCAGGTTAGCGTATTATGAGGTATTTAATATAATTTACCTATTATATATAACACATTATGTTATGAGTTATTTTAAATTATGAATTATTTTTTATCACCAAGTTATAAATTCATATCGAATTCGGCACATACAAATCTTATATACTTAGGTATCATAAATTATATTAGACATAAAAATGTTTGAAAGACTAATGCATTCATGATGAAACTGGATGTTGATGTATAAAATTGTTGCAAGATCAAAAATATATTTCATAAAATTAATTTCGAACTGCAAATTGGGCTTTATTTACCGTACAATCTATTTATTTATTGGACAACATTGAGTGTCATTTGCGTTTCAAAGCACCTCAAGGACATTGTACAATTCATCAATTCTAGGACATTATATCCAAGTCATATTATAAATATAGATAAATAAATCTCGGATACATAAAGGTATCCACGTCAGAAGTAACATATATTATATTATATTATATTGAATATTTTGGACACAATAAATGTATCCACGTCAAGAATGTAAAAAAATTCAATATTTAACAGTACTTACTAAAATAAAAGTTTTTTAGGTCCCTTCTGAATGTCTTAAGATCCGCAGCCTGCGTAAGCTCAAGAACAAATCCATTCCAGGGGTTGGGTCCTCCCACAGAAAAGACTCTATTCCCGTAAATACTGTATTGTTAAAATTTTCCTTTGCGGAGCTACCAACTCCAAGGACACTAGTAATGACTAGACATACTATTTTACTAAGTCAAAGTAATATAAATTAAAATGAAAGGTTAAGTCGATCAATAAAGTGGAAAAGACGTTAAAAAATATTTCCATAAACATCAGGTGACGATGTTACTAATGGGAACAGTTGATAATATATCGGGAAACAATAATACATACATATTATTATTGTATAATTTCGATATTTAAGACAGATAGAAAATACATACAAAACATAACATAATAGTTAATATGTTGGTATACGTAATTAACTTTATTATTCTCTTTTCTCATTTTAGGTTTCCGGCATATGCCATAGGTGAACAGTGGTGAGTGGTGACTCCATATGTTTGTTTGGGAAACACCTTGTCTTTATCAACAGGCTGCAGGTTGGGAGATTTTATAAAGCGATAATTATTATTGTTAAGTATGTATTATTATTATTATATAAAGTCTCTCAACACTGCAAAGTACTGAGAACACCTTGAGCAGCCAGCACGTGCCCTTATTCTTATTTCTTATACCGACTGATAGGTAAATGTCGTTTTAACTCAAATAATATAAAAATATAATATGTATGTACCTATTATGTCAGAAAAGAAGTGCACATGTTGTCTTATTCTTAAATAATGCTAATATATACAATATCATGATAATACAAATATTTTATTATACGTACATACATCGAAATATTTCGTAGTAGGACACTAGTAGGACAATAATATATGGATGACAAGATGTCCAAATCACCTGTCAAAATTATCTATAACCAACAAATATATATAATTACCTACCTACTATTGTTTGCATTGTTTCATTTACCTACCAATTAAATTATCTGGTAAGGCGATATTACCAAATATTAATTATTAAGTGAAAAACTGTAAGCTCAAATTATCATTACCGCCGATATACTTACTCCAATTAAATAATATGCGCTTTACAATAATTCACAACTTTTCTTAACAACTTATATGTATTGGATATCTTTATCATTATTATGTATCATTAAATATATTATTTTCTCTCAATTTTGTAAATCACTATATTTATGTTTCATTCATTTTTTTGTATTCAATCTTCGACATGCAGGTTTACAACAGGTGAATTGAATAATGAATATTATGAAAGTGAGAATTGAAAATATCAAGAGTAATGACCTGATCGTATTTGTTTAAGAAGAAGATTGTGCCGTAAATGAAATATGTGCAATTGTGCAGTAAATAAAGTTTAAGTTAACGTAATTGAAATTATCTGATTCATAATCTTAGTGGTGGTGTGTGGTGGTAAAGTAACTAATAGAATTACAAAACCACAGATTACCGAGCTGGTACTTATGTTGTTTTTATAAACAATTAAAGTATTTAGCTTTAAATTATTTTCCAAAATTTAAAATTTTCCTGATATGCGGTAATAAACCCAAAAATACTTCATCAAAAAAGCTACATTATGTTTGTGTCGTAAAACTGAACCGGAAAGATGCGAGATTCTAACATCAAAGCTTGTGTCGTGAAAGGGGAGTTTGCCGACACCTGGGATTGAACCGCGCACCTTTTGTGCATGAGGCCAAGACTCTACCTCTAGGCTACTGACGAACTCGATAAAGCTTTATGTATTCGATAAACAGCACATGTTGTTATTGAATTTTTCATTTCCTATATTAATATTGTCACTTTAGCTATAAATATTATTATGTACCGTATGCGGTAGCAATATTAGACAAGAAAATCCCTTTGTTTATTCTTAGAATACCTAAATATTCCGTATTTATCGATAGGGGGACTGGAACTGAGATAAGTCGCATTGTATTATGTGTACTATGTATAGAAAACAGTAAAAGTGGCGTCTCTAATAATACTTATATTGGGTAGGTACTGAGTAAATAAACACATTAGTGATTAATGTTTTCTTGTAATATTGCTTCTTCATAAAAATACTACGGAAAGGTAGAATAACAAATTTAAAAGAAAAATGGTAAAACACATTTTATTTTTTCTATGTTCGCCCTTTATCACTCTTTTCAGGAGCACGAGGAGGATACGAGACTCCTACATTTAGAGCAATTCTACGTGAACCTCTTATTATGACATTCCTAGCATTCTGATGCAGAGATTATAGAATACTTTTATGAAAGAGGACTCTTCGAGAACTTTTATATAATTAATTAAATTAAATTTAATGTAATTTGAAACAAGCGTTTCTTTCTACTATAGATTATTGATTCCGAGAGAGACGTCTTTCGACTTATCAGGTCATTATCAATCGATTGATAATGACCTGATAAGTCGAAAGACGTCTCTCTCGGAATCAATAATATGTATATAGTAGAAAGAAACACTTGTTTCAAATTACATAATTATGGAATTCTACTACGTGTGCACCGACACAATTAATAAATTAAATATATTTTTGGTTAACGATCATTGACATTCTCAAAGCATAACCCAGCCAATGTGTCTCCACCGCCATCCTCCCTCGTGTCAGTCATTTTGAATATAACAAATAAATAATATTATGTACCTACATAATAAACACATAGTTAGATGATGTGTAAACATGAATGCAGAATGTGTAACAAACACTCAACATTTTACGTCGAACAAAAATGTGATGAACAGATTTAAATTATCAGTGTTACATTTTGTATGCAATGTAAGTAGATGTAATTAATACTGTTATCCAGATGTATTTATTATTAACAATACGTTTAGATTCTACAGAATCATACAGATGTTGTGAACAAGAATTCCTGAATAATGCTGTGTGTAATGTGTACCTAAAGGCCACTATACAATACACATATTACAGTATATAGAAATCGCCTGTTTTTGGTGGGTCGGCTACACCTTATAACATTTGTACCATTGTCATCATCATAAGCCGCTCACATTTTTATGTAAATGTTTATTACCTAATAAATAATATTTGAGACCGTTCGCATATATATCAATATAATATGATGGCTATAGCCACTTTTAAGTGGCAAACAAGGATGAAACAATTATCATTTAAACGAACTCTTATATTGGTATTAAACGTGTTGAAAATAAAAGTTATATTGACTTTATTGACAGCTTTTACTGTTTTGTAACCATGTTAAAAATTTACTATCAAAATTGATGACCTATAACGATCGAATTTTCCATGTTTTGCCAAAATACTATGATTTTGTAGTATAATTTTATCAATTATACAATCAATAAAAAAATGTGCAAAATCTTTCCATTAAGAGGTTATCATTTATCAAATGATCTTCGACATTTTATTGCGGTTTCTCAAAAAACATTAATAAGAATAAAGACAATACATCAGCAATAATAAAATATAGCACATTTTCGTTGTAGCAGCCTCGCTAAGTTGCTCTGTATCGAGGCGCGCTGCATAATAATTATAACGATAATAAAATTAACAAACGAATAATCGAACAATTAACAATAATCAACAGGTAAAATAACGATATGTTTCATATGATTTGAAATAATGAGTTCGTACTTAAAGATTCACCGAATAAATGATTAATGAATAAGTGGATGAACGCTTTAGTGAATGAAATTAATAATTCAAATAAATAAGCAAAACACAAATGAATTAATGAAAAAAACAATAAACGAATTGATTAACAAATAGATATTAGAGACCAAATAAATATATTTTACAAATAAATAGGTTCAATGGTTGAACTTCTCGAGAAACTTATAGGGGTATTTTCTATTTCACGATTATTCCCTGAACGATACCATGTTTAAGTTTAAAGCTAGTATACCCACTCTGTAAAGCAGCACATTGTGCTATGATCACAGACTGAGACATAGCATAAGACATATAACAATATTATAATAGGCAGACGACAAGAAGAGAAGAGAAGACATGGAATGGAATGAGGAATGTTTACACTAAAAATACAATTGGAACAGCTGCGGACAAACTGATGCAGTATGCTGATCGTCTACTAAGACTATAATAATATAGAACTTGTTAGTTGTTACCAATAATAATACATACCTATACCTAATGAGAACTGGACAGAGTTAATCAAAATTTAACTTTATTATTCGTACATTCGTTAACAGAAAAATATACGTCATCAAATGGTTATTTTATAGCCATTAATTTGTTAAGTTGCAGGTAATTCCAAGGAAGTTCCACAGCGAATCCCAGAGAGTCGGAATCTACCCTAACAACACACTCTTTAAAATCACTGGCAGAGTTAGAAGACCCCGTTTTTGAACATATTGTAACAAGTTATCGTCAACTTTATGCTTTTATACATGGGGTAAGCTCCCCAGAAAATTTCAGAGTTACAACCGGTTCTTTGAAAAATCATTGGAGCTACCAAAAACGATAAAGTTAAACTTTTAGTTAATCGCAATTTTAACTATGCTAATTAACTCTCATTGGATAAACAAGTTAATACGGTCATTCTACCTAAAAATAACAATATAAATACCTATCACATTCA
This sequence comes from Athripsodes cinereus, assembly GCA_947579605.1. Classification (NCBI taxonomy): domain Eukaryota; kingdom Metazoa; phylum Arthropoda; class Insecta; order Trichoptera; family Leptoceridae; genus Athripsodes; species Athripsodes cinereus. The sequence continues at coordinate 9,860,125 of OX388306.1, read as the reverse complement.
GACTCAGACACCAGACAAGGAACCGCAATACTGTCACGCTCTTGTGCTGACTGACAGCTCTCTGAAGGGTTGGCCATAATATTATACTTATTGTTGATTGTTAGTCAATATTATTATAATAAACGCACGATTTTATTTATTTTTCACACTTGAAACTATGTGTGTTTCTATTCACACTTTAGTGATAAAACATTCACAAAATTCACATAATATAATATGCACTCATTTATATACACAGTTCTTAAGAAACTTTAAATAAGTCGTTCTTTTCAATCTTCACCACTTAGCGATTGATTCCTGTAAGCTTACTTCAGCTAGACTAAATTAAATTTTGATGATTAGCAGGCGATGTAATGCAAATAGGTATCTTTTTTTCAGTGTATGTCATCGGTTTTTATGAGTAATTCATTGATAAGATAATAAAACATTACTACCGTGTACCTACATAAAAAAAACCTGCCCTAATTCGTAACCGGGGTCAGTGAAAAATTAAAGATAGTAATTTTATGGTGAACTTGCCCTCATTTTAATATTTTATTATTTATTTTATTATTTAGTATCGTTGACTTGAAGAAAATTACAATTAAAATTTTAAGATTATTTTAGCTTGCTTTCAGCATAATTTATATCACTGAAGGTATAGTAAAACATTATGTGTGTATTTTTGTTAAGCTACCCGTTAGTCATAGCAGCTTTAAGCTTTTTGCGCGAGCAATGATCAATTTTGAGGGCACGAAAAATATATGTAACTGTATTTAAAGTGTATAAATGTATGCGTCAAAAATAAAGTATTTAAATTTAAATTTTGTTAAACAAGCAACAGAAAAGTCGATGCTTTCTACAGAAACATGCATACGTTGAATGAAACTACTTCTGAAAAGTGAAATCCTTTTAGCGGACATTTATCATCAAAAATACAACAAGTAACTTAAAATCATTCCTCAATAAGATAAGAGATAATACATGGTTCATCCCCATAAGTCTTGAAACCAGCGAAATATGGTTCAGATCGCAATATTTAATTAAATATACTTTCGATTGCCGATTTCATAGTAAGTATATATTAAATTTCATTATTTACCCGATGCTGAATTTTGAAATCGAAGAAAATGTGACTAAAGCAAAAAATTTAAAATTAGATACTTCATTTATTATTTAATTGAATGAAATATTTTTTTATTTACCCTATATCAACACATCCCTTGTCTCTATACATTATGTCTGCGTCTCTTTATTAGTACCAAGCAACAGTAATAATATTAGATAGGTTCATAATGGGTGCAAATCGGGAACATTAGAAGTACATACATACTAGATACAAAATATTATAATTAATTTTACCCAGCGAGTACATCTTGATATAACATTATCTTGTTGACATAACATTAATATTTATTTGCACAATTTAATATTATTATTGCAGTTTTAGTAGTTAGGAGACTTTAGAATTGATAATAATCTTCAGGTAAATCCAAAAAATTGTATTTACTTGTACTTAAATTGATTCATTTATATACCTGAAATACTGATAAGGTAAGTTGTACTTGAATGTAAGATTAGACTTGTTTATTTACTTATACTCCGTTGAGTTTATGTGCACTTGACTATATGTTCAGAACACATGTGAAATAATCATAAAATCGATTAAGTGCATATTCTTTTACACATGGATTCAAAAAGGATGTGTCTATGAAATATTATTTTAAAATGTTCCCAATAGATGTTCCTAATACTGTAGTTACAACCATTTGGTTCTTTGTTTCAAAGCAACACGACACTGAAAATCTGAGGCAGTCATTACTGACAGAAGTAAAAATTTGATTTCACTTTAATTAACGATACAATGAAAATAAATTAATGAAGAAATTTATGTATCTAAAATCTCGACAAATACAGCTACAATGATCATTTACACTTTATATATCTACTTATTTATGTATGTATGATAGGAGCAGGTGGAAGATACGTGGTAATTAATTAAATAAAGGCAATAATAATGTATGTGGCAATATAAATAAATAATAATTGATACGTTTTACATGTCCATATAAGACTATAAGACAACATGCTGATGTTCTTTCATGCGGATTACTAATCAATATACCAAACTAACACTTCCATACCAATAATAATAACAATCGTCACATAAATATTGCAATCCATTCATATTATATGCATATTATGTTGTGTTTGTAAGTTTATATGTATTTTATTTTATTTATTTATTTTAAGTGCTAAAACACAAATGATTTTAGTTTTACTATTTTTGATAATTTGTTTTAATTAGGAATGTGTCAATGTGTCGTGGTGAGATGGAAGAAATCATTTCATAGAGAAAATCTTTCCACTGCATAATACAGTATCACTGTTATATAATGACGATGTCTAAAAAGAATAAAATAAATAACTAATTTAGTTGCCTGGCTACAATATTGTCAAAACATTTACGATAAAATTAAAATAAATTCAAAATTTAATCATTTTGCGTTTTTTAATATAAATTAATATGAAGTATTAAAAAATAAACCTCAACTCAAACAATAAAGTAAGTTTATATGTGCTATATAGACAACGTAATTACATAATTCAGAGACTCTTTACGAATTCTCCTCCTTTGGAAGTGTTTTATACTAAAAATATTATACTCGTCTTCATATCTCATTATTGACAGACATTGCATTAGGTATTAGGTATCGTGTCTTCAGATTTCTTTGAGAATTTCAAAAAACACTATATTTTTTATTATTTTCTACTACAAATTTCAGAATTAAAAAAATGTTATTATTACAATATGTGATGTCCTAAATTTGTGTAATATTATGCAAGTGCAAATTTGTGAATTCGATGTTTATTCACGGATCAAAGCCTGGTAAAACTGCACTAGTAAAGTATAATTTTATTGAATCATTTATCACTTTGATTTAATCATAATAACGATTATTCACAGTCGCAATACATATTAATGTACATTATTGTGTTAACTGTAATAAAATCTCTACGGAGGTATTCAATACTGTATAATGTAGTGTATGTTTGTATTATGTGCTTTAGTACCTACAAGATGTAGGTACTGAATAATAATGTAGGTATGTGGAGGCAAACAAGCGACAGGTGTTAAAGCTCTGCTGATCATTACTATAACCTATATGATATTTATAGTTATATACTGTATACTGTTTGATTTAGAGTTTGTTGTATGTAATAATTCCTCCTACCTATACCATGTTTGAAAGAATATTCAAAAGTAATCAAATTAATAGACATATCCAATATGTACTTAGGAAAAAGGAATATCAGTATTCTATATTTTCGAGTGTAACTTTGTGGAAATACATTATAAAAGATAATATTTAAATTAAATCAAACACTGTTTAATTCCATTATGAGATTGTTTTAATTAAATTTAACAAAGATTGTTGGAATATCAGTTGTTTGAGGTACCTATGTGTTTAGAGTTAATTTTGGTTAGTTGCCACATCACACCACTGCTTAAGAACTTAATTTGTTTTATGTTTGGAACCTTAACTTATTTTTATGCTTAGAACCTTGAAATTCCTATGCACAAGTGGCAAGATATGTAATTTGAGTGACTGGCCTACAAGGAATATAACGTAATATTACTCAAAACTGACAATAACTTAGAGTACCTAACTAGTTTTCTGGATTTTGTTAATACATGAAGGTAAATTTCTAATATATAAAACAATAAATGGAAGGTGAAAAGAAGCAACAGATATTCATGTGAAAAAATAATCAATATGAGTGATGAGTTGAAGCCATAAAATGAAGAGATCGCGCCTTTACGATAAACTCGCCCTCTGTATATTGATGTATTTAATTTGAATGTATACCTTCTAAGAAATTGTTTGTAATCAACGTGGAGTAAAGAATTAATAAATAAAAAAAATATGACGAAATATTTTCAGCGTTATACAGGGAATATGTACGGGCATAAGTAATAATGCTTATTGCAATGTTTATATAGGTATATAAAGGACCATACACATTATAGTGATAAGATCTATCCTTACATGGTATAAACGTTGCCAGATGTGTATGAGACTGTTGCATATGGACACTTACTCTGTACATTCTCAGTACCTACTTACATTTGTGGTAAGATAGTACATGTAATATAATTTTACTTTCCCACAGTCACCGACTCACATGGTTTCATGCAGTAGGTTTCACACATGTATTTGGACATGTACAAGTGTTATTTATAATAATATGATGATGAGAGCACAATACAGCTAGTGTTCTGCGTGAATGTCCACGGTGTTCTACAACAAGGAAATTGATACTTTCTTTGGAAATTACCAAGAGTTGCTCCAAAACGAAATAGGTAAATGGTGAATGAAAGTAAAAATTGCAAATAGAAACATATCCACCACAGCTAAAAGGTTGGTGCACTCTGCTATCTTAGTGCCAACACTTATGTATGCAAGTGAGACGTGGACATGGTTAAAGAAGGATGAAAGTGGCATAAATGCAGTGGAAATGAGATCGTTGAGAAGGATGTGTGGTAAAAGTCTGAGAGATCGTGTGCGTAACATTGATATACGAAAGGAATGTGGAATGAAAGTTGGTGTAATAACAAGGATGAATGTAAATAAGTTAAGATGGTTTGGGCACGTGGAAAGAATGAATGAGGACAGAATGACTAAGAAGATATAATTGTCTGAGAGGAATGGTGCTCGGAGACGTGGACGTCCGAGGATTAAATGGCAAGATCATTTAAATCAAATCCTACAGGACGGTCACGTGTTGAGCACATTGAACAGGAGAGCATGCATGAGGAATTGTATGACAGTGACGGAAGCGAAAGATGTATGCAAAGATAGAAGGAAGTGGCGCTCGATCCTTTCTGCCTACCCCGCGAGGGAAGCGGCGTGATGGTATGTATGTATGTATGTATGTATGAATGAAAGTAAAAGAAAACAAAGATACATACATACTTGCTTTGGTTCTAACCATAGAAAATTTTGGAAATTTCTTCATTCTTTCTTTCTTCAATCTTAGCAACTGAAAATATAGGATTATGACTTACAGTATTCAGTAAGCATCGGTATTATTTCCTACTTATATTAATTATATTTTTCCTTTTTAGATAAGAATTAATCTACGAAGTGCATAACTTGTTCCAATTATGATAAGAGATAAGTAATAAATAAATATAAGTAGGTAGGTACCTATCGTGTTTGTGAGAATGCACTCTAATAAAATTTTGAATGCTGTGAACTCAACTTGATATAGTAACTAATAAAGCATTATGTATTCACTTCAAGGGTCTTGAGAATAAAAATGACACAGTACATACGTGTGTCATCGACTCTTTTGTACCTAATTTAAATCTGACGTTAGTGCATTTCGATGCATTCACGATCTCATTTGATGAAAAAATGTATTGACATCGAAATTCCATTAGAAGCAATAGCGCCTTGTGTGTAAACAATAATATAAAACATGCCCATACCTTATTGTTTATACAATCATGTGCACAAGTTGTTAATAAATAGATATTATGTGAGAGAACATGTGGATGTCTTCCACCACAAGGTGTTGGGAATTGTAACATTATGTGTACCTACATAATAATAATTATGTAAAGTGACACCTTGAATGTGTACCCTGCAGTTAGCGCTCAGATGTGAAACGATGTAGTTAGATCCCATACTGCACAAGACTAGTATAGGTAAAATATATATAACACATGAGTGCATCGGAATAATAATAATAATAATATAGGTATATTGTATTGATACAAATACTTAATAGTAATATCTCATACATTATATACATATACGTGGTGTTGTTATAATAATAATGGACAAGGATTCCTCTATATCAAAGTGTTATCTGCATTGCACGCCGCCGAGGCGAGGCACAGTGGCGCGGGGAGTGGGGGATGAGAGAAAGGGAGGGCAGACGCCAGACAGGCGGCGCCGCTCATAGCGCCCTCCCCCTCCCCCTACCCCCGCCTGGCCCACAATAGTGTGCCACCTCTCTTGACCCCACATACTGTACACTACAGATGGAGTGGAGAGTATGTTACATCTGTTAGCTGTCCTCCTAATGATTCTCAATCGTTTTCTAATAGACACCTACACTACTACAATACATTATATCTGTCTATACTACACGTAGGTAATCACGTGGATGATCTTTTCTTTCAGAGCGTCAGATTCCCATATTTAGAATATTACTAGATTACCATTGTAAAATCTCTTGTCTTATTATTGTGTTTCACCATTCTTACTCATCAAAACTTTTGTTTTTCATTTGCAACCTCCAATATATTATATTACTAGTTATGTATGATTTTATGTTTTGTATGTGATAAAATTTAAATAAATCGTATGTAGATATATTTGCACAAAGACTAGGAAAATTTCTAGATGTATTTTTAAAGAAATTTCTAGGATAATAATTATGAGTAGTAAAAAAATTTAAGTAACCAAGTAGGTACATACTGATGCAAATAAATGAAAATGGATGTGCCCCGAAAACCAATGGGAAGAGGTTAATTTTTTAATTTTTTTTATTTATTTATTCATCAATATTTTTACATATTTTTTTATAGTTAACAAATATATTTAAATAAAACATTAAATTTTAATGACTCAGCTTCAATCATGTTTTAAATAAGGAAAAATTCTAAATACCTAGTTCCACCTGCGTGCATTTGTGTTTATTCATTGAATTCGATGTATATTTGAAAGCAGACGTTTGAATTTGAATGTGTCAATCACAAGATGGGTAATTAATTTCCGGGAGAATCCCGAAGCACAATTTGAGTATCTCATCACAACATCTGAAGCAACAAACAACATGTTAGGTATATTATTTTTATTGGTATTTTTGTTACGAGTCGCGGTGCAATAACTACATATGTACATTGGTACATCTGTGCCATAAAAAGTTTATTAGCATTTCTATCTCATATTATAGTATGCAATATGTCACTCATTGTACCTTTTTATTATTACGTAAATAGGTATCCGCACACATTCACATTGTCTTACTCACGAGACACGTAATAAACTAACTACGGAAAAAATCAGGAAATGAAAAACTTTTTTTTATATTGCATTATTTTCAGAATATAATAGATCCCAGTTTTATTTAAATGCAAATAAGAATGAAGGCAGACATTTGTAAAACCTCCATTACATGTTTATAAGACAATTAACATCTTAAATTCAGTCATAATGCGGCGTGACATCTATTTATTTATTTTATCATTAACACAATCATTATTATGTAATTGAAACAACTGTTTCTTTCTACTATAGATAATTGATTCCGAGAGAGAGACGTCTTTCGACTTATCAGATCATTATCAATCGATATTGACCTGATAAGTCGAAAGACATCTCTCTCGAAATGAATAATATATAGTAGAAAGAAACACTTGTTTCAATTACATAATAATTATGGAATTCTACTACGTGTGCACCCACACAATTAATTAACACAATCATTCAACCAATCAATACAAAAGTAGGATTATCCAACTAGACAGACCTGTTCTAGGATAATCCCTTTATTATAAAAATATAAACATATCAAACCTATAAACTAAACTCAAAACTAAAAAATAATAAAATAAAATCAAGAAAGAAGGAAGAGCAAAACTAGCATAAATCACCAACAGTCCACACACAAATATATACTTATAAACACCTATATATGTACACACCAACAAAAACAATGAAATTAAACAATTACATTCAGAATGTCTCTTAAGACAAGTTCACAATCCAACCGGAAATTCTCCGTCTGAGAACACAAGCATCTACTTTCTATCCTGTGTGTGTTATTTTCGATAAACTCGCCCATTGTTCAAAATTATTTGTGTGAATACTGTATCATGGTGGAATCCTATTACTGCATAATAATAAAATTTGTGTTTTGATATTTTGTGCAATATTTTTTTTATTACGTCGGTTATACAAAGTTGATTGATCTGTATCAAAGTAAATTATTTCAGAATTGGAAAACGCGACAACAGCTTCTCACTTTTATCGACAACATGTATATTATTATGATTTAAACATCAATCAAAATGAATTATAAAGAGCGCCACCTAATTTAGATCAATAACAACATAACGAGACATAGACCACATACGTCGCGCCTCTTAAATAAATTTTGTGACCTATTAGTAATAAAATACACTCTCATTACTATTAAGATAGATAAATACATCATAATATTAACAAATCGTTAACTATTGACAATAAATATTTAAAATAAGCTACCTGAATTGTACATGCGGTAGGTGTAATAATATTATCATAAAGCTTAATTTAGAAGATTCTTGTTGATAAAATGCGTGTAAATACGTTACGATAGTTTGGACATGAGGAACGAATGGACGATGAAAGATGACGAAGAGAGTGTATTTATCTGAAAGAGGGGGTGTGAGAAAGCGCGGACATCCAAGAACTACGTGGCTTGACCATATGGATCAAATTCTCAAGGACGGTCGCGTGTTGAGTAAGAGGAGTCAGCGTGCATGTATGAGAAACTGGATGAATGTAGAGGAAGCGAAAGAAATATGTGAGGATAGATCAACATGGCGTTCTATGCTCTCTGCCTACCCCACCTGAGATACGGCGTGAGGGTTTATAGTAATTAGTAATAGAAGTAATAATTTTGTGAAGTCAATCATAATTAGAATATAGTATATAATTTTATTATCATTTTATTTTTGTAAACAAGTCATCTACTCGACTCACCACTAATGTCACCAGACAGAATCTCTATCTATCTTCTATATAAATAAAAATGAGTTGACCATGCATGTTCCCTCATAACTTGAGAACGGCTGAATTGAAATGGCTGATTCTTGATTTGTTGTGTTAGTAATTATCAGGAGACGGTTTGTATGAAAGAAAATTTTTGGAAAATCCAACGGAAAAGTCGGGAATTCGGGTTGTATTTTTGTATGAAAGTGACGTTTGTATGACAGTTCCGCTGTCACGTATTGCCATAAGGATTTTTTTAAATAAAAATGAGTACACCAAGTATTGCAACGATATTTACCTGTTAAGCTATTTTATTTTATCTTTTTTTTGTGTTTTTGTAACAAGAATGTAATAGAATTCTATATTGTTTAAAATACTGATATTGTTTTATTTCAATTCACATAAATTCAAGGGAAGATTCGGTTGAATGAATCACTTCTCAACTAACTGCAGAGCCTAAACTATTGGAAATAGACACGAAATTCACCCTGGCGACGCCGGGTAAGAACATGTAGTAGGTTATAAAATAATGTTATTTATAAACAACACAAGTCTACAACTATGCATATGATATTGTGATGTAGGTAATAATATAATACATATTATAGTTATGTGCCTATATAGACTAATGCCTATTATGATAATAGCTATAATGATGATGATAATAATAATAATAATGTGTGATATGGCTATTAATTGTCACAACATCGTCAGCTGTTTCTAATTGCTCATTGTTTACATAATAAGCGGTGAAATAATAAAGAAGAATTGTAATAAAAAAGCAATGAAAACATATACCTACTTATAATTATGCATGTCGCCTAGAATTATTGATATAATATAGTTAAGTATAGTGGCGCTAGTGTCACTAGTATGTGTAATTTTAAATTAAGAATTCATTCCACTTTTTTCCGAAACTTTTCGAGTGTCCTGTAATAATAATAATAACTAGACAATTTGTAGTGCGCCGTTTTGCGGAATAAATTCACTTCAAGGGCGCATCCTAAAATATTGTGTTTATACCCTGTAAAAGACAGGTATTCAAAAAAATGACATATTACACCTAAAATTGAACTCATTCTTAACTTTTCTTAGCAGAAGACGACAACTTGCATATTATTAAATGTAGCTGGTCTGCTGGCTACCCCACTTGTGAGAAATTATTATTCTAAAAATATCACCCTGCACTGAGACCATAACAGCTTTTTCAAAAAAACAAAAGAAAAAAAATCAAACAAAGAAATGTCAAGTTAAAAAAAAAGATATCACCAAAAAGAAACAGAATCACAGGAAGAATCTCTAAATGTTGTAATGGTAGATATATAATAAACAATAATAATTATTGTTTATTATAAATATAATACATAAGTTCACCAATATTAGTTTCTTTAAAAAACAATTATTGTTTTTTAAAGAAACTAATATTGGTGAACTTATGTATTTCCACATGTCAATTTCTTCCAACTAACCAAATTAGAAGGAAGTAATATGTAGTTAGTAAAAAAACATACGATGTATAAAATCATGTGTATAATCAAGTGCCAACCTATGCAGTAGGTAAACGGTGCACAATACATTAAGTAAGTAGGTACAGAAACGGTGCACAATACAATTAGTAAGTACAGAAACGCGGACATGGGTTATTTGTTCCCACAGTGATTTATACAGTCACCAAAACATAAATCAACCATAATATAGTATGACAAATTATTGTAGGTATGTTTACACCTACGTACTCCTTAATGTTACTTATTAAATGTCAAACAATATTCAAACAAATATATAATTATCGTCGTTGCATATTCAAAATGGGGTATGTAAATTTACGAATGTTTTGATATTTCTAGAATAAACTGCTTATAATGACATTATAACCATTTTATAAAGTAATTTTTAGTATCAAATATTGAAATGTAATATTTTAAGAATAATATCATATGCCAATAAAAAACGCGTGCTGAGTAAGAGAAATCGGCGTGCATGTATGAGAAACATGGATGAATGTAGAGGAAGCGAAAGAAGTATGTAAGAATAGATCTATATGGCTTTCCGTTCTCTCTGCCTACCCCTCCTGGGACATGGCGTGAGGGTATAGTATAGTAGTATAGCAATAAAAAATCCAAACAACATATTTAATGCCCTAATGAACAGTTTTTTTTAAAGAGTATGCCTAAATAAAAATATGTTCGCACATACCTCATTTTGAATACGCAGCGACGGTATGTAGATACAGGAAAAAGAAACATTTTAATTATTGTGTTTCAGATGATGCAGTTAATCCGCCGGCTACCCTTCTTGTGAAAATACTGTAATGGTATAAACAAATGTTATGAACGAGTGTTATAAGATTCTATACAAAGTCGTATATGTTCCATCTAAAAATATTTAAATACGTATTTAGTTAAAATTACAATTGAATGAGCAACAGTTAATTAATGTACGTACCTATTTGTCAACTAATTGTTATAGGTAGATAGGTATACTATAATCAATTCAAAGTTTGCCATCACACGAAAAACACATTTCCTTTAAACTTTTTCAGCTATATAAATGTAGGTAGGTATATAAGAAAGTGACATTAAATCGTAGAATAGTATAAGCTACTATCATAAACATACATTGGTAGGTATATCACTTGTTTATAATGTAACATGTCTATAGGTAAATATCACATTTTTTAATATACACGTTAAAAAACTATTTAATAAGTTTTATACATTATATATGTACTTATTTAGAATATCTATTTATCTATTCCTGAGAATGTACCTATTAGATATTTTTGTAGCCATGTGCACCAATCGCAAATTTTAAAGCGCATTGCATATCTGTGCCATCGCGTTAGTACCTACCCATAGTTTGAAACTATCTCGATCTGTGTGAATGGTCTATGCAAAAAAATGGTTAAATTATTTTAGACATCACTGAAAAATCAATTGACACTACAAAATATCACAGTTATTTTTTGCAAAATCAGTGACAGTGACATTTATAATAAAGTTGATATTCTATAATAAGATATTAATTTATTTTTTTATTATGTTGTGTTTACTCTGTAAATACTACAACGAAATCTGTCAAGATCTGCTTCAAATCTAAATGTCAACACAAAAGTCGGCCATACATTAAAATACAAATAACAGAAACACCAACGCGTGTAATTTATTAATCTTTTTTCCTCGTTGATCATTTATTATTGTAATTTGTTATGTTGGCGATTATGATTATTTAATAAGATCTCTGAATGTATATTATATTATCAACAAAACACATAAATAACAGAATAAACTTTCAATACAATACGAATGAAACACACGTCCATAAAAAATTAAGTTCGAATGATATTACATAATACTGTATATTGCTAATTCCTACATACATAAGTAACCCCTTATTTTTTTCAACATGGGTACATTATTTTTTTATTTTTTAATACACATTTCTAGATTTTCTGTAGGATTGATTTATTTGTTACAAATCTATGTATTACATCATGTATAAAATCAATTTTATAACAATCGTTTCACAACAAAATTTAGTAGCACAAATAATACAAATTCAAGGAAATATTTTGTCTTTTTAAGTACATGTGTTCGACAAAATCTTGCTCAAATGGTTACATAATTAAAAAACTATACAATTCATAAAAGATTTTCCATTCAATATTATACAATATGTTTTTGGAGTCCAGATGTATCGCTTTGCCCCTATGAATTCAGTCAAACATCGCGGTTCTTGACTAAACTAATTATTTAATGAGAGCTCCTTATGAACATTATCGGCATTTCAAATATACACGAAATAATTTATGTTTATTTGGTGACCATATGGGTTCATTCAATAAATAATAATTATACCGAATATTGAGTAGTTATTGGCAGAGAACATCCTTCCGAGAATTTCACAGCCACTCGAATAAAGAACATAATAATAATGAAAAGGGACAAGAAGAAGCAATCTATAACAACTAAAACAACATGCACCCACATGCATTCTACATAATTATGTAAATACGTATTTGGAAAGATTGCACATGTGTTTACATAACATCCCTGGTCACCATGTGAAGTGCCAAGACAATTATGTTATAAGAATAATAATAGGTAAGTTTTGTGTGTGACAACGGAAATGGCCGTACTGAATACACTTAACAGTCTCTCATCCTTATCACACGACTATATTATTATCATGTGTGGCGCTAACATTCTATTCATTAATTATATACTCGTAAAACAACCACCAGTTTATCTACTGTGTTAGGTAATTAATTATGTGTGAATGATATTAGTAGGTAAAAAGTAATACGCTATTTTAGGGCATTAAGAAATTATAATTGTACGAGTTCCTAAGTAAAGGATTAAATTACTATATAAAATTAAAAGACGTAATTAAATTACATATTATGGTTTTGGGATAATGAAAGGAATAATAAAATAATTAACTAAATCGTGGAGGAAGATTTGTACAACCTACTCGCCTGATACTATTTTATATAAATATAAATCAACATAATATCTCCTTGATTAGAGAATACCACCAACGAAGAAAAAATAATTAAGAATAATTAAACTTCACGGCTTAATTTAAAATTTACCTGGTTAAATGATTTCTAATTAAAATATAAACATTACATGTATACGGATTTAAGACTATGTGTCGTTTATTTATTTATCGATACAGTTTGCCTATATAGATATATCAAGTATAAATAAGTATATTCAATAATTTAGAAATGAAAAATCTTGAGGATAGTTGATTATACTGTAATATGTATCTTTGTACCTACATACTATACTATACTATACTATACCCTCACGCCGTGTCCCAGGTGGGGTAGGCAGAGAGAACGGAACGCCATGTCGCTCTATCCTTACATACTTCTTTCGCTTCCTCTACATTCATCCAGTTTCTCATACATGCACGCCGATTCCTCTTACTTAACACGCGACCGTCCTTGAGAATTTGATCCACGTGGTTAAGCCACGTGGTTCTCGGACGCCCGCGCTTCCTCACACCCTCTCTTTCAGATAAATACACCCTCTTCGTCAATCTTACACCATCCATTCGTTCCACATGACCAAACCATCTCAATTTATTTACACGCATTCTATCAACAACACTCCTCTTGCATCCACTCATTCTTCTAATATCCTCATTTCTTACTCTATCACGCAATGTTTTACCTACCATTCTTCTCAGTGATCGCATCTCCACTGCATTTATTCCACTCTCGTCCTTCTTCAGCCATGTCCAAGTCTCGCTTGCATACATCAGTGTCGGTACGAGGATGGCGTTGTGCACCAGCATTTTAGCCATGTTCGAGACATTGCTATTGCTAACAATAGCTCGGAGTGCACCGTTCACTCTCGCACCAGCCACCTTTCTTTTTTCAATGTCCCTTTCGTACCTACCATCCCTTACAAACATACTTCCTAAATAAACATATTCGTCCACTTGCTCCAAACATTCATTTCCAACCTTTATTTCACACATTGTTCTTTCACTCTCTCTTTCAAATACCATCACTTTCGTCTTTGTCACATTCATTTTCATCCCATTCATACTGCAACTTTCATATACAACTGACACAATCTTTTGTAAATCACTTTCACTCTCAGCCATTAATACCAAATCATCTGCATACATCAACGCATTCACACGGTTTCCATTCAGTTCAATGCCAACATCCATCTCTTTCAAAGGACGCATACAGTAGTCGAAAAAAAGGTTGAACAGCCATGGAGACATGACACAACCTTGCTTCACTCCTTTGGTGAGGACAAACCACTCGGAGAAGGCGTTATTTACCCTCACGCAGGCGGAGCTCCCAACGTATAGCGAAGAAATTGCGTGGATCAACTGGCTGTTCACCCCATACTCCGACAACACGCGCCACAATCTCTCCCGATCCACACGATCATATGCTTTCTCCAAATCCACGAACGCACAGAAAAGCTTCTGGTGTTTACCCAGAAGCTTCTCTACGACCATTCGTAGGGAGAAGATCTGATCAGTGCACCCTCTTCCATTCAAAAAAGCTCCTTGTGCATCCCATATCTTACACTCTGTTGCCTTTCGTACTCTCTCAATCAGAATTCTTCCATACAGTTTTCCTATTGAACTCAGCAAACTAATAGCCCGATAACTCCCACATTCAAGCCTAGAACCTTTTCCCTTATATAGCGGACAGATGATAGCCTTCCGCCAGTCCTCTGGAGTCGCGCCTTCTTTCCAACAAGTGTTGAATAGTTCTAGGCACCATGCGAGAGTCTTCTGCCCACCAGCCTACATATACTGTAAATTATAATAAAAATTCACCAAAATGTATCAATTCCTTTCTTATATTTTCGAACACAACTTTACTTCTTTTCATTTTTTCTGATAATTTTAATGACAATAAATTAATATCTCATCACACTCGTGTAAATTTCACAAATTCCTACTAAAGAAGTGAATATATCGCTCTTCCAAAATAGTTTGCATTAAATGGCGAAGAATAAAATAAATCATCCAACATATATAGGTGGATTTTATTCACAAAACGGCGCTTTACAAATCATCCAAATAATAATAATATACATAGTTACTCACAGAGGAACTAGTTACTCACAATATTTGCCTATAGATGGGATATTTTTCAATAGGTAGGTATCATGGAGTGAGTTTAGTATGTCATGGTATTTCTAGGTATTGAGAGAGATTTGAACCTCCCAGATACATGCTGTCACCATATGATTGTCAGCTAGTGTATCATGTATCATACTGTGAACTATGTAGCGGGTCCACCAGGGATCAGATGATCCGATTGCAGTCATTAACATCAGTCTGTAGATATGGGCCCATCATGGCACATGGCAGGGATTAGGGATGAAATAAACACGGACATTTGTCAGCAACTTGATCTGGCGCATAAATTCTGTACAGATGTAGACAACCATTGGAAGTGACAATTATAAAGCACTATTTTTATAATCTAACACCATCGTATAAAACAATTCTAATTATCGAAAATAAAAATGGCGAAACTCAACGAATTCGCCAATTGTGCCTAAAGGTTCAATGCGAGTACTATTTAAATAGAACAAAAAGTTTTCAGACTAGGTAATAGAAATAACAAATCGTTTATTGTTTAAATTTAATTGTAAAACTATACACTTAAGTGGGTTGAAATACAATTTACCAAAATTGCTTTTATTTATCGCTTGTGCCCAACTATCCGCCCTAACAAAATCGTATCAGTCACAAAATGTAGAATCATAATTAACATATACAAATGTATGAACACATTCAATAAAATTTAATGACAATTGCTACGATAAATAACGAAGAACGTTGACAATTTGGGATTGTATCGATTGGATAAAATATAGTATTTTTATATACATCGTTTAAATTAATGTTATCATTCAAATAATTGTTTATTTCGTGTGATCGATTGTAATTATTTTAATCGATATATTATTAAATATTCGTTTATTTGAAACAAGTACCTACAATAAATTCGATACTCATAAATTTAAAGATTTTTCAACATACATAATTATGATTTATACAGATTGAATTAAATTTTATTTTAGTATAAATTATATGTTAAAATTTTGTTAAATATGTACAACAAATTATTATAACTATCTCAAGGAAGAAGTTAATCATTAAATACATAAGCGCATAATAAATTGAGATGGTATGGACATGTGCTGCGAATGGATGATGTATGTAAGATTGACGAAGAGGGTGTATTTATCTGAAAGAGAGGGTGTGAGAAAGCGCGGACGTCCAAGAACTACGTGGCTTAACCACGTGGATCAAATTCTCAAGGACGGTCACGTGTTAAGTAAGAGGAATCGGCGTGCATGTATGAGAAACTGGATGAATGTAGAGGAAGCGAAAGAAGTATGTAAGGATAGAGCGACATGGCGTTCCGTTCTCTCTGCCTACCCCACCTGGAACACGGCGTGAGGGTATAGTATAGTATAATAATATTTTAACGTCTAAAATTGACACATTCATAACTAGTAAATTACATACCAAATTATTTTATAGTTCTAATGTACATTTCAGAAAACGGTTCCTGAATCCTGGACATAGCTAGTAGAAGTACACCGTATTGCATGATTTTCATAAAGGCCACCAGATTAGTCTTAGGATTCTATATAATATATGTATACATGGATACTCATATATTAGGTATATTAACTTATTAGCACGATGTTTTAATAATAATAATAATATGTGTGTAGATATTATTATACTGACATGGTGACAATTTATAATAGGTATCCTTTACAACATATCCTGTGGGGTAATTATTAGGACCACCCTATCACAAAGGACCGAGGCGCCAGGATTATGATACATCAGGTCAGAAAGAAATATTTGGCACATTGAATAGATATTATGTTGATGTTCATATTATTCTCGTATGTTAGATTTAATTTCATATATAATTTGGTACAAAATACTGTATAATGTTTGATGTAAAATATTCAGAATGTAATAATAATCTTTATCGACCACACAATTAAGCCAGTAGAATAATAAAAAAAAAATATAAGTAAAAGCTAAATAAAATAGTATAAAACTATGCACCAATAATGAACAGTCAATGGACGAACTTTTTGTAATACAACATCTCTCATAAATCCCATGGTCATGTTGAATTAATGTGAAATGCAAAATATGAAGAAATAGATATCGATGGTTTAAAGCACAGAAGACACATGTCCACATTTGACAGTTTAGAGAAAACAGGGTTTGAAAGTTTGAGATTCAAAATTAATTAACTAATTTTTAATTAATTCAGAAGATGTCCTTGGTGGACATGTGCTTTTTAAGAATCAATAAATTTTGTTCGAATTCGAATTCTTTACATTCGAATCAGAGCCGCTATAATGTTCCTAATTTTTCTTGATTTATATTGTCTCAAGTGTTTTATGCTTGTGTGTACGTATGTTTTTTTTTCATATAATTTTATTGTCTTGATTTTTATTTTTCTTGTGTCGATAATTTTGTATTTTCATGCTTCTGTGTCTTGTTGATTTGATATTGTAAACCTGACAAACCCAAGTGCCCTATGATGGGGTCTATGGTGTGATGGATATAAATATGTAAATAAATATAAATAAATATAAAATATGTCGATATAAATACATTCTCAAATATCTTATGTGACATGTTACATATGTTCACAAAAAAATGATAATTTAAGAATGTTTGGCATCTGATTTTTGTTAAATATTTCGATAATGATATAAGTATTATTGGTAATTATGTACTGTAATCAGGACATAGACGACGTTGCAACCGATCTTGAACATATATTAACTCATTTTACCTAAATAGTGGACATGTGTCTTTTGTGCTTTAAACTATCGATATATCCTTAATATACATTAGGTACCCTCACATGTAGGTAGATATGTAGTAACAAAATGATCGAAATCGTAAAATGCATTTTTTCAGTCAGCTGTTAGAATTCCATTATACATATAGGTATACCTAATTATTGGAACATTCATTTAAAATATAAAGTATAAAACAGTGATTTATTTATGAAACAGAGCTTGAGAAGTAAATAATATGTAAATATAATTACATTAGGGTGCACTTTATGATGCTAAAACCTACCTGTTATCCTTCTCGAATGAATGAATGTAGGTTCATTTATAATGTATTAAATAATAATTAATCTAATGAGTTATACCTAACAATACATCTACATATTTATTTATCTGCTGCAATATAGTGACAAATGCACCAACTATGAAGTTCACCCAGATGTGTTATGGAATATGGAGTGGGTGTCTTAAACTCTTAATAATACACATAAATATGTATGTACATACAATCAAAATGATACGTTGATACAAATACAGGGTACACCGCTCTGACTCACAAAATGAAACATATTTGTAAACTACATGCGATAACAACAACAAAAAATAAATAAATAGTAACAAAGCATTGTGAACTTACAGTTTCTGTTGTGAAACTGTTTCACACGTGTTTGTATGAAGTAGTAATAATGGACCACACATTTATAAGCTTTTTCTGAAAACTTTGAATGAACTTCTTGCCATTACATTTTTCTACTTATGAGTTATACTCGTTATATTCAAGGCCTCCTAGCCATGAAATCACATTGTTGAACGCTAAACTAATATACATATTCCATGAACATGAATCTAGCCACCATTGAAAATTCTACATTATTTTGTCAAATCTTTCGAAGAAAAAACCCACTGGGGACAAAATAAACAATATGCAATCAATCCAAGAAACGTTTTCTTTTTGTTTTTTACTATCGTTTTTACATAAAAGTAAGTAAGCAGATAGGCATTGTATTCAGATGTTTGATTATCAACATTATTGCTGTGTTTTCCGGAATAAAGTCATGATGGACACTGCAAGACAACAGTCAAAATGTTTCTTCAGAGAGCGTGTGAGAAGTCGTCTCGTTACCACCCCAGGCTAAGTTGTTTGGTCTCTATATATTTCTCTCTTGCTGCTCAAGACACGACACTATGAAGAATGTATTAAGAACCGTATAAATTTAAATACATATTAGGTGGGCAAATAAGTAGATACCTACTTCCAGTATCACATTATTATTATTATTATTTCTCATCACGAGTCCTCACCATCACTCTCTCGCGGTGATTCAATTTCATGGGAAAATCATTTCTCAACTAAGTGCAACTGGCAACATTCGATTTTTAAACGCCGAATGTCTTTTACGAATGGAACACTTATATTTTTTTGAAGAAGTATCATTGAAAGAACCTCTACACACTCGGATATCTCAGGAGCCGGAGACTCCTATTTAAGAAGTTTTAAGAAGTATCAACCGTAATGAAGAAATAAAAGATGCTATAATCTATTAAGATGACCTCAGCATGGGGGCTAAAACTATACTATACTATACCCTCACGCCGTGTACCAGGTGGGGTAGGCAGAGAGAACGCACGCCATGTTGATCTATCCTTACATACTTCTTTCGCTTCCTCTACATTCATCCAGTTTCTCATACACGTACGCCGATTCCTCTTACTTAACACGCGACCGTCCTTGAGAATATGATGCACGTGGTCAAGCCACGTAGTTATTGGACGTCCGCGCTTTCTCACACCCCCTCTTTCAGACAAATACACCCTCTTCGTCAATCTTACATACATCATCCATTCGCAGCACATGTCCATACCATCGCAACTTATTTATACGCATTCTATCACGACACTCTTCTTACATCCACTCATTCTCCTGATATCCTCGTTCTTCACTCTATCACGCAATGTTTTACCTACCATTCTTAAGAAGTAATTTTGTAACGGATGCAGTTTTTTCAGTTACCTACCTACTTAATGCCTACATGAGAAATAAAATATTTATTTCTAATTAAACTATCTACTCCTATGCAATCTTAAATGATATACATATCTATGTAAATAGATGAGCTGCAAAACAGTATTATATAATACATATTTCTTATGTATGTACCTACTTAACTACTTAGGTACATATTAATTAAATTCATATAATATAAAAATAATAAGACACCTACATCGTACATTAAATTAAAATAAAGAATTAAGACTGTTATGACAAATTTACAAATAATAATGTATCCATTGAGGTTTTTAATCGAAATTGACTTATTACATATTGTCCTACTCTATCATAAAGTCTACAAAATATGTTCATTTATCTCATAATTTTGAAACGGAATATTAGTAATAGTTATAATGATATACCTACGAAGAATTTATCAATAATATTTGCAATATTGTTTTAGCACAAGTAATAAGATGTATAAGTATATTGGCTTGCGATAAATCAAGCAAATATTAATAAATCAATATTAGGTACCTACTTTAGCAACACCTACCAGTAATAATAAAATGAGATGTGGGGAAGTATTGAAAATCTTCTTATCTGATAATTTATTAGTCCTCATACTTACACCAACAAACCAAATGACCCACAGGTCAGCTGATATAGGAGGAGAAATATAATATAATAAAATAATACCTTCTACTTGTAGATACTGTAGGATGTAGATATTGTTTATAATAGCTGAAGGCCATACAGTGTAGGTATAGGTAATAATGTACAACTTGACAACTTATTTACTTGGACCTGTAACCTGTATATATATATACTGAGACTTGGGAGTCCAAAGGCGAAGACGTACGAAAAATACTTAGTAGGATGTTGTCGTACATAATATCTACAGGTACCTACTGAACAATTTTACATTACCTACAAAACATTATTACCTACACACTTCGTGAGAAGAGAAAGCAGTTGAATTGTATTATACATTTACATAGTATCATGTTGTTACTATAGATTATTGCCAATAAATATTTCGCTTATGTGATCATAAAAATATATAATATACACTTAAGTATAAACATATTTACTTAGAAGAATTTAAAAGCATATTTACAAACATATTTATTATTATGTATTGCAAAACAGATCACAGGACGGACACGTGTTAAACACACAAATAGGGGCATGCATGAAAAATTGATAGAGACAGATACAGAAGCGACAAGTGTGTGCAAGAATACGAAGTAAATGGTTTTCGTTCCTTTCTGCCAGGCAAAGCAAAGCATTATGGAATATATGTACTGTATAGGTATAGGTACATGTTGTGCAAAAGCGAAATCAAAATTAGAAAGAAAATAGGTAGGTATACATGTTTAGTAAAAACAAAACTAAAATTTGAAAGAAAATATCAACAAATATAATTATAGGTATGTATTACGAATTGACTTATATCAAACCTGTCAAGAAAATTTAGCGAAAAAGTATTTAAGTAAAAATAATGTTTTTATTTATTTTATTTGTGTACCGATAATAAATAAACCTAAGTGCCTGTGCACTCATTGGTTACCATGGAGAGTAGATAGCTAGATACTATCACGATAACTATAATAAATGTTGTATCTTATCTTTACCTTACATAATATTATGTAGGTAGGTACTTATGAATTGGACATCTTATAGCACTTGATAGTTTTACATAAGTGCAAATGTACTAAAAATATAATTAGTAATGGGAGTTTAGGACATTATGAATAATACATTTGAGTTCGTCCAAAGGTCCCTATTAATCGATAATACAATATTTACTTGCTAAGTTTAGGTACATTTTTCAAAACTTGGTAGGTACCTACGCAAATAAAATAATGGCAATAGAAGAGGTGAAATTTTCAAACGTTGTTACTTTATTTAAGATCTCATGTCAACCATGAGGTAAGTAATTACTAAACTAAAGAAAAAACTTCTTTCTGACCAATTTTTTTCAGGTGGAAGAGTTTTTTTTTTTAAACTTCATAAACATGAAAAGTGGAGGTAACTTCATATATGTTTTCGCTAGAAAAAGCAAATTAACAATGTTTTATTTACATAACAACGAGCTTCTTTTCTTTTCAAAGGTTTTGTCATTATAGACATACCTAACATTGAAAATGTGTAAAGTTGGAGAAGTTATCATTTTATGTCGTTTGTATGAGGATGAAGCAAAGCTATAGATTAGGTCATTTGAAACAAGTGTTTTCTTCCACTATAAGTTATTGATCACGAGAGAGACGTCTTTCCACTTATCAGGTCATTATCAATCATATCTTAACTTATCAGGTCAAAATTTATAATGACCTGATATATCCCGTGGAGCACCCGGTAAAGAATTGGTCTCCCACTCTTCTGCGTAAGTTTTCGAGTGTCCTGTAAAAGGCAGGTGTTCGAAAAAATAAGACATTTTACATCTTAAATTCAGCGTTGAGGTTTGCCACCCATCCTGAATGTCTTGATTTTATACTGGCACGAGGAGGACAGTTTGCATGTTTCTTGCATGCAGCTGATCTGCTGGCTACCCCGCTTGTGGGATGTGCCGTGATGGTATAGTATAGTATAGTATAAGTCGAAAGACGTCTCTCCCGTCATCAATAAATTATAGTAGAAGGAAACACTTGTTTCAAATTACCTAATAAATTATGGAATTCTACTACGTGTGCACCGACACAATTAACAAAGCTATGGATGCTACATTTTGGATTAGAGCGAAGACCATTATCATCTTAATGTTATAGAATAAGACAGCGTAATATTATTATTATTAATAATTTTGGATCATGTTTTTCATAAAATTAGTACTACTCTAATGGTCTATTATTTTGGTGAATGGTTAATATTTAAATTTTCGCACATAGAATTAATAATTAGGTACCCAATTAGATTTCAATGAAATTATAGGTTATATCAAATAAATATGTAAGAATAAATTAAATAAGAAAGATATGAAAAATGGATAAACAACGATATCATGACTGATAATGAGTTATGTATGCATTATCATCATTGACTTAAGATTTTTTCAGGAAATAAGTTCAAAGTATAAGATGGGATGATTTGATAAACGACAATTTGTCTACAATATTCTTGTAATGGAATTTGTACCACTTGAGACCTGCCGGGTGTTGAGCTGTGTCAAATGTCAACAAATCATGACATTCAAAATTCCTATTCCCTCAATATGGGCTACACCATAAACAGTAGCACATGCACCTACCTATATGTACTAGTTTCAAACTCGATTATGTTCAGATAATAATAATCAGAGAATAGTCAAATAGTGGATAAATTATATCTTGCATAAATTTAAGTTTTTTTTTAATAGACTTGGTACACTGAACAATATATTGTATCGCAAAGGCGTAGTTTATCAACAGCGGGAAAATTTGAACCTGGAATCTCCCGTTTCAAGGTCCGAGAATTTACCATCAAGCTATCAATATAACTTGAGTTTATATCATTGATAACAATCAGATTCACACAAAAATACATTTAAAACAAATACAACCATACAATCAATATACAGAGGGCGAGTTTATCGCAGAGGCGCGATTTCTTCCAACTAACCCAAAATATCGAAAAGTAAATATCGGAAGATTAACAAAAACTGTAATACATATTTTTATCGATATTCGAGTAGATAGATACTTAATGCATCATAATAATCACACTGTATCCCTTTTGGGGTAGCCAGAAACACAGGCAGTACATAGTTTTATTATTCCAAAACACGTTCATTAACCCCTACATACCTATGAACAAAGGTACTCAAATAATTATTTAATACCTACTACCTACCTAATTGTTCTAATATAAACAACAGCGCATGTGCAAGGAAATGCAAAGATAAGCAGAAAATACCCAAATTATAGTGTAAACTGCTTTCAGGAAATCTGAAAAACTTATCTGTTAGTTATAAGAATAAAGCTCTTGTGTTAATTATACCAAAGTCTTTAGACCAGGAGACACCAAACTACGGTCCGCGGGCCAAATCCCGTACGGGCCCGCTACTATCATCATTCCGGCCCGCAACAGATAATGGCTTATTGTTGCAGTAACACTCGATTTTATTTACCTGCTAAGTAAAGTTAAATGGCAAGTAGAAAATTAACTTCAGCGTAGAGACTGGTCTAGAAATTATAGATAATGGCAAGAAAATTTAAATGTTTTTCAGGAGTATTCAGTACGGCCCTTAGGCATAGACTTACAATATAGATTCATGCCCTAAGGGTGGAAAGTTTGAAGATCCCTGCTTTAAGTAGCATTCACATTGCTTCACTTTGGATGATCATCCAGAGTGTCAGGGTCAAACCTGTTCATCGAAAGTGAACACGTCTGTTCACATCTGTTCATCCTATGCTTTCACTGCCATGTCAACACTCTCACTCATGTTGTATGCAGTTTAACATATTTTCGTACAAAAATAATTAAACAAATTCAAATATGGAAAATAACACTTAAAATAAATTAATATAGCTCTCGACTGCATAATAATTTTGTACATGATTCTGACATTCAATACAAGTTCATAGAGAATAAAACAAATAATAAGATGAAACTTGTTTATGGTCGTTTCAGTGAAAGGACCTTTCATCAAAATTATGACGAGTGGTAATCTCTTTCCTCCGTCATCGCTAGTGATCACTAGCGATGAAACGCCCGTTCACACTTGTTCATCTTGGAGGATCATCCGGAGTGATCACTGAAAGTGAACGTATGTGAACGACCCTTTAGACAATTGATTATATAGGAAATCAACACCATTCGTATGAAATACAGTCTTACTGATACCTATATATTTTTTTAATCTATACACTCAAATGAATATTTTATGTGATAACACGATATTCCATAATCTGCGATATATTGCAAATAAAAATACCGAATTTGCACAAAAACCACTTACGTGCTTAAAAATACAAATAATTTTATTAAGTGGGGTAACTATAGGAAGGCAGGGCTGGCAAAAAGCCACGGGCCCTGGGGCACGGGGACCCCGGACCGAGAGGCCGCGAGCTTTAAAGTAACCTAGCATTTTTAAAAAGAATTAATAAAAATTATAATTTTTATATACTTAAGTACCTACCTACTTATAATCAATTAAAGTTAGACACAACTAAATACCATACCATATAAAAATTTAAATAAATTACACTTTTGCGGAAAGCTCGGAGAAAAGAATTTTATTAATAAATGTCTTGTTAATATTAATTTTTTATATCATTAAAATTATTTAATACATATGCTTTTGAAAATAAAATGCTCACAATACCTATAAATAATACTGTTGGGAAACTACTTAAGTAATTTAATTAGAATAAATTACAATTTTTACTGGAGGGGCCCCATCCAATTAAATTGCCACGGGCCTCAGATGATATAGTTACGTCACTGCCTACATAGGTAGCTTACGTACATATTATTTTATAACATCGAAAAATATGTAGTGTTATTAGATATGAATTAAAATCAGGGTTGCACAATTACATACCTACATTTTATGAACAATTAAATATCAAAAATCAAGAATTGTATATGATTATACTGAAAAAAAAACATGAAATAGCTACTTCTTAAAAAAATATGTGCAGGTAATTTTTTTTACCAACATCATTATTAATTTACATGATCACTCGTAAACGAGTGAACTTCTTTAGACGTAGATTATAATTTGAATTTCTTCATTCTTTATTCGAATGAAAATAAATTCATGAAGAATCTTCGAGAGTTAATTCACACCGTAGGTACATCATAATTAATTAAAAGTTACAGTGGCTGATAAATACATACCTGGTGGTGGCATTACGGGGCGCTTCGCCCTCTGGACCCTGGTCTCCAGTTGCAGGCACATTCAGATTCACAACAATTTCATAAAAAACACCACTGTTATCAGTTTTCTGTAAAACTGTCCTATTATCAATCAGTCAAATTAAGATAAAGGTGGGTTATAAACAATTAAATAATATTACTAATGTTTTGGAATAATAATAACAATAAAGTCACAACTGATGAATGAAATAAAAACTTATAAAAAAATGCACAAACAATTTATGAAATTCAAAAAATCACACAGTTATTTTACACAGTTTCTTTTCAATCGTTCAAATTGTTTTATTTTACATCAATCGAGTAAAAGCTCGATACGAAATATTGCATGTAGTTGATATAGTCAATTTGTTTACAAACGAAACGTCAACGAAGATTCGAAATATAAATATTATTAAATCGTGTGGCGGGAACTACAACACCAGACCGCGGTATGACATCGAATGCGTTCTTCGTACCAATTCAAAATGTGAATCGGTTCCATGAGCCATGGGTAAGTATGTAGATAGGTACTCCCTGTTTCTGGCTGGCATGTATAGAGTGTAGTGTAGGCGCCACCGGCCTTACGCGAGGAGGGGGCGGGGGTGTTCCCATACGCGCGAGTACTACACACTATTATACAAGATGTATCTCTCCGTCTCTACATTCTATGGAATATTGTATGGTAGGAATGAGCGGGCGGGGGAGGTGCGAGGTGAGAGGAGGCGGCGGGCAGGCGCCGGCCGCTGTCGCCAGCCGCTGACTTCGTAGCCGCCGTAACCCTTGATCAAGTATCGGCAAACACCTCAAACTTTTTTTAGGTGAATTTTTTTTACGATTTTTTTTCAGCAATTCGAAGAAATGCACCTACATTTATTTTTGCAATATATCTCACAGACGAAACTTACTACTTCTATATCATCATGACATTTCCCACAAGTACGGTAGCCAGCAGACGATACCTATGTATTTGTAATTCATAATGTCCTTGGTGGATGACAAATGAAAAATTCTGCATTTCTTCATTTGTTTTTTTTTCTTATAATATTACGACGACGAACTTAATGTGACGATGTGAATAATTCACAAACCTGTCAATCTCATTCTCATCCTATCAGAGTAAACAGATAATTCATTATTATAACTCGGTTTGATTACTGTAATGGTATTCTGGCCAATTTACCACAATACCAGCTTCAAAGAATCCAATCTGTGCTCAACGCCGCTGCCCGGTTGATTTTCAAAATGGACCAACGCTCTCACATAACTACTACCCTCAAAAATCTGCACTGGCTCAAGTGCACAGAAAGAGTGACTTTTAAGATTTGCCTCGCAGTTTTCAAGTCCATTCACAATATGTCCCCATCATACATTTCCGATCTCTGTAGACAACAGGTTCCAAATCAAAGGCAAGCCACCCTTAGATCAGGCTCTGACGCAGGTGTCAGGCTGACGGAGGTCAGTGTAAGAGGAAGACCAAAATATTCCTATATCGAGCCTTCAGCTCGGCTGGACCATCCATGTGGAATGATCTTCCTGAACAAGTGCGTAAGACACAGTCTCTTGCTTTGTTTAAGAGTCGGTTGAAAACACGCTTGTTTGGTGTATCATATACCTAACTGATATAAATTGTAAAATTCGTTGTTATTACTTTATATGTGTAGTTTATAACATAATCTGCTCATAAATACATATGTTTTAGGATTAAGTTACAATTTTAGGATGCGCCCTTGAAGTGGATTTATTCCACAAAACGGCGCATTATAAGTTGTCTATTATTATTATTATAATATTTTGTTGGCATTCTTTTAAACCTCTATCTAATCTGTCCTCTTTTTTATGAATCTAACAAAATATACACAGACATATTTTTAAGTACCTATGTAAAAATTATAGTATTTTAATATTTTTTGCTTGAAAGTAAAAATTCCACAAAAGCATTAATTGCCGCGGAAAATTCCCTTATTTTTATTATTGATGCTTACATCCAGGTAGGTATCTACTTTAGGCAATGTAGCAAAAATAATATTTTTTTTTGTTTAGTGACGTGCTTACGACATGTACATGATTTTCAGCGTTCTCGTAGCGAACAGTGAGCACATTCTCGAGAAAAACCGGGCGATCCTCTCCTCTCCTCTATACATTATCTTTTCTATTGCGGTGGATACATCAGTGTGCCCTGTATGTGTGAGTATGTGAATACTCATTGCATATGGATATTGGATATAGGGACAGTTCACATGTACTACACAACATATCGATATGTACCTAGTACCTACCTACTACTACTTACCCATCTACGTGTGATGTCCATAGTCGTAAACAAGTGTTTGGGAAATTCATACAATATACTGTATAATCATAATAACAATCAATGGTTTTCAAATAGTACGATATAACATTTTTATTAGATATCAGATTACGGCTTTTCTTTCAAATATCCTAGGATTAGTATCCTAAACTTCACACAAAAAAGTGGTCAATATTTATTCTCTTAATCCAAAAATTTTAACCATCTCAAACAAATCAAGAGAATATTGTGTTGAGTTAAGAATATTTTATTGAATTAAGAAAATCAGTTCCTTCAATAAAATTGAAAATTTTAATTTCTACAAAATATTTTTTTTCTTGTTTTAAGAATTTTAATTCTTCCATAACGATAGGTTTGTCTTCTTAAATTGAGAAATAATTTCTTATTTTGAAATTTATTAGCATTTATTCTGCTTTAGTCCTTCTTCATCCATGTTCAAATATTTTGCTTACAAACATAAGCGTCGGTACCAGAATGGTATCGTACACCAACATTTTTGTCGTGTTCAACGCATTGCCATGGCTGACAATAGGTTGAACATGACATCGACACGAAGTGCATCCGTTCACTAACATATTTTATTCTTTGGATGTACAAGTATATTTATAACCCTATCGAATCTTCTATCCTTCACAAACTTCCCAAATATACATACTCATTCACTTGCTCCAAACATCCATCATTATTTTTTTTTGTTAACATTTAAGATAATAAGTAAAGTTTGATATTCCTTGGCACCCTATCACACAGTATCAGTACTTGATTCATCGCGGAGCTATCAGTTGCAGATTGCATTCTCTATCTGTTCACTGCACCGCCTCACTGTGTTCTCATACGGTGACTTGTGGAGACAGAGGAGTGAGGTTCACATCTCCAAATTCTATAGGTATAACATACCCTATAATATTTACACTGAGAAAAATACTCAAAACGAATCATTGGTACGGTACTATCAGATTAGGACCAGAGATCGTACAAACGATTCATTGGTATAAATCTATTATATTAACTCTTAGCAAACAAATCATTGGTAAATTTACCAATAACTTGTTTGCGAAGAGTTAATATTATAGATTCGTACTAATGAATCGTTTGTACGATCTCTGGTCCTAATCTGATAGTACGTACCAATGATTCGTTGTGAAATTTCGTTAGTATTTTTCTATAGATTCATGTGGAGGAATACCTACCTACTTTGGGCTCTAAAACGTTTAGTCATTTATTCACGGAATATGCGCAACATAAAAACAAAATTCTATCATGAAAACTCAAAATAAAATAGATATCTCACTCTTTTTTATAATTTTTCGAATATTTTGTAAAAGGCAGGTAGGTATTGGTAAAGTATATTTTTTAATTTAAAACATGGTTTATTATATACCTACCACCTATGTATCTTAAATGTCTTGTATTTAGCACGAAAAGTGCGACCTGAATGTTCATTACATCTAATTAGTATACTGGCTACCTCAGTTGTGCCGTAATTTATAAATAAAAGCGAAATATTAGGACACGGACTTCCAAGCAAAAGATTTCAATCCCGCTACTAACTTCCTCCACTTTCACGACACAAGCTGTTGCTTAGTGAAAGGTGTAAGAGGTGAATTTTGGTTTATCATAAACCCATGTTAATCAATCATCAAGAAACATACAGAACATTTTTTCTGTATCTACTGTAAGATACTCGTGATGCATGGGAAGCATCATCTCTAAATAATTCAGTAAGCTGAGAAATTACACTTAAATACAAATGAACTACAGAGAAAGAAAGTGAAAAAGAAATTTTAGTAATCTTCAAATTTTCATCTATTTGCCAAAAAAATGCTAACGTTCGAGAGCCACGTGGTTTGACCATGTGAATCATATTATCTAAACCATGGGTGGCCAACCTTTTCAGCAGCCGGGCCAAATTTCAGAATGAGATTTCCTACCGGGCCGCACATCAATATACTCCATATATCTATGGAACATTTGATAATTTTACTTCATCTTAAAATTTCTACCCCCCGTCGCTAAATTTTCAAAATGGTATAGGAATTTGAAATATTTCAAAACTCCTCGGTTTTCTTTAAGAATATTTTCTCAAAATACCTCTTTCAAAAAATGTAACTGGTAGGTACTTGTATCAACTATTATTAAAAAAAGTGTGTAAATCCTTCGCGGGCCGCACATAGACACCCAACGGGCCGCGGGTTGGCCACCCTTGATCTAAATATCAATTTGATTACAATATACTTAATAGATGCCCTATTATAGTATTACAAAAACAATACAACCCCAAAAATTGGCACATATTTTTTTTTAATAAGCTTCAAGCGTAAGATAAAAAACCGTCAGCGGAATTGAGTTTCTGACTTCTCAACTGAAAATGCGAGACGTTACCATCAGGTTGTTGAGCAACAACAAAGAAGTGTTGTGTTGTGTTCTTACTATTATAATTTTGCGTCAAACTCAAATAAACTTGATTCCTTACCTAACTCGGCACCTTTACAGCCTGTGCTTAAATACCATTCATAGAAGGTACGTATACATTTTCAAGCACAATCAAATATTGACTCATTTCACACTCGATTCGTAAAATAATAATACTGTCCTTTGTAAGCGAAAAAACAGGTATCAACATCAACCTCTCTGTCAATAATTCGTTACGTAAACACACGAAAAGAATGGTGTTATTTTTGCACCTTAAATGTTAGGGCTGTTGGTTTGTTTTATTGATTGGATAAATTTAAATATAATATACATGTGATTTATGTGTGAAAAAAGGTAGGTACACTTCAACTTTCGATAATGTAAATGTGTAGCTACCTAGAGCAAATAATCACGTATATTTATAGCATTATTTTTTTACCTTTTATGCATATCTTTACTACTAAATGGGCATATGTATAATATTGTACATGAGCATATAATTTATATAAAAAAATATGCCTACATAATATGAAGTACCTGTTATATTTTTAATTAATCTCTAAAATATAACAGGTACTTCAATATTTAGAGATAGAAATGAAGAATAGGATAAGAAACATTTTTAGTAAAAAGTAGAATGCCTTAGGTGGTTGCCTTATTTGCCCTAAATACATGAACACAAATCTCATCTTGTAAACATAATAATTATAAGAACACTTTATTGATCAGAAAAAAAAATCATGAGCAATTGGCGAGCTTATTGCCTGGAGGGAATATGATACATATTTGGTTAGCTGGAAGATATTGGCCATACTATGATATATATTTTTTAATGCGGCGGCAGAATTGCATCTCAGCAGATAAGTTTTAAAAAAATTCCCCATATGTCATGATCACACGAAAACAGTCTAATGCAGGGAAAAACCACTCATCCAGATATCCAGCTAGGGTTTCAAAGGATTAGGCTCAAAACGCTAGTTCAGTATAGTAGGTATATACCAGCATTGGGCCTGAAATATTTATGTTCAAATTTTTTACCAATTTGACAAGATAGTAATTATTATAATATTTTTTTTAATTTTGATGTATGTATAAATTATACGAAAAATCATATTTTTGTAAATTATTTATTAAAGGTTTCGGTGTTATCCCTGTAGCTGACACGACCAAAGGTAGGTATTATATAAACGGACAGCATGCCAAATTTATTTCACCTGCTAGATCTGTATATTTGCGTATTTTTATACGATGGTTGTTTATTTATTATTTATATTTGGGACAGCGATGCCTATTAGATATGTTATTTTATTTTGTTTATCATAATTATAACATGCAATACGAAATCGGGCTATCATGATGTATTTGTCTAGGTATCTGTTATAATGGCTTTATCATCATAGATCCTGTAATTTTGATTTTGCGAGTACTGCAGGGCTACTCTTGACACAATCTAAATACGGTCTTAATCTAGTCTTGATCTTGATCATATGACGCACGAAGGAACTATGATCAAAAACATCGCGCTACCGCTACCGCGCGATCGGAATGCGCGTATTTTTGGCCAATAGTCACTTCGCGCGTCGTATGATTAAGATCATGTTTAGAGTATAACCAACACCACCTTAATTTAAGGTGGTGTTGGTATAACCCTGCTGGTTTCGAGTTTTGTTTATTAGTAATATGGTATTACAATTATTGTGTTAGTTTATTAAATTATGTTTGATTGCTAAATTTTGATATATTATTTTGCGACATGATTATGTCCACTATTCAGCGATGAGGTTTGCCACCCATCCTGAATTTCTTAATTTTGTGTTGGCACAGAAAAGACTGTTTGCATGTTTATGAGATCGTTGAGGTGTCTGGCAGTAGCATTCACATTGTTTCACTTTGGATGATCATACAGAGCGTCAAGGTCAAAGCTTTTCTCCGAAAGTTAACACGTTTATTCACACTTATTCATCATATTTATGCTTTCACTGGAATCTCAATAGTCACGGTCATATTTATGGAATTTGACGTATTTTCGTAAAAAGAATAATGAAAAAGATAAATAAATAAAAATCAGTTATTTAAAATAAAAACAAATTTATAAAATCCTTGTAAGTACATTCATTTTTACATGAATACCCCTAAAAAGCAGAAACAGCCTTTCTTTCGCTGAATTTGTTATTATGGCAATACTTTTATTGTTGTCTGTGACTAATTTTAATCGATGATCTCTCATCTCTTTGACGTTGACGTTTACGAGTTGTATTGTATTTTGGTGGGTAATTTACCGGTTGATGTTTTTGGACATTGCATATATTTTGGATTTTATGTATTAATTTCAATACATATCATTAATCATTATTTTGAACATTCTTTAGATATTTGAACTGAAAACCTACGATAATGGCGGATGACGGTGAAAATGTATGTATTATTTTTTTTAGGTTATGCTTTGTGAATGTTGTATTTTATACCGAAAATAACATAATTTTGTATATTTTAGTTGCCTGTGATGACTGTTAAGGAGCCATTGGATCTGATTCGATTAAGTTTGGATGAAAGGATTTATGTAAAAATGCGAAGTGAGAGGGAACTTCGTGGA
This sequence comes from Athripsodes cinereus, assembly GCA_947579605.1. Lineage (NCBI taxonomy): Eukaryota > Metazoa > Arthropoda > Insecta > Trichoptera > Leptoceridae > Athripsodes > Athripsodes cinereus. Next base: position 9,826,890 of record OX388306.1, on the reverse strand, counting down.
AGACTTCATGTAAGTGCAAACATTTATTTTCTAATGCGGTATCCCAATAGAATTTCTTTCACATCCAATAACATTAATACATTAACTCCGATGAAATGAAACCCTATAATCTTTTAACCACAATTCTATTCCAACTCAATCAGTTTTAAACAAGCTATGACCAGTTAAGATTTTTACATATAATCACTATACTCTGTTGTTAAGGTTTTAAAGAGTTGATTGTACACATCCACTTATGCCTTTTCATTCATTAATGTCAAAAGTTTGTTAACATTGATACGGAATATATCAAAAGTTGAACATTAGAGTTGTATCTTACAACAAATATTTTTGGAACCAAAATTCTGTATTATAATAATGTTATTGTTCATTTTTTACAACAGGCATATGATCAACATTTGAACATGGTCTTAGGAGACGCAGAAGAAACTGTAACCACTGTTGAAATAGACGAAGAAACATATGAAGAAGTATATCGGACCACTAAGAGAAACATTCCAATGCTGTTTGTAAGAGGAGATGGTGTCATATTAGTATCACCCCCAATGAGGGTTGGAATATAAATCTCACCTTTAACTTATAAGCATTCTTTATTTAAGTGCTTAGGTTTATTTTTGTAATCATCAACTTATTCTGTCTTGTCACAACCATGATGTCTAAACTATTGCTTTAATATGTAAATATTTGAATTTATGTCACAGTGATATGAAGTAATAAAGAATGTTGAATCTTTCTATAGTTGTCAAAATACTTTCGTACCTAAAATGTTTCTGTTTTTCGAATACTTCATATTTATTTTTTCACCAATAAAAAGTAAGCAGCACAGCCATGTTTTATTTTTTCCCGTGATAAATTATTTTTATATTATTAAATGGAAATCTTATCCCTTCTTTGAATTGTCTTCCTAACACTGGTTCCCCATTTTTTTTTACATTGGTTTACCAAATCTCTGTTTGCAATACCTATGTTTTACATGAAATATTCTATAACCCAGATAATCTAGAATTTTTTTATCACCTGAAATGATAATAAGCGTCATTATTAACTTTTTTGTGCTGAAGCAGTCATTAAAAACTTGGTAACCGCGTTTAACAGATTGTTATAAACTAATTATATTATTGTTGAAGTGTTCTACACTCAATAAAAATGCACTAACAATATCACTCTAATACCTAAATGATTTAAGACAATCTTCAATAAAGCCGATAATGGTATAGATGTTCGAAAAATCATACACTTGCTTTATCTGGTTTGATTCAGTAATGAGGTTTGCCGCTTACCCTGATTAACTTATTTTCTGATGGCACAGATATATTCTTTACATGTGATGGATTCGCTGGCTGCACCACTTGTGGGAGGTGCCACAATGGTAATAACAGATTTCTCTCAATAATTTTGTAAGATATTAATTCCAACGTAACACTAAAATTCATAATTTGATACGTAATTTAATAATTTTGAATAAAATAACACAAAAATGTGGAACCAAGAATAAAGAAAAGAAAATTTAATATATTTTTATTATAAAATATTTGCTATGTACAAAATACATAGAATAATAAATTTACTAAAATTAACATACATATACTTACATTGTGAATGGTTACACACAAATATAAACATTCATTTAACAGCAATGTTCCTAGGAGAATTATTAAAGTTCTTTTTCTTAAAGAGTGGCTTATTGCTATCAGAATCCTCAATGGAAACATTCTTTTTGACAATAAGTTGACCTTCATCCATAGGTTCAATAATAATACCTCTTTTCACAATCACAGCTGGTTTAATAAGTTTTCGATGAGCTGATTCTGGGATAAATGTATTACCAATAGGAGCACGAAGTGTCGCTTCATAATCACCAACACTTGTAAAAGGAAATGGAAGTTCAGACACTTGATGTGTTCTCAGTTTGGCACTCTTATTTTCATTTATAATAACATTATCTTTCTTATCGTCTTTTCTTGGTAAAACTACAGGAGCATTGAGTATCATTCTTCTGCGACGTTTTGGAGCTTTCATATTCTTCCCAACCCATGATCCCCATCCAGGTAAATCTATATCTTCAATTTTAGGTTTATCCTTATTAACTTCATCTTCTTTGTCCTGCTGAAATTCTGCGACAATATCATCATCCTCAAAAGCTTCAGCTATGGTCAATTTCCTTTCATCTTCATCATCATCTATATGGTCCCCTTCAGTTTCTACATCTGGAAGTGCTGACATTAAGTGTCGTGGTTTAATAGCTAAAAACTTATCAGGATCTATTTTTTCATTTTGAATAACTACTCCATTGTTTTTTTCATTTGAAAGAGATAATGGATATTTCTTATTCACTACATTATCTATTAAGGTGTTGACACCACTACTTTCGTCCAACTCTTCATCAAATTCTGGTCTGAGTTTTTGTTTTTTGAATTCCAAATATTTACTTTCATCATCACCTTCGTCATCTTGATCATCAGTCTCATGTTTCTTTCTCCTTTTTTTAGATTCCTTCTTTGATTGTAATGAACTCAACTTGTTTGACACAGATTTTTGTAACTTCCATTCAACATCATCAAACATTTCATCTAATGATTTGTTTTCCATGTCAAGATTTTTTACCTTGGTTGGTTTGACTGATTTCGACAGACTTTCTACAACCCATTCTGATGTTGATTGGACTTTAGACTTGATAAACTCCGCTTTCTTCAATAGGTATTTGGATTCCTCCTCATTATTCTCTACTTGAGGATTATTATTAATTTTACATTCTTTTGGTTCAGCTAATTGATCTTTACCTATAATTTCTTCCTTCATATCAATTTTGTCATCATTCGTATCATTGTTTTTGTTTTCAATTTTTGCTGAAGTTTTATTTCGTTCTTCCCAGTACTTCTTATATCCACTCACAAAATCAACAACATCTTTAGATTGCTGGACTTTGGGAATCCAAGGATTAGATGCATCTTGTCCCAATACATTCTCGTCAATGTCTTCCTTGTCTTCTTCACTTTCAGAATCCTCAATTTTTTGTTTCTGAGTTAGCTCTCTGCTTATTGCCAACTGTTCGGCTAGCTGCTGCCTCGTCTGTAATACAAAAAGTAGCTTAGCTTACAAAAAATATTGAACAAATAATGTAGATTACATAAATAATATCATTGAACTTGGCTTAGGTCAGAAAATAGCCATCAAATTGACAATTAGTGCAATGTTTTTATTTATTTATTAACAGTAGTCCGAGGATTAAATGGCAAGATCATTTAAATCAAATCCTACAGGACGGTCACGTGTTGAGCACATTGAACAGGAGAGCATGCATGAGGAATTGTATGACAGTGACGGAAGCGAAAGATGTATGCAAAGATAGAAGGAAGTGGCGCTCGATCCTTTCTGCCTACCCCGCGAGGGAAGCGGCGTGATGGTATGTATGTATGTATGCAGTATATACAGGCAAAACAGCCTTTATAGTACAATAACAATACAAAATATATTAGAAACAAGAACACTCAATACATAGGATTAACACGTTCGCGGGCACACGAAATGTGAAGTAGGCTAGAAAAAACACACTTATTTTTATAATGTGTTTTGAGTCATGACATCATCTTGAATTGTATTTTTATTATAAAAACTTTTTTTTTTATTTTTCCAAAAAAAAAAATGTGTGCTGCAATAGCCGTTTTGTCCATATACATCGCATATTTTGACATCCAGGGACGCAACGGCTATTGCCGCAGCGGGATAAATAAGGCTGTTTTGAACAAATAAAAGTCATATTTAGAAAAAAAACAATAAGTAGGTATATTTATTATTATAATTATTGAAGTAAACAAAAAAAACAATTACTATAGATGACTCGCACACATTGAATTGCTCAGAAAAATGGACATTAATATTTTTGCCCAGACTGAGGATCGAACTCTCGAGACTCTGTATCATGCTATCCTTAAGGAAGTTCACATTGATGTATCACCACGTACACACACGGTATATATAATACCTAACTAGTATGTAACCTAATTAGGTTGGACTAGTGGTTAACACACTCGCCTGACAAGCGAGGGGTCGTGGGTTCGATCCTCAGTCTGGGCAAAAATATTAATGTCCATTTTTCTGAGCAATTCAATGTGTGCGAGTCATCTATAGTAGTTCAAAACTTAATTTGATTGACATCCACACTTCGGAGTAAGTGAAAAATCCAGTTTTCAACACAACAGACTGTGTTACATACAATAAAAAAAACAATGCTAAATATTATTTTTGTGCCAGTTTTCGAAGCATTCACCTGCACACAAAGGTGGATTACCCTCACAGTTTTTACATCTATACGATGTTTCTTTTCGTATTTTTTTTTTACTGCACACAACGCATCTACTAAAATATGTCTTCCGTTTAAAGCCCTCTGGAATGGGTATTTTCTCAACAAAGTGACCATAAGTTGTTTCATCTATAGCACTGGTACTGGGTCCTACGTTTCTATTGGAATAGCCTCCTTTACCTTGTTTGGATGTTACATATTTTTTGCCATCTATTTCTGAAACAGAAATCCCAATCAATTTCTTGATGATTTGTCCTCTAAATTCAAGACTTGAAATGGATGAAGGATTCAGCTTTTTATATAGTATAGCATTGTGTACAGTAATATCGAGTAAGTGAAAAATTACTTTTTTGTACCACCGTACAGTTTTCCTTGGGCAGGAATAATACTTCTTTGAAGTCGATCGAATCGACTTATTTGAAAATACGTGATCTACTTTGTCGTGTTTGAGGACGAGACTTATTCGACATGCTTGTTCCATAGTTATTTGTTGAAGAAAGAATCAAATTCATTATGTCCTCGTTACACAATTTTTCAAAAACTGTAAATGGTGAAGGGTTTTCTCCAAAATCAATTTTAACTCCACTTTGTGTTTCATCAAATGGATAATTAGGGATATCTGTGTAATTGTCGTACCACTCAGTATCATCATTCTCATACACATTTACCGGAATGTTCTCAGGAACTAATTCGTCCTCGCTGTCTCTACCACTACTTTTATCTTCATCAGAACTTCACTCGTATTCAGTGTCTGATTCACTGAAATCCGACTCTTCCTCCAACATTTCACGTATATTAGGGCTATCCATTTCAGATAATAAGTAAAAAAAAATGTTAGCAAAACACGCGAAACGCAAAATACACCCGCTACACACCGAACGCAAACTAATACTGAGGTACCTAATATCATGTAGGTAGGTCGCAGGAGTCATCTTCAAGTCACGCTAGTACCGCGTATTTTGGTGCCAAAAGCATACAAACCGTGTTCTTTGGATTTCTGTAGGGATGCACGAATGCTACATGTGTGCAAGTTCTAACAGAAATAGTCGTTTCGTCCCTAGTAATAATGTTTTATCACGACAGCTATTACTGTTTCGTCCAGTCCTAGACAAGCTCATAGAGCGGCTATAACCGTTTCACCCGCGAAAGTGTTAAACAATGAGAAACAAAAAAGCATGTAAACATACTACACGGGATCTTCAGTAGAAAGTATGTACTTTCGTAGAAATCCGCTCATATCACATTTCCTCACAGTGTACTCCGAATCGTTATCCACTGCAACACAGTAAATTTTCCTATTACGATGACCCCATAACAAAGAACAGCGCCAGACTTCTAGTTTTGAGTTTTGCCAAAATATAGAGAATCAGATGTTATCTTTCAATAAAAAGTTAACAACTTCTTAAAACAAAAACTGCTATCTCTTTGTTAATAAAATATTGTATGCAAATATATTTTTAGTATCCAGATATGTATGAGAGAGAGTTTGCACCCACCAAATTTTTACATGCCATTTTTAAGGAATCTTGAAATTTTGTTCACCCTACTGAATCTAACTGAACATTTATAGATATTATAATTTGCAGTTAATTAATATAATTATATGCTTATGTTTTATTTAAGAAAATGTGCACTAGAATTCTTTGTTTTTAATTTCATTTAAATTAAATATCCTGGGACATCCCATTCTGTCTTACATAAAAGGCACAAACCTTTACAAGATATTTATCATCTTCAAATCAGCGCTAAGGTGTTCCATCTATTCTGAATCTCTTAATTATTTACTGACACGGAGAGTACAACTTATATATTTACATTCAATCTGCTAGCTATTCCACCAGCGTTATATATCGTAATGGTATTAATAGAAAAATATTTATTGCATACAAGCTTCACACTTAAAAAAAATAGTTTTAGTAAGGATCCCTAATTTTTTGAAAATATAATATAGCCTATGTCACCCAGGGATAGTGGAGCTTCCCAGTAGTGAAAGAATTTTTCAAATCAGTTCAGTAGTTTCGGAGCCTACTCAATGCAAACAATCAAATCTTTCCTCTTTATAATATTAGTATAGATAATTATACAAACCTCTTTGTCATATTTTGCCCTGACTAATTTATTCTTTGCCCACTGCCCTGTACTCTTATGCCTTAAAGTAACTCTTTCCTGAGCTCTTGTTTTCTCTAATTGTTCCAATCTCTTGAGAGCTTCTTCTGGATTTGTTTTCTGTAGTTGCTCAAACTCTTTCAGTTGTTGCTTAGTTCTTTCTTTCCGCTGTATTCTATAATAAAATAAAAACGACTTTAAAAATATTATGCAGATCCCCATAACTCCCCACGCAGATAGCTCTTACTCAACATATGGCTGTGAAAATTTAATCCTAGTAATTTTCGGACACCCATATTTTCTGACACCCATTTTATTTGAATTAAAACATTGCATGCATTTAACATAAACATAATAAATAATTTATATCCCTTATGGATTGCGATTAAGAATACCTGTGAAATTTCTTGCTTTTGATTTTCCCTTGTCTCCGAGCCTTAGCTTCCTTATATGACTGTTTGGCTCTCAATCTAGCTGTTTCCTTTCTATGTTCAATCAATTCGCCCATTGTCATTGGAAAAGTTTCCTCCTCATATTCTTCCTTTTCCTTTTCAGGTTGTAATCTATCCAACTCATTTTCTAGCTCTGATTTGATCACATACTTTGAGAATGTTTTCTTAGATCCTTTCGGTTCCTCTATGTTGTGATTATTCAAAGGAAATTTTTGATGCTCTAAAGTTCGGTTTCTTGATACCACTGCATTCCACTTATCTAAACTTTTTTTTACTTCTTCAAAACCAGTGGCTCTTTTTATCTTTTCTGCTTCGTGTTTTTCCAAAGGTTTGGGTAAAGTTTCATTCAACTTTTGCGCCACTTTAATTTTATTTCCTGTATCAGCATGTTCACTTGTTTTTTGTAAAATATTTATCAAATCAGAAACTATCACTTCGTTAGTCGAATGACTGGAATGGGAGACGTGAAACTCGGATTTTATTTCGGAATTACCGTCTCTAATGGGTTTCTGTATGTGTTGCGTTTTATCAAGTTTGCTGATAGCTTTCAAGAGTTTCGAATGCTCGTTTGGATTCACATTCACAGACTCGTCTATTTCAAAATTATATTCTCCTTCAGACATTTTGATAAATAAAAATTATTTATTAATGATTTATTAAAACACACGATTAAAACACCACACACGCGCTTTCTATAGGTTATAATTATGACAGCTAAACTCATGGTTGCCAGAGTGTGTGGCCAAAATAACCTGCATTTTGCCAAAAATAAATACCGTAGAACTACATTTACACATGTACACATGGGAAATACAAATTTATTAAGAATCTTACTTTTCATAATTGTTTCATATTAAAATTTCTACCCCACCCCGCAGTTAATTTTCGAAATGCTGTAGAAATTTGGAATATTTTAACAACTCCTCGGTTTTCTTGAAGGATATTTTATCACAGTAGAAATTTTCAAAATGTAACGGGTATTTGTACACGCCATTAATTATGACCGGATACTTCAGAGGCCTGAGACAATAACAAACTTTCGCGTTACGTTCCCGCTGCGTTAGCGTTCGGGTGCAGATGAAGTTGCAAGCAAGTGTCAATTTCGTTGCTTAGTTACAAAAATTAACACTTTGGCGCAACATCGTCTGCACCCGAACGCTAACGGAGCGGGAACGTGACGCGAAAGTGTGTTATTGACCCAGGCCTCAGGAATTTTTACATTTCTACCCCGCCCCGTCCCAAAAATTTCCAGTACTTTTTTTACAATGTACCGGGTATTTGTACCGATGGTTGTTTATGTCAATACCGGTCACATTTTGTATAAATATTAGTTGTAATTATTTTTAATCACCGATATTTTGTTGTACGGTAATTTATTCAATTTTTTTACCGTACGGTTAATGAAATTACCGTACAAATACGGTAATTACTGTACGTCTGGCAACACTGGCTAAACTTGACAGCAACTACAAGGTCATCTACATAGTATGTACACCCAATGAGATTCGCGCCAAAATTCAAACTTGCTTTTTGATACTAACACCCTAAAATGTGTGTGTGTCTAGATGTAAAACTAAGTTATTAGGGTCATTCATAAACATTATTACTCTAATGATGCTAAAGTATATTATTTTTCAATATGACATAATAATTGTTTATTCAAAAGTATAAAAGTAGCACAGTGTATGTTCATTGAAGGACTCATAAAGTTTGACAACTATAAAAATAAATCAATTTACAGTTTAAAAAGCTTTTTTCAAGTTTTAGGAGATTCATACCGATTAAGGCAAAATCGTTATTGCGGTAATTTGAAAATCCACATTAAATTCCATTTGTACATTTTAATGTTCAAGTGATAACTGTAAAATTATACTACAGATCTTCTGCAATATATTTGTTCTCTGTACATGAATTCATTTTGTAATTAGTATCATTAACAATTAAGTTTATTTGTAAATACCTTTTTTACACAATATTATCTTATACAAGGGTATTGCCAAGACAGTGTGGGTATACTCGGCAGTTCTGGAAATGATTTTCATTTTCAACTTCAGTTATACTAGAGGCACTAGCTATGTAACAGTTTCTAGACATTTTTAAAAAATTTACTTGAATAACTATGTACATCGTTAATTAAATTTATAACATGATAGCGTCTTAAATTTAAGTAACAATATACTAAGTCATTCAGGTCAATTTTTTAAATTCATTTCCAACTTTTAAAAAATGCAATATCAATTTTACCAAAATTTATTGTTTTCCTTATTATAAGGTAAAAAATAATATTCTCAATTGATTACTACAGGCATATTTACTCAAACAATAAAAGATTTATTCATCTGATAATACTGTAATAAATGTTAAGAAATCAATAAAGATAAATGTAGCCACATTACTTTGTGATATATGTACTATAATAGTAAAATGACTGGGTCCACTAGCATTTCTGCACCAATGTATTGAATAGAACTTACGTAGCCCACCACAGAATATAGAGAGCGAAATGTAGTTTGCCTGATCCATGAATCACCAACATACTTAAGTGGGAATTCAGATCGTCCTCACTAGGAAAACTACTACATCATGAATTATTATTCTACACACATAAAAACTGTCATCAAAAAATGAACACTGTTTCATTGCATTATGTTCTATTCGTTCGTTCATACTCGTACCTCCATGAAATCTAATCTGTCTATCCTATGAAACAGGAACACTAAATGTAAAGTTCAATAGGTCATAATTTACTGCTACACTCAAATATTAAGTTTTTACATGCAACCTTGATTCAGCATGACCATGATACAACATTTGCCACCCTATTTACCAACATGACTGATTCTTCCAATCAAAAATATATGTGAACTCTTTTCCAGTAAAACATGAAAAGATCTTCCCGGAGAGGATGTGCTATGAAGTATAATGTATTCTTTCATATCAGTCACAAGAAATTAGAAAAAAAATTGTTTAACAAAAAATATGTAACACAATATATTGTCAACTTAATCCACCCATAGGTATGCACCTCTCCCACAAACAAGATACCTATATTACCTAAATAGAAACTAAGATAACTATATATACTTGGTAGCTAACTCTCTCCGAATTAAAAATGGCAATGTATTATAGATATTGTCTGTATTAGCATTAATGCACATTCATTATAACTTTAATATTGTAATTATTCCCTATATGAACCCTTGTTCACTCACCGCAGTCAGTTGGCAGTATTTGTAAATAAAATAAATTGAATGAATGAAATACTGCAACCTGTGATTACAATACAATAGTTTTGATAGGAAAGGATCAAAATAAAATAAATGTTTGTAAACAATTGTCGACAAATAACAGCACAATTATGATCTTTATTTAATGAAAGTGAATAATCAAAAAATAAAATATAGAACAAAACAATATTATCCCTAGTAAATATATATATTGTAAAATATATAATACATAATATAGTCAATGTACAATAATTTATAAAATCATATTGCAATATGAATTCTTATGATAACTGTGTTGTAGTCATAGGTATATACCTACTAGATTTATTGTTCAAAGCAAAGAAATACACAAAAAAGTTCTTCATTTCATTGATAACATAATAATTTTTTAAAGAGTTTCACTAATTGATTATCCCTTATACATGTGATGCGCAATTGATTTTTTTACATAATGTATATACAGACATAGTTTTATTTAATTTGAATCCAAATTCACTCGTTCACTTTTAAATTATAAATCAGTTATTATATAGTAACAAAGATAACAGGACGAATATTCACTTAATAAATTGTGTGTCAATTTGTCACCACGAAAGCAAATATAAAAAGTGTTTTTTAAAGAAATTAACCCACTTCACCTAACACCAAAAACAATGACAACCAAATGAGTGTGTGCAGGGACGCGTGTGATACACTCGGCCTCGAGCACTGCACTACTACAGTATATATATATAATAGTGGGTTGCATGACGTACTTTAACTATGGATATTATTGCAGTACAGGTATAATATATATTGTACCAATGTATTATTATGCACGATTAACACACATAACATAACGTAACTACACCCAGTTAATTAACATCACCATTAGATGCGGTAAGATCATCGTCTTCATTGTAATCTAATGAAAGAACAGAAGCTCGTCTCTGTTTCTTTATTCTACCACCTGAACTAGATTCACTCCAATCACATTCATAATTACGTTTCTTGTCCAAACTACTTTCACAGTTAGTTCTACCAGATTTATTTTCATCTGATCCGTTTACATTATAACTTTTGTCCTTGTCACTGTGTTGCCTGTCTAATGTGGGGGTGGTGCTGTCCCGACTATCTTCATCCACGCATATTCTCTCCCTCTCTGTGACTTTGAGGATGATGTCATTGTCCGACTCATACTCCTCAGTGTTGTTGGATCCGTTAGTGATTGGTGGCCTGTCTGTGCTATTACGTGACCTGAGAGACTGCACTTCCTGCGTCAAAGTGTCCACCTTCTCTTTGTTGGTCCTGAGTTCGTGTTGCAGCATTAAGATAGTACTTTGCATGCCCTCTACTTCCTCATCCAACTCCTGGAGATACTCGTCCAACTCTATAACAATATTCAAGTGTCATTAATATACACACAATCATGTACTATTCTACAGACAAGATTAATATTGACCCTCACCTGATTGAAACCTCTTTGCCTCTTCACTAAATGTTTTTTGTAATGCTAAGTCTCCTTCTAATTTTGCTATTCTGCCACTAGTTGTCATTTTGCCTAGATCTTCATTCTCTTGATGCAGGAGTCTACATTTAGCCATCAGCTTCTTGCCGGTGTTAGAGTCAGGTGTAAACTTCCACGCAGTGAACTCACTACGAGTATCCTCCAAATGAGTCCTCGTGCATGTGAGCTCTTGCTTCATTTTCATTACTAATACATTGACAGCTGGGTCTAGTAAACAACTCCTTGCACTGCCCCCCATACCCATGGGTCCAACTTGGGCAGATTTTAATTCAGATATTTGAGCCTACAAGACAAAAAAACAGAAAAAATAAGAAACTAAACACTTCCAAGTTAAACTGCAAGTAAATTATATATACAAGCAAAGTTAACGCACCACATAATCTTGCACTTCTTGCTCTTTGGCAGCAAGCCTTCGCACCAAACTTCTTTCTTTATGTTGTGATTCTGTACATTGTTGTTTAAGTCTTTCATTTTGTTCTTTTGTTCTTTCGAGTGCACCTGTAAGCACCAGTACAACATGTTTATAGAGTAGCAAATAACAAATCACAATATTTACAGATTATTATATTAGAACAAGCTTTACATACATTTGCTCTCCTGTGAATATGACAGTGTGCTAATTATTATCATTACAATTTCAAATGAGAAAAAATCAAGATGTGAAAGATTATATTGACATTTGAACAATAAAGAGTGACAAAAACAATCTTACTACTACTACTATACCATTCTTATATATAATCTTACATTCAGACAAAATCTACATAATGTTATTGTACATAATAAAATACTTGTACACTGCACATAACTGGTTTTATGCAAATTACAAATCATTTCAAAAAAGTCACTGGTGGCATTTTACATAATTTTGTTTAATTTGTAACCAAATATTGAAATTAAAAAATAATTAAAGATGGTGTGAAACATATAAATAAAAAATAAGAAATCCCTCATCTGTTAATATGAGATAAAATGTACACGATTGGTGTATTTACAATTTCTACATCCTTACAAAGTTCTAGAAAAAGTAATTTAAATAATTTTGCATTCGTACAATCTAGTCTCAATCATTATAAATATATTGATACAATAATTTGATCTAAAAAATTCTGAAATAAATTTAAAATAAAAACATTGATAAATTTTTAAATTATAAAATGTGGTTAAAAATTTCAAATTTGTGACAATTACAAATGCATTCAAATTTTTTTAATAGTTAAATTAAATTTATAAAATATATTATAATTTGATAACAACAATAACTAAATAAAAAAAACAACTGAAAATGCGCCCTTGCGGTGGTTTGTACCACAAAACTGCGCTAAATAAGTTGTCCAGATTATTATTATTATTATTATTAAAAAATGACAATTCAAATACACTTGAATATCTTTCTGCGTCCTTCATTGATTTTTATACAATTATCAGTTGCCATTTTGTGAATTGTTTTGAAGATATTTTGAGATACAATCTTAAACTATGTTTTGGCTTGTTCAATATTTTAAGTATTTGTAACTCATAGAATATCCTAAGGTTTGTCAAGACCGTGAGTCTCGTGAGTTAATTTTTCTCAGATTTGGTGTACTCTAAACACACACACATTAACAGAAACAGAGAAAATTAAATAAGTACCAGTGACAAACACAGTAGAAGATAAGTTACATGATAATATTATAAAAAGTATAAACAATTGAAAATCATATCACACACACTTCCCGACTTAAACGGGATACAACAATATCAATATCAAATGTATAATAAACTAATGGAAAGTGATATGAAAATAATATTTATGAAATGAAACCAGAAATACATCATGTGATGAAAAATACTAATATAAAAGATTATGATAATTCATAAAAAGAATTCTGCAACCATACTACGTTGACGACTAAATTTATATTAAAAAGCTGCCATTTTTAAAAACTCTTTATGTATACAGCACAGTACATATGAGGTTATCACAGAGGCACACTGAAAAAGAAACATAACCATTTTGAGTTGACATGACTTGAAAATATATGTTTTATCTTCATTAGTGTGCTTCAGTAAGTACTGTAGATAGGGGGCTGACATGCTGACCTATGGACCAGAGCCTCACTGCCCCATTACAAATAGCACTTTAAAAACGGCACTCTATGGGAGAATGCAAGAAAAAGCTATTAATAACTGGTTAACAATACCAGGACAGAAACATGCGAAAACCCTGATTAAAGGTTTCTCATCAAAGAAAAGTAGAGATTTTCTCGAACTTAATAAAGAGAACCTAAGAATTCTCACCAGAGTACTAACGGGACACTGTAGACTCAATAAACACTTATGTATAATGAAACTAACAGACATGTATCTGTGCAGATTCTGCATGAACGAACATGAAACTCCTTTGCATCTACTCACAGAATGTGAACCTATAATGCAAACAAGAGCCAAAATAATTGGCTCACACTTTCCTGATCAAGAACAGATCAAAGGAACTAACCCACACAAAATTTTGAATTTCTTTCAGGTTTTAGGTCTGTGGGAAGACATCTAAGGACTAAATCCCACAATGGACTACATCTGGAAGTCGAGGTGGGCAAGGTCTTTGGATGGAGGAGAAAAAAAAAAAAAAAAAAAAAAAAAGTACTGTAGATATTTACGAGCATTCAATACAATTAATCAAACTGAAATAAACAATGAAAAAAATTATACACATACAGTGAAACAGATGTCAATATAGCCACCATGGTAGACAGCTTGTCTTGCCAATATTCCTTTTTATATGTAATCAAATTTACAATTGATTCATCACAAATGTCTGTGGTACATCTGATGGTAAATGATTTACAGTAGCAAATATTTATAAAGAGTTAAAGCAATAAAGAGTAATATTATTGTTGAAATAAAATATTAATATTCTAACCTGATGGATTGTGTTTCTTATTCAATTACAAAATAACAACAGTTAACGTATATACCTATAATAAATTATACCTATAATATATTTGAATAAATCAAAATGTAGTTTACACAAATTAAAAGAGTTCATTTTAATTGTAAGGAAATTTTATTAATTTATTGAATCAGATTATTTGTGGCTTCAAGTTGGCATTTTTTTTTCAACCTAGAATTTTTACAATAAATAATTTCAAATAATAGTTGCATAATTACTCGGCAAATATCCCATTTGATGTAACATATAACAAAACATGCAGATTTTATATATTATTTTTAAGTAATCATCATAAGCAAATAATCAGTTACAAAGAGCATTATGCTAGTAAATTTAAAAAAATTATACAAATAAGAATCAGAGGCACGAACTTGGGTTTACTCTTGGGTCTTTTTACATTGTTCAAATGTTGTAAGACGCCACAACTTAAAAGCACCACTGGTGAGAATTAAATGAAATTTTGAACTTTCCAAATTTAAGATGTCACATACACAAAGTAATAATAATAAATCCTTTTTGACCACAAATTTGTTAGAGTACAATGATGAGAAAAAATATAAATATTAAGATAAAAAAGTACAAAACAGAGCATCAACAGTGAGTGAATAAAGTAAACTTGCGTTAGCGCTGTAGGAATTCTAGTAAATTATACTGACAGATTTTATGCTATGAACGACAATAATACAAATCCTTAATTGGAAGACTCCTTTAATAAAGTAATATTTTGCACATTAAATTTAATTTTGATTTATATCATCTGGTTATGGAATGGTATTTAAATAGATATGATTTCAAAATGACATTTATAATTAGCATGTATATCACAGAAGAGCATGAATGTAAAATGGTAAACCTTTGTGCGTAACAGGGAAAGCCTCGCTACACAGGTTGTTATGTTAACAACAGACATACATATACAGTAATATGTACCTATTGTGTGTAGAATGTACAATGCCTCATTCTATTACTTGAAGTGGCCACGCACAACTACGTGCACATTACGCATTACGCACTCTATTGCACCATTATACAATATAAACACCAGCACTATTCTCAAGTGCAGCACAATTTAGAAACTATTGGTAAAAAAAAACACCATTATTAACAAATCTTTGAGATGGTGAGTACACCAAAATATATTTTTCATATTATGTATTGATAATTAAAGCTGGACTTATCACTTTTAAACACTTGAGAAATTAAGACCCGTGGTCACATATAATATTTTCACATTACACTAGTTAATGTATCGATATGATATTATTATCACTTGTATTTTTTATGACGATTATTACAACACAACCATATTATATTATGTTTCTAAAGTGGAGATTATATACCAACACATATGTAGACAAATGTAGATAATTTTTACTCAATCGAAAAATATTTCACAAAGGACATTTTATAATTCACAAAACAAAATAAACTCTAAAGGTGATGCACGGTTAACTGATTGTATGTTAGAGGCACAGCAACAAATCAAGTTGATAGAATTTGGCAATATAGTATCAGAACTGAATAATATTGAGTATATAATAATTCAATACCACATTCTCATAAACTTAGTACATAGCACAAGATTGTGAGAAACACAACAATCATCTGAAGCACTTAGTATATTGTGAATATTCACCAATTGAAGAGTTAAGTACCTTCGAAGTTTTTAATCTGGGCCTCTAAATGGTTTATGTAGAGATCCTGAGATCTCCAAGCATTTCTTAGAGCTTCCGCCCCTGCAACGTCGAATTGTGAAGGTGAGAGAACCACTCGAGTAGGTACATTACTGCTTACAGGAGTCGCTCCACTAACACTCTCCTCCGACATTCTTCACTGAAGACCACTCTTGGAGGAGACCAAAACTTTATTGGAGACCACTGGAAATAGACACATTATCTTATCTGATAGAAATATCTCATTGAAACCAAACAATTATTTGCGTGAATTAGATATATTGAAGAAAGGTTTTTAGCCCTAAAATGAACTTTGAATGAGGTCACAGCGCCAGAAACATTTGTACATTTCTAAACAGGTAATGTCAAACGTTTGTTCAAAGTTGTCAAAACTGAAATGTTTATAACTATAAACACTGGCAGAAATATAAATTACATACTGAGAAAATACATACCCCTTCTCGATAACCTTAAACAACTAAATTATGACACAAAACATATTTTACTATCACGCCACAAAACACGAAGCGGAGACGCCATTTGCAACTATACAAGATGTAGAGATGGGAAAACATGCAACTAATACCATCGATTATTTCGATGTTTAAAACATCTCGAAAATCGATGTTCACACCTGTGGGCCTAGTCAAAACACATTTTAGCGTTACGTTTTCGTTCAAATGTAGACGACGTTGCGAGAACGTGTCGAAATTGACGCGTTCTGCAACGTCGTCAATATTCGAATGAAAACGTAACTAATATAACATAACATAACATGTATAGACAATTCACACAGACCGAGCTAGTCCCAAACTAAGATGAATCTTGTATTATGGGTACTAACGCGACGATACACACATATACAATGCACTAAACACATATACATGTAACACCCAGACCCAGGACAGTCTGAAAAAGGTCATTCTTCATTTTGCCCTGGCCGGGAATCGAACCCGGGACCTCGTGACTCAAAGGCAAGTGCGTTAGCCTCCGCGCCACACCGGTCGTCAACAACTATTGAATGTGTTTTGACTAGGCCCACTGAATAAAATAACTGTCTACTGTAATTTTGTATATAATTTCACAAAAGGTAACCTTATTGTTTTGAGGTGATTTCTTGCAATAAATTCAAAGATTATAAAAAAAATGTTCGGAACAATGGTCAGTTGTTCAACAATTATCTAGTAATTTTATTATGATTTGTGCGCTAACACTGCAAGGAAACATAAAAACATCGGGTTAATTTAACATTGTGGTTTGTCGTATTTATATTATTACTTTATATTTGCTTAAATTTTACCCCATCATACTCAAAATTTGACCAAACACAAAATTGCATAAAATCTTGGACTAAAATTCATGGAACAGTTTGAATTGAATTTTTGATTACTCGATTTTGCAAACAGCTCGATTTATTTGTATCGATTAAAAAAGTTATTTCAACGTATACATCCCTAATTCCAGAGTCAACTTGATCAACGGGATTTGTGGAATGGAATTTATCGCTGTCTATGGTTTTCAGAACAAGATAATGGATTTGATAATGATGGAACAATGAGATAGTATAATCAGGAGACATCGTGAAGTTATGATAGGACTGACGTTATTTACAATTTCATTTGTTTCATCATCGGTTTTCTGAGATAATTAATTTAAATAATATATAAATGGTAAAAACCCAAAATTATTGCTGATTCTAAGAAAAAATTCAGTGTCTTCTCACTTCAATCTGCAATAAAAAATGTATGAATGTCATTTTGGAATAGTTCATGATTTAAAGAATGTTTGTTCCGTGTATGTTCAATTCGATTAGGTATTCAAAGATACCTTTTAATTCTACATCGCTTTATAACCATTAAATTTGAATTTTAAAAATACCTTCACTCTCAAAGTTACGACGTCTACAGCACAACACTGTAATCTTATTTAAAGCAAATATAAAGATTTGTTATATTTTAAGAGAAAGAAGTATATTATATTTTGATAAAATAAAATATTTCAATGTTTTTCCTTTTATTAGATGTTTATTTTCACCAAAATTTGTAAAAATTGCTTTTATATGCGTGTCCAGCGTTAAGCACGAATATTTAACAATTTTTTTTTAATTTATTTTGCAGCTACTTTTAGTTCTTCATTTAGGTAGATAAAATATCATGCAAGTTGAAATAAAAGCGCAAAAATATATTACGCAGTAGGTAGTGATTTTAAGACTTTTGTTTTTGCATCCGAAAAGTTACATAACAGAACAGGCAAGGTAAAGCAAGTAAATATATCAATAAAATAATATATTTAACACAAGATTTATAACTTGGATTTGATTATAAAAACACAAAGAAGTTGTGCGAAGTTTTAAGTAAAAAACAAAGGAATCTTTTGATCACCTGTATTTCTTTAGAAATCTAAAGATTTTATAATAGGTATAAAAGACAGTTCACATTGTGCAAAGATGCGGGAGATGTAAGCATGTGTACGGACACATTTTATTTTATAAGGAATGTTATTCCTGCGCTACTGTCTAAGGGTGGTCAATAAAATAACCATGCAGATTATCCTCTCCGTGCCAATAAAAAAATAGAAGACATTCAGAACTGCCAAACTTCATAGCTGAATTTAAAATGTCTTTTTACAAACACCTGCATTTTACGGGACACTCGAAAACTTACATAAAAGAGTGGGAGACCTATTGTTTACCAAGATTTCCACAGGGTAGATTCAAAGAAAAAATATATACATAACCTTTTCTAAATTCTGGGGAAAATTTAGTGTTAGCATAATCATAAAATTTTGGGAATCTGAGACATTTTTTTGCTTGCTATTTTTTTTATTTTATTGCTATAGATCATGATAATGTAAATTTATAATGTCCTTGACCACAAAATATTAATGGCTGGAGGTAACATTACTCCATCCTACTGAATTCATTAAACATTTTCTAGAACAGAGTCAATGGGAAACATGCATATGTGAGGAATATGAATAAATGTTATCAATTTATATTAATAAATATACGCTGATCACGAATATCCTAATAAGAATCGATAAAATAAAATTTTTCTTTCATTATTTTCATTTAAAAAATATCCATATTTTCTGTCAAATTTTTTTTTTTTTTTTATATACTTTTATTAATAAAAAAATATGTTAACAAAGTCTATATTATTTGCCTAATCCCTTATGGGGATTTTGGGCTGTGATCTTAAATATCTTACATTACAATAATAAAATTAAACAATCAAAATATAAATATTGTACATATATTATGTTTATACCTATAATAAACTATCCGCCCCACAAAGTCCAGAACAACCCGTGCCCAATTCTTAGATCAACCATCGAGGATTTTTGTGTAATATGTATCCTTTAACCTTCTTTTTGAACTCCTCGATGGATTCGCATTGCTTCAAACAGGCAGGCATGGGGTTCCAAACCTTGGGCAGCAACACATCGTCGGTCCTACGTCCATAGTCATTGTAAAATTTGTTAATAATTTTTAAACGCCATGTTATTAAATGAGCCTGTTGTGACGTCGGTAGGCGCTATGTTGTATTGGCACACATTTCACTCTTAGTACTGTTTGTAGTGGCTGATGACGTCACAGTGCTCCGCCACAAGTGGGGCTTTTTGCGGCGAAGTGCGAAAATTGCTTTTTCAAATGGTGATAAAAGCCTTTAAAATGCACATTTAAAAATGTAAAAGCACCATGATTTTTTCAATTTTTCTGTACTATTTTTTATCTGAATTTTTTGTGAAATTTCCCCATTGTTTTTCACTCATATTTTCGATTTTTTTTACATAAAAATAATATTAAATAAATTGTATGAGTTATAAGAAAATAAATCAGAAGGCAACTATACTTGCCTACTTATGCTGACGTATGCTATTTGGATCTCACATCTGAACTTCTTAATAAATTGGAACGTCTTCAGAACGTATGTATCAGATACATCTTTAACTTGAGGAAGTTTGACCACATTTCAGAATACAAATCTCAATTAAAATGGAGAACCATCAGAGAGAGAAGAGATATTCACACACTTTGTCTTCTGTTCAAGGTGTTATCAAATCAAGATGCACCAGTATATCTCAGAGAACGATTTCAATTTGCCTCCTCACATGGTCTGCCACTCAGGTCAGCAAACAATGGTCTTCTTATAATTCCCTCTCACCATACAGATTTTTTCACTTCTTCATTTACGGTCCATGGAGCTAGGCTATGGAACCAACTCCCTTCGGAGGTTCGCACGTCTTCATCATTTTTGGTTTTCAAGAATAAAATTTCACGGCGTTGACACTTGTTCGGTTTTTTTCTTTTTTGTCTTTGGTCGATTAAGGTAGCATTCCTTCCCTTTCCCCTTCCCCTCTCTTTTTGCACAGACATCGTAATTAATTTACTTAATTTACTATTTATTACAATGAAATTAAAAAACAATGTAAGATATAAAATGTTTCAGTAATATGCAGCGTGAGATGATCTCTATTAAGTGATTTTTTCCATCTAACTAAGTGTACTCTCTGTGTAATCAAATGAATATCACTTTTTCCATCTAACTAAGTGTACTCTCTGTGTAATCAAATGAATATCACTTTTTCCATCTAACTAAGTGTACTCTCTGTGTAATCAAATGAATATCACTTTTTCCATCTAACTAAGTGTACTCTCTGTGTAATCAAATGAATATCACTTTTTGAAAGTGGCAAAGTCCATGAACTCGATATTGTAAAATTCCAAGTTCTAGGTTTGTAGAACTGGAAGATCAGTATCACTAATTAAGTAATCTATACACCACTTTTTGGATTGTGAGCACTATAAAAATAAATGTGTGTTATGCCCTTGCACTGTCGCCTGCCTGACTGCTAGACCTCCGCTCTGTGCCTCCTGCAGCCGCTCTCACAAAATCAGCCCATTTTGTTGGTATGTGACCAATCCAATCGCATTGAATATTATACAATGTCTGGGGATGTCTGCTTTGTCATATGCATGCTATGCCCAAATCCAGTAAAACAAGAAAAATGGAAATATATTAAACAATAAATAGTAAAGAATCATCTTGTTAACATGAGGCACCCAACTAGCAAAATTGTGGTCGAGAAAACGTCGCTACACATGTTATATAACTGTCATATAAACGTCTATATGACCCGAAAAGGTCCCAAATAATATAACTTTTTAATCGTATAGTGGTTGTGTTATGGTTTATTGATGACTAATTATAGTTACATAGTCGTCGAGTAGTGGTGACAGCGCGACTAAAATCGTTGTATAATGGTCTCTTCCATACATCTATGCGACTATTACGTTACGTAAATGTCGTAAAAAGGTGAATTATTCGTGTTATACGACATTCTTCCAACAGTATATACAGAAAGTGACAGGATCGAGTGACAAAACAAAAGATAGGTAATTTTCATATTAAAATATAATATTAAGTTAACAGATAGAGTATAAATTTAGTTGAACTCTTCATCAATACATGCGCTGTGTCGAATATTACTATACCCACTCTTAATTTATTTTGGGAATTTATTTTTTTCGTCAACTATGGGTATATTTATGTTATAATAATAATGCCCCTTTCAAATTTGTCAGCAATAAGGAATGTGAAATTAATTATTAATTATAATATCTAACGAAAATTCCGCCATCTTTCTGAAGTTATGCAGCGACTTCTAATCGACGACAACATAACGACATGTCATATAAACAAACGTTTACATAACTTATTTATCATCGCCATTTTGCCCAAAATATTATGGTTATATTATGGTGGTTCGGAACCTTTTACACGATTATGACTCGTATAAAAGTCGTTTAAATGAAACTTATATGACTATTTTATCTATTTGGTGACGTTTATATAACTGAAACGTTTACTCGACTAAAAGGTTATATATTGATGTTATATAAAGGTTTTCCTGACACCAATATACGATTAGTTGTATTAATTAGTTGAATACACGTTTACTCGACGTTTTTATTTGACTTTAAGACTATATAACTTAATCGTCCAATGATAACTTCTTTACGACGTCGTAGTTACGGAAACACTTTAATATAACAGTTAAAGGACTTAAGATCGTATAATTTTATTGTTATATAACCTTTTTGCTAGTTGGGCAGTTACGTAACAATAAAAAATGGATATAATTACAACATAGAGGAATACTTTACATTTATTTCTTAATTATTTATAGAAAACAGTATCTTAAATATATTATATAATATGATGATACATTTTAAAATAAAACAGTAAGTGTAAATAATGCTCAATAATAATAATAATATTTATATTCATGACTCTGTTACAGCAGCCATCAGTTCATTCAGCAATGGATCAATGTGTTCTTCTAAAGACATTATATGACCCGTATTACAGTTGTCACTGCCAATGAATGTTAGGACTAGTGGTTTTTTATTTATTTGAATAACCTAAAAAAGAACAATTATAATATATAGTGTTTACAAAATTAAAAAAAAAAATGAGCAAACACCCATTGAACACAGATACCTTTAAATTGTATGCAGTTGCTTTACTCAAACTATTACATCTAAGATTATTATGGGTTAGTTGGAAGATATTGCACTTCTGCGATAAACTCGCCCATTGCACAGATTTATCTGTCTGGTTCTACAATGTTTATATTTTAATAATGTTTGTTTTTTTGTGCAATAAAGATTTTTATTATTATTATTAGCTACTGAGACAGTTTTTCAAATGTGAAAGGTGTGGTTATAAATCTACAATTTTTAAACATTCCAAAACCCACACAGCAATATGCAATAATTGCATGCAATCAATTATTGATTGCATTACATAGGATTATTAAATAAAATGAATTGCAGTAAAATATTCTTTCTCAAAAACATTTTTTTTATCTGTAAAGGCAGGTACTTGGAAAAAAGACATTTTATGTCTTAAATTCAGCTATGAGGCTTGCCACCCATCCTGAATGTTTTCATTTTTTGTTGGCTTGGAGAGGGCAACTTGCATGCACCTGGTCAGCTGGCCACCCCACTTATGGGATATGCCGCGATGGCAGAGTAGTAGCAGCCAATACCATTGATAATTTTTATTAAATTACTTCAATATATCTAATTTTAAAGAAGGTAGTTATTTTAAAGACAATTTAGATTATTTAATGAAAACTAAAATAATCACAAAAAAGATTGACATCAAATATTACCTGGTAATGTGAATACATGCATATAACGGATTTATTTTTCCCCAATCCTAATTTGCTTCCTTGATCTGTAGCCATTCCGAATGTGGAGATGAAGTTTGGTCTTAAAGCTAACTGTGGAGCTCTTTCAGTGGCCACTCTAACTAAAGGAACTCCATCTCTGTCTGTTATTAATATACAGTGGAGACCATTTACTCTAAAATGAAAATAAGTCAATTATTATCACCATTTACATCCTAAACAAAACTCATATCTAACGCATGATATGAGTTTTGTTATAATATGATTCCCATCAATTTTTTATAAGAGGGATGAATGTATCACAAAATCACTCACTTATCCAGTAATTGGTTCAAATACTTTCTCAGTTCTTCCGCCATGTGAAATAGTTACTGAACAGAAAACGTTTAAATGATATCAACAATGTCTCTAAGAAAATATTTTCTTATTATTTAAATAATAGTTGAGTATGCAAACAATTATTTAAAGCTTATTTATACTTAAATAATACCATTCTCCGAAAAAAAAAAACAGCAAAACATTGACGAAAATTGACAATTAAAACGACAAAAATGAGCATGACATGACACTGACAGCAACACGTACTTTTTATCTATGGTTTCTACTTTTTACAAGACTTGTAGTCTTTAAAATATTATCTATGGTACAGGGATGCCAGTATTAAAATAATATGGCTACGTTTAAGTAAAATTCGACGTCTACTAAATATTTCAAAATAGACCAATAGGTCATGAAAACGTCACAGAAAATGGGAGGTCACGGGTCTTCAACACAACCGAACTATAGTCTGTACGCGACTAACTTCGCGCTCTCTACATTGATTTTGTGTGTTGAGAGCGCGAAGTTAGTCGCGTACAAGCTGTAAACCAAAGCGACCTTTACTAACTTTACCATAATTTGTCACTCAAACGTCTATAAACTATAGTTTATAAACCGAACTACTACTACTAAGCTACTTTATAAAGTAGCGCGCATTTACAATGCTTCACTTTGGATGATCATCCAGAATGTCAAGGTCAAACCTATTAATCGAAAGTGAACACGTCTTTGTTCACACTTGTTCATCCGATGCTTTCAATTTTCACTGCCATGTCAACACTCACGGTTATGTTGTATGTAGTTTGACTATTTTCGTAAAAAAATATTAAGAATTAAATTATAAATAATAACACTTACTAAAAATTAAAACAACTTAATATAATTCTCTACAGCAGTGTTTCCCAAACCCTAATTCCCTACACCGGTGGTAATCGTTTTCTATAACGTCATCGCTAGTGATCACTATTGACGAAACGTTTATTCACACATTTTCATTTGACAGTGAACACTGAAAGTGAACAAGTGTGAATATACCCCTTTAATTAATAACACTTTTCTCTCATATTTCTTTTTATCCGTCAGTTCGTTAAAAAAAGTACAATGTTGTTTTGATTATCAGTATATTTCGTATTAACGAAAATTGACTTTTTATAAAAATGACGGACAAGAAATTATTTTTGATAGAAATCTATTATATAAACTGAAATTCATAAAAGGCCTGTAGATCTATGCTCATCCTATAGAGATCTATGTATATCTCCCATTACTGTACTTCTAACAAAAATAATATAATATAGTCATTAAGAAATAATTCAACGAATGCAGTGGAGAGAAGGGGGGTTAGCAGTTAGTAGGTATGAACCGTTCACAAATGTATAATTCAGATAAAAGGTGTAAACAAAAGTTTATATACTAAAATGAAATGATTATTGATTTTATAAAATTTATACTTCATAACAATGGGGGTACATACCGTAAATTGTTATCTAATCTAATCTATATACTTACTAATCTAATCGACGATAAGTTTTTTTTTAAATATTAATTAATTTTCACTTTGGATGATAATCCAGAGTCAAGAATGTCTACGAAACGGTTACATATGGACCATTAAAGGTCACATGGTCTTGTCTATGGATTTGCTTTTGCTTGGGGGGCAAACAAACAGATTGCGCAAATCATCCTTGTAGGATGTTATGCCATAAGAGAAAAAAAGAAATTCAGACGACAAAATAATAACAAAATCGACACTGACAGTTTTTTTGATTATTAGGTATTCTTTAGGCGTTCCACCTAATATTACACCGTAATCGTATGTTGTGTTGGGATGCCTGATGCCCCTCAATGATTTTTCTGTGACGTCATCCTTTAATGGTCTATACGATTATTTTTCTAGTTAAAAATGGTTAATTATTTGTCATAAATTCATATTTTTATTTAGGTACGTTTTTTCCTAATCTAAATTGTATTACAAGTTGTTACACTCTTTTATAAGTAATTTTATTTGAATAAATGTTAATAAAAAGAAACATTGGGGACTCCAAGAATATTATTTTTTTTTGGCATGGAACGCATTATCGTACTTTACATTGATTTCTATAGAAAAAAATGTTTCGCATAACGAGTAAGAGTCTGGAACGAATTTAATAACTCGTTATGAGAGGTTCCACTGCGTATATACGTATTCTTGTTCCAAATCTACGTGTTTTTGTTCCAAATCTACATACGTTTCGCTTTTTTCTCAAACCGAGAATTTTAGTTTTAGAATGTATTACTTTTTATTAAATATTCCTTAACAAATCGGAAGAAATCATGAAATATTTTAAATTTCTTTACCATTTTGAAAAACATCTCCCCGGGGGGGGGGAGGTGCAGTAGATGTATATAAGTATATAAACAAAGGTCCTCATTTTTCAAAATCCAAAAATCTGATCTGAGGCCTGAATAAAGGTATTCACTTAATTTTTAACTAAAAATATCAAATTCTGTAATATACTACGTTTCCTAAAATATGGGAACTATTATCCAAAATCGACGGACTTTTTTAGTCTGAGCTATGTCATTTTCAGAACCCGAGTTGGCAACATTGAAAGGTTCGCTATATTTTTGATTGTCAGTTTGTCGTTTTTGCACTTGACGATGGTGAAATACGAGAAAAATAAGCGAGTTGTTTTGGGCGGATATCGAGTGATTTGCGCATCTCGTGCTATTTTCTAATTTTGCACTTATTTCATTTAAAAACTATCTCGATCTTATGTTTGAGTGGTGTTTGTTGTGATAGGTATGGAAGAAGGATGTAGCAGGCTGTTTGTAAATGTGAAATTAATATGTAAGTATGTCATCTTTTTACGGTCATTTCATCTCATTTCACTGCCTTACTTTATAGTTTACTAAATTTGACAGTATATTGTTAACTGTGAAGTTTAAATAACTCGGAATTCAAAACAATACTCTTCTAAATGCTACTAGGTCCTTGAAAGTATGTTGTATCTTGTGGATTGGTTCCATTTTGTATTTACTTGGTTATGTATGACAGTAAAATAACCAAATTAGCATCATCATTTGGTTTCCTTGTTTATTTAGTTATAATAATATTTATAATAATGATTGCTTGCTGCCAATTTAGAAAATTATCTTATCGAAAATCTTATCTATGTTGTAAACTTCAAGTGTCTGCTTACTTTTTGATATTATTTTCATTGTTAATCAGTTTATCCACATGTATTAATTAAATATTTGAATATTGTGTCACTTATAATATATTCAAACAAGAGACGTCGATTCTATGGAGTTTAGAAAGAGTAATATTGTGGATTTTGTAGTGAATAATTCAGTTCTAATATTTTTTTAGAAAACCATTAAGTAGGTACCTTTATTTAAATTGAGTATTAGGTTTAGATAGTTTCGTTATCAGTTTCCACATATTTCATTTTGTATCTGTTTATTGGATCGTTTTCAGGTATATTTTTTAAGGTAAATTAAAAAAAAAACAAATATCAATATATAAAGTAAATAACGCAATGTATTTCAAAAAGACCTATTCTTTTCAAGACCATCTACTCGTTAGCGAGTGATTTAGGATCAAAAAGACCTGATATATATTAATTTTCAAATATTATTGCATATAAGAATCTAAAAATTGTGTCATTTGGTTGTAGAACAATTAGTTTTAGGAAAAGTGGATAGGAAAATATTTCAGCTGAGGGAATTATGAGGGAAATACAAATTTAAAAATATATTATGTACTTGCACAAAGCACTATTTATTAATATAATAAACTAGTGGTCCGCACCGGCTTCACACGGGTAGATAGGTATTTAAAAAAAAAAGTTTTAGTAAGGATCCCTATTTTTATTTTAAATATAATGTAGCCTATGTCACCCGGGGATAGTGTAGCTTCCCAACAGTAAATTTTATTTCAAATCGGTTTGGTAGTTTCGAAGCCTATTCGGAGCAAACAATCAAATCTTTCCTCTTTATAATATTATTACAATATCCCGTGGAGCACCCGGTCAAGAATTGGTCTCCCACTCTTCTGCGTAAGTTTTCGAGTGTCCTGTAAAAGGCAGGTGTTCGAAAAAAATAAGACATTTTACATCTTAAATTCAGCGATGAGGCTTGCCACCCATCCTGAATTTTATATTGGCACGAAGAGGACAGTTTGCATGAATCTTACGTGCAGCTGATCTGCTGGCTATCCCACTTGTGGGATATGCCGTGATGGTATAGTATAGTATAAAATATTTCAGCCTTCATTATTCATCATACATTTCTAATGAATGTCAGTCAGGTGGTTCTTTTTCATAATATCCAATTTATTACATTGACCAAAATTTTTTGTTAAGCATGAATAGATTTTTTCATAGTTAAGTAGATATGTAATTAAATTTATTCAGAACATTTTTTTTTGTAGAGTGTTCAATGGACACCAGTGATCTTTTATTGAGCATTTTGTTAATTTTTCATTTTCTTAAGCATAAATCTTTATTGTAAGAATGAAATTCACTAGATTTTTGTAATATTTCCTATACAAAATGCATTGGTAAAAAGTTAATACTTAAAAACTGAAAAATTAAAGAACACATCTTAATCCCTATGTACAGTGGCGGATTCAGAAAAAACACAAGGGGGGCGCAAAAGATATCTTGACCTACCTTTACTTTTATCGTAATAAAAATAATTTCAAGGCACATACAAAATCACGTCAATGGGCCCCGCATGAGGAGGGGGGGGGGGGCATCTGTATTCGCCACTGCCTATGTAACACATTTTATAAAATTTGTACAAAAAAATGTATATTATAAAAGCTGTTGTTAATTTAATCCCCTACAACTTTTATCGGAACATTTTCTCTGTATATTGCAATGTAAAAAAAATATGAGTAATATACGGAAAAATGATTTCAAATATGTTTGTAGCTTTCTTTGTACCATTGGAAAATCTCAAAGTAGATGAGGTTGAATATTTGGATTTTGAAATATTAAAATGACCTTTATAGCATATTCAAAAAGCAGATTATCTTGATCTATTCTAAAATATTTTGATTTTTGACATTTTAATTTCCCGTAATTTTGTAACTATTAGTGAGACCTTCAGTATTATTTAAAATATTCCATTAGTGTTACATGTGCTATCATATTATATTTTAGGATGTGTATAATAAAGCCCTTCGCACTCCTAAAAATGTAAAAATTGAAATAATTATAAATAAAACACTTCTTTAGTAGGTATATCTACTGTGACTCCATTGGACACGAGTCGGCTTTCAAGAGCTTCCTCTCTCATCATCAGGCTAGTGTAAAGGCAGTCACAGTGGATATACTAAACAAGTGTTTTATTTATAATTATTTCAATTTTTACAAATTCCCATTATTTTTCTATTCCATACGGATCATAATATTTATGTATAGGATCTCGCAATTTGTAGGCACCACAAATAACAATGTAGGCACATTGAACTGTATACAACAATACTGTGTAAGGGTAAGCTCCAAATAATTACAATAATTTGTTTTCTTTATTAAATTTATTTGTGGATGATGAATAGTGTATACTCCTCTGAATGGAAGGGGTTAAAAAAGCAAGGACATCCGAGATGAGATATATAATGCATGGCAAGAAAAATCGCCTTGCATGTATGTATGCATAATTCTAGGAATGTGGAGGGAACAAAAGAAATGTGTTAGAATAGTAAATAGGTGGGGTCAAAAATGCCACTTTATATGAATCATAATGGGATCATCTTAGGAATTGTAAAACAATTTAACGGCAACATTTCACCAAATATGAATTGTAGATGAATTGCTCAATGTGGCCATTTTAGGCCCCCTCTTCTCTCTGCCTGCCCCACTTGGGATAAGGCCTGAGGGTATAGGTATAGTATAGTAATTATCTAACCTCTTTTTCTTATCATAATTTCTTTGTCAACACATGTTAATGCCTCATTAGTATATGTATATGGAATAACATACATATTTGTGGAATATATTCTTAGTTTATGAATTTAGATTTTTGCACATATCATTTAACTAAAGTGAATTTAATTATATTTCTATAAAAATAATGGTTCATAAGTAAAGATTATATTCTCATGTGCTAGATATTGTTGTCATTTTTATTATTATTGATTGTGCTATCAATTTGGCCACACAGGGTTATTTTATAATATTTTGTATTTACCTATAATCAATGGAATAATTAGGTATGTATTGTGATGGTGTGTGACTATCGCTATCACACGGGCGGGGGACATATTAGGACCTACATACATTGTGTTTGTTCATTCTGTGATGTTCACACGAAACGACATAAAGGCCGAACGATTTCGCTGGCATAATAAACAAAATCCGTCGATCGTACATAATCATGAAACTTGTCCAGACAGTTCGCCGAAATATTCGATTCAATCTGTCAGGTGCGATTGAATTTTGATGTTGTCTTTAAAATTTTGATGTTTGTCTTTAAAATTTTGTAGAAGTGATATGTGAAAAAATGTACAAGCACACAGCACAAACCATCGGACTAACGGCTAATGGTTTCCACCATAGATATGGATGCAGCACATATAGAGAAACCAAAAAAATGATAAAACAAAAGTTGAAAGGTATTCAATTCGAGACGATAATATCGTCTCGAATTATCGTTATTAACGATATTATCGTCTTTGCTCATTTTTATCGTTTCAAATTTATGAAAAACTGTCCACACGGCTGACGATATTTTGGATTCCTGACGATATTCGCCCCGTGTGAACACATCATTAGCTGTAAGGAGAGTGTCTGAGTCTGAACACTCTAAACGACCTAGAGAAGTAGTAGAGGTAGAGACATTATGTATTCATACTATATCACTGTATGTCAAAGCGAAACTAACTGTCACGAGACGTCATTTTTCAAAGTTTTTTCGTTTGTCTCATAGAGTTCTAGGGAAAGGCGGCCTCCCAATATTTCCCTCTGTAAAAATGTTATGCAATGAAAGACATGAGAATCAGTGTGACCAGATTTTATTTTCAAAAACTACTAAATAGGGAAGTCAAAAACTACTAAATTCTTAAAATGGTATAGGAATTTGAAGTATTTCAAGAACTCCTCGGTTTTCTTCAACAATATTTTCTCGCAGTACTTACCTTTTTCTAAAATGTACCCGGTATTTGTACCGACTGTTGTTTACTTTCCGGGTACTTTTATACCGACTACTGAAAAAGGTTACTCGTTTGATTTTATTACCGACTGAATACAAAAATTACCAAAAACTACTAAAAACTACCAAAGAAATAAAAACTACTAAACATTCTTGCCAATGCCTCAAAAACTACCAAAAAAGTAGGAAACTACCAAATCTGGTCACACTGATGAGAATGTTGTGCAATGAGGGACATGAGCGAGACAAAAAATTAAGCCTCACAAGAAACAATGTGTGCAGTCAAACATAAAATAATCTATCACGGTTCATCTGTCCCAAGCGACCAATTGATTCACTCTCATGCATAGTGCACAACTGTGCGCAAAATTTACAATGATCGGATTGTTAACTGGGTGTAATTGAATTATTTTTAAGCTTTTAATATAATATTATTTTACTCTATGCTGGGAACCTTAGGTAAAGCTCGGCTTTACGGCTCGTGTTGTTAATATACGCTACTGAGATGATATTGCTTTGTCTGTTGAACCTCGTCTAACTTATGCCCTTCTTTCTTCATAGTAGTTATATTATATCATATAGTTTTGAAAACCATTCCATCGGAGACGTCGAAACATAAAATAAAACAATATCATAATTTAATAATGAAGACCGTGAAAGCTAACAAACATCGACGTAGCGTAGTTTCGCTCCGACATCAGCGATTATTATTATTACGGACTTAACATTTTAAGATCCGGCTGTACCAACAGTGACCCCAATTATAATAATATTGACCGTCATTTTATCTAACGAATATAATAATACATATATCTATCTAAATATAATGTATCTAACAAAATATTTGTGTACCTACATGAACACAATATTAAGTAGGTCATTACTGTGTTATATATACCTACATATTTTTGAAATTGAGTTACATATTACATATAGGTATTCCGAAATCCTCGATGGCCCTCTTTCACAATACATCGTTCATATTATAAATAAAATATTTGAACGTTAGTGATATCCATATTGTGACAAGAGGTTCTGACTTGACCGGCTCCGTTTTGCTTGTAATCAAAAGGGATTCGTTCCTACCGTGCCTTACCGAGAGGAGCGTTAAATTTCACTTATTTTAGAGGCATTAACTATGTAACAATTACGAGACATTTTCAAATAAAATATTTAAACTTGAATCACTATGTTTATTTGTTACATTAATTTAAATTACGCTATCGCGATTTCAGTGCACTTGCACCATTGACTTGAAAAGTCTTGAAAAGCTCGTCAATGGTGCAAGTGCACTGAAATCGCGATAGCGTAATTTAAATTAATGTAACAAATAAACATAGTGATTCAAGTTTAAATATTTTATTTAAAAAAGAGCGTTAAATTGTTAAAGGTAAACAATGAGGAAGAAAATCCCAAAGGAGCGTTAAATTGTTAATGGTAAACAAGGAGGAAGAAAATCCCAAGTAGGTACATATTCGAATATTGTTTTAAATTTTCTCACATCCAACATTATTTAGGTTCCTTATAGGTTTGACAATTTAAAATTCACCGTGCGGCTTCTAGAAAGAACTTGCTGGGATATTATCTATGATTATTGATTTTATTACTCT
Organism: Athripsodes cinereus; assembly: GCA_947579605.1. Taxonomy (NCBI): domain Eukaryota; kingdom Metazoa; phylum Arthropoda; class Insecta; order Trichoptera; family Leptoceridae; genus Athripsodes; species Athripsodes cinereus. Next base: position 9,794,425 of record OX388306.1, on the reverse strand, counting down.
TTGTTCAGGAGGAGTTGGTATTTTTTCGATATAATCTATTATTTATTTATTCCAATCTCGCGTAGTTAATTAGGAAATAATCCATTGTTACGACCGTTGGTGGTATTTCCCATTTGTATTTACCGACTCTTTGTATGTATGTGCCTACAGTGGTTATGTAAATGGTACACGCTTTTTATCAATCCCAGACGACCCGGGTATTAATGATTAACGGATTATTGAGTTAATTGTTAAAATCACATTTTTGCTGTAAATGTGAAAAAGCGCCGATGAACCCTTTTTGGTTTTTAGTTCCCGGCTTTTCGCGTTGGCCTTTTTTTATTTATTTTGACTCTCGGAACTACGAGGGGAGTTCAAAATATTCTCGGTATGGCAGTTTTTTTGTTAGTAACGAGGGTATTTTTCGTTTATGGTTCTCTTAAGAGCCCTTGATAGGTAGGGAACTCGAAATTGTCACATGATTTTACGCAACCATTTTTCAACATTGATTATTAATTAATTGCAATATTTTCGTGATCGAGATGATATTTTTACTGTTTGTTTTTGATAATATCAAAATTTGAACATATTTTAATGTATTTTTAATAATAATAAAAAAAATAACCGAGAGATTCATGTAGAAATTATCGATTGAAAAACACCTTCCGAAATTTCATCACGACTAGCAGAGGTATTTTAAGACAATCATCTTAGAGGTTACATAAATGATGAAGTAAATTTAGCTCCAAGGATGCTTTAGAAAAAACCTATTTTTCTTAAATTTGGGTAATATTTAGCCGTATTTTTTTTAATATGCGAAAAAAATGGGATTTGTGACGTGCACATAAGAAAATATAATTTTTAGTTCGTCAAGTTCGAATAAGGAAAACATATTTAAAACAATTTTAATTGAATAATTTATCATATGATTATAATAGCGTGATGTGTTATTTATATTTTGAAATTTTCATTTTAAATTTTCCGCTTGCGGGAAAGTTTTTATGAAAATTTCCGTAGAACTCAAAATTCGGTTTTAGTTCGGCCAGCCGAGCCAAAGAGTCGGCACGCTGTTGAATCTGCGTCTGATTATTTATTTAAAATTATTAAAAAATAGAGATGGTTTTATGCTTGAAACTACATAATTACAGCACTAGATTACTTGATTTTTACCAAGGAAACATATTTTTATATGTGTCATCAAGTAATCCCTATATAAATGTTTTTTTTTTCATAAAAAAAAACATTATAACTTAATATACCTAAATAATATTTATTTCCATGTCTGTCAAAATGCGAATCGACGAATACGAGAATGAGTGTTCAGTACTATAGATGAGGAGTTCACAAGTAAAGGCACACCGATCCATTTTTCACAAATATTTAACTATGAATGAAGTAAAATAAATCAGTGAAGTTGATATTTTCAACCGACGGTTCTCGGTGGAAATTCATGTTGAATTACTTACAAATAAATCACTTATTTATATTATATCCACTGTGACTTTTAATCAATAAAAAGTCACAGTTTAAACACTACAAATAAGTGTTTTATATAATTAATTCAAATAAATTAGTATTTTTTTATTTTTAATTTAATGTTGGTGAACTTGTTTGTGTACTTAATAAAACTGTAGATTGACCTCAGCATATCCGCCTATTTCTCTTTTTGCTTATTAGTTGCAACATATTTCTTTTCTAATGATAAACGCAAAGTGCCAGCTAATATCCAATTATTAAAAGATGAATACAGAAAATATGCTCTTAACACTAAATTACAGTTCGTATACCTTACAAAGGCTATGATAAAATAATACAAATACATAGAAATATATCCGGTATCAGGGATCTAAATTGCTGCCGGTACCTACTCTGCAAAGAATTCACCAAATTTATTTAGGTATGCTGTTTTCTTAGTTTCAATGTTCTAGAGTTGATGTAGGTAACTTTGTGTATGAACTCCTCAGAATGACATTCACCGATGTCAATATTGTTGTCATAGCAACATTTTGTTATTTTTGTGAGTATTAGTATTAAATCAGAAATATACTAAATACCTACACTGATTTATAGTTTTATTTTAATTTTTTCATTATTTAAAATGACGAAAGAGTCATTACGAATGTTAAGAAAAAATAAATTAGCTACATATTATTCACATGATCAAAATGAGTGAGTATATTATAATGGTTGATTTATATTATATTGTTTTTGACATATTTTTTTTTGTAACGTAACCTTTCCTAAAGTAATTATTAAAAATAAAATATTTTAATACGCGTGAGTAAGCAAACAATGTTTCTGATAGAATAAATTAATAAATTCTTTATGTTTTATACTTTCCAGATTATCAGATGATTAGATGATTAGTGACATTAAAACGGTGATGGAGAATTACTAAGACTTGAATTATCATTTGCAAATGTAAGTACATAGTTCTTAACTGATATCCTGATATTTAGGTATATAGTAAAATCAGCACGTATTATCTTATTTTCATGTTACTATTTCAAATAAGCTGATATATGAAATTATGAATACACGCAACATGTTTGAATCTCGGATACATATGTATGTTTTAAAACAAGCTTTGGTACAATTATTATTATTTTATTTTATGTATTTATTCATGATGCTATTCACTAGTTTGCGAATGATTTAAGTATTCCATAAATGTAATAAGTAATAATATAAAATTAGTTTGTGAATCAATAGTGAGAAAATGGTTTAATGTAAAAATATATCTCAGCATGCATTTGATTTTTAGATTATTATGAGTATTCGAAGTTTTCTAAATATGCATATTATATATTTACATATTTGCAGAAACCACTTTGCATGTATGGTTACTATGGAAACATATAATATTTATATTTTGACATTCCATTTCCACGTGAAATTTTAGCACAAAGACATTGTACTTTAATAAGACTGTGCATTATTGGCCGGTTTCAATAATCTATCTATCCGCTCCTGTCGATTGAAATCTATTGTGTTCTATATTTTGAATCATACATTTCAATCGATAGTCACGGATAGATAGGTTATTGAAACCGGCCATAAGACACGATTACACATTAAATCACTTTATTGCTATAATTTTGTTTTATTTCGATGATGAAAAAATACTCTGCAAATATATGGACAGATTGTAAATTTATCCTTGGATTATGATGACTCAAATCTTTTTTTGTGATACTAAAGATGCATGAATCATTCTCTCCAAATCCCGGCCTTTTTGTTGTTTGCAATTTAATGGTGGAGTCAAAAATAATAAACAAGGGAAAAACATATTAAATATTCTTTTATACTTTTGCAGCACTGGTGCCACAGTCGCCGTTTCTTAAGGCAGCCATCATTGTCACTTAATTTGACGTCCCAGAAGAAAGAATAAATTATGGTCAACTCAATGCAGAATGGTGCAACAAATTATGGATAAACTCAAATATACCTACTTTACGTGTACTTTTTAAGGTGTATAATATAAATTATATAATTGTTGCAGAATAAAACTGAGTATTATTAAAAAAAAAGTATTTGAGTACTTTATTGGAAATATACCCACTTATACGCCCACATATATGTACATACAACAAGGTAGACATGTAAAGCTAATAAGCTTTTTTATGACCAATGATTTGATGAATCTATCTATACCCTCACGCCACATCCCATGTGGAGTAAGCAGAGAGAAGGGAACGCCAATTAAGTAAACACCTACCACTATCCAGCAAAAATAATAATAGTCTACCTACCTACGTGTTTGCTATATTCATGTATAGGTATATGTAGGCCTATTTATAACTCTTGGGGCATGAATGCTCTCTCGCAGGTGGGCCTTGTTGACCTCTGGTGCATCAATTGCATTATACATGCCGTTTTTTCAATGGAGTGCACAATCTTGTTAAAAATTATGTCTTTGTACGCAATGATTTTTGTGTCATTTGGTGTCATAGATAATGAGTGAAATATACATCACGTACGTCGCATTTTTTATCTCCTTTTTCACTTACCGCAAAAAGAGAGACAGTGATTTTTTAATGTTCGTAGTTTTTCGGACATAATATTAACTATATTTACGTGTGTTAGTGACCAAGTGGTGTATAGATAATGAGTGAAATATACTTCATTTCTTTATCTCCCTTTTCACTTACCGCAAAAAGAGAGACAGTATTTTTTTAATGCTTCGTAGTTTATTGGTTCGTACGTAGTTTAAAAGTTAAAATTTGGAGTAAACACCTGTTTTTAGGCAATTTTTTGCATATAGTCGAACGATTTCAAATTAAATTCTGGCTGTGAAGTCCTGTTAAGACATTATTCAAGGTGACAATTAGAAATTTACGTCGATTTATCACCATTACTTTTCTCACAATCGTGTTTCGAATGTAACAAAATGAGACGACGCGAAAAATTTGAACAAAATCGAGCACCGCGCTGTTATTAAATTTCTGAAGAAACAAGGAAAAACTCAAAAAAACATTCACGAAGAGATGGTGGCCGTTTACAAGGGTTCCGATTCTTCGTTGTTCTCATTCAAAAGTGGTCAAGCTGGTTCAAAAGCGGCAGAGAAAGCATTGAAGATGACCCTCGATCAGGTGATCCTGTTTCTGCTATTACCGAAGAAAACGTAAAAAGTCGAGAAACTTGTAATCGAAGATGCTCGAATAAAAATAAATTCGTCAGGAGAGATAACCAAGCTTTCCGTGGGTACCATACACTGAACATTCCATGACTTTTAAACCTCTTAACAGTCAGTGCAAGATGGGTGCCACGAACGCACACACCATTGCAGAAACAATTGCGAATTGAATGTTCACTCGGCGCGCGTTGCCAAGGCTGCTATTTAGGAGTGTGGTTTCCAAGAGATCAATCATCCACCTTACAGCCCAGACCTGGCTCTAGTGACTATTTTTTGTTTTCAAAGCTGAAAAAAAAGATTCGTGGAAAACAATTTTCCGACGATGAAGAGCTCAAGGTGGCCATAAACGATCATTTTTCAGAGAAGGTAGAAAGCTATTTTTTGGAGGGTATTGAAAAGATGATTTCGCAATGTGAGAAGCGTATTGAGGTTGCAAGGGACTATATAGAAAAACAAAATTATTTCAGATTTTTCTGTCTTTTCTTTCATATCCATACCGAGAATACTTTGAACTCCCTCGTGTAATCCGTAACTTGCTTTACTTTAAAAAAAAATAACGACGTATAAATATTCGTTAAATTGACTAGTTCTTAACTTAAGACAAAAGATTTGTTTTTTTTTTAACAAAATTTAACCAAGAAATACAATATATGATTATTCAACTTTTAAAATATTATGAGATTAATGTGGAATTCCATTTTAATCACAAAATATTAAAAATTAAAAACACTGTATTCTACACTTTTACTTTCTCTAAGTGGAAAATACAGTGATTTTCATGATTATTTAGTTTTACACAGGGGAGTACCCACTTGTAAAACTAAATGATCCTATTTTATTTCTCGGTTAATATGGAGTTTTACAAAATAAATAGCAATAAAATACAACAAAATTTAACATTCGTGTACGTACATAACATTATCTAAGATTGCATTACTTAGATAATGTTATTGCACTGTGTGTGTTTAGGTAGCAGAATTTCATAATGAAATTAAATTTTGTTTTTTATTACATTACTTGCCGTCGAATGTTTCAGTGAAATATTTCCTTAACTGTCAAGTAACGAAGTTAATCTTTTCATTAACGGATTAACCAATAAATGAGTTAAATTTGCGATTACCCGTGTTTCATTTTGATCAATACACGTACACATACATTTGCATGCAATTAGTTATGATTTATGTACTCTTTATGTACTTAGGTGCCGGGTGATGACATTGACAACTTTCTTTGTAAACGGTTGGGGAATTTCCCAGTCTTTTTTTACGTATCAAACTTTAAAAGTGTTGCATGATAATCAATTTTTTTTGTGAACCTTTCATAAATCCACATAAAAATATTTTTTAGAAAAAGAAGTAGTTACTATATATATTTTTATTTACTTGATATATGTAAATTTAACTCACGAGATTTCCATATAAGACTTAGAAAAGACAATTGGTAGTCTCCCAGACAGGACTTGAATCCAGTTTGCGGTACCTACCCATACTTGATATCCCAGAACAATGACAACGCGAAGAGAATGTATTTATCTGAAAGAAGGAGTGTGAGAAAGCGCGGTCATTCGAAAACTACGTCGGTCAAATTCTCAAGGATGGCCGCGTGTTGAGTAAGTGAAATCGGCGTACATGTATGAGAAATTGCACGAACGGGAAGCGAAATAAGTATGTAAAGATATAACTCTAAGGTTTGTACATATAATAACTCTAAGGTTTGTACATTCACAGAGTGAAAATTCATTATGATGATATTATACTTTAATTACAACACAGTAAACTTTTCACTTAGATGTATTCAAATCTCGAGCGCTTTCGTCAATGTTGATATTGACGAAAGCGCTCGAGATTTGAATACATCTAAGTGAAAAGTTTACTGTGTTGTAATTAAAGTATAATATGTAAAGATAGATTAACATGGCGAATTTGAAAATTGGGTAGGCGATACCTCATTGTCTTGTTACATTATTTTACATGCATTCTAAGTTATTGGGAAATTTACTTAGTGATATTGAAATTCCACTGCATCAGGTAGGTAGTTAATAAGTACTTGTACCTATACTTACTAAGTTAACGAGTAGCCTGTATGTAAAATCGAGTTCCGGATTCCCGTGTCGACCTTTTACCGCCATCATCATCGGAGCTACTACAGAGTACATACCTACTGCATTATTATTATTAATTCCTAAGCAGACTCATTTTTCCGCGGCAATCTCCGCTGGTACTTTAAATCCGGCTTTGTACAGGAAATTATTATGTTTCTCTCTTTTTTACTGGCATTGCACTCGATACTCGAGTGATGCTGCAGGCAATGATTATCGAACTGTCAAAAATATATGTATTAGGTACCTATAGGTAGATTAAGTAAAAGCTAGCTTATAATTTTTATACACCTACGTAGTTTGAAAAATGAATGGGTATAAAAAAGAAAGAAAACCTTCTACCATTTTGGGTCCATCTTTGGACATAAACTTCACATATGTTTTCCATTAATTTCTGTCTTTAGTCTGCTGCAGCCACTTCTTTTAGATATATTTTGACAGAACGTGGAGAATTATTTAATTTTTCATATTAATCCATAGCACACTTTTCATTATGGTATTACTACTACTTACTTTTCGGGTCCGGACTTCAGACCTTGCCACTCCGGACATTATGGTATTAAAATTTAGGCATATATATTGTTACTACTGGAATCAACAGGATAGTAAAGTGTGATTTACCTAATTATATAGAAACATTAACAAAATAATAGTTCTTGTGGCTTTACTTTTCTTCTTTCTTGCCTCATAGAAGTGTCCACGGAGTACATAATTGATAATATACATACATACATAAATATTTACCATCGGCCCCAAATATTTATCTGATTAAAATATATATAATACTTAATGCATACTCGATATCCGCTACGGAGCGATGCAATAAATATGTACAAGACAAGATAAATATAATAATAATTATAATCTAGCTATCTTGCTTGCACTGTCTATATATACATCTATCGTAACTCGTACACGTAGTACTATGTAGACGTTTCGCCCACTTTCTACCTAGTCATGGATTTATATTATTATTGAGAGACTTCCAAGTATACGGAACATTTTATTCTAAAAAATAAAAACCTATTTGAATCCGCTCACATATTCATTATTATCATTGTACCTATGTATTTTTTATGTTGGCATTCGCCATAGATTCACTTACTACGCATGTAACAGAAAAATCTATTTCATTTGTAAAGTACATGCTTTTTGTTAAAGTGATCCTTGATAAAATTTTATATTATTTATTTAAGTTCCAACAAAAAATCAATTAACGACCTTACCAAAATATTTAATCACGACTTCTATAAATAAAAATAGGCAAATAACACATCAAAATTATATAAATTGGTTTAGTTGGAAGAAATCGCACCTCTGCGATAAACTCGCCCTATGCGATATACTCGCCCTTTGTACATTGGTTTTATTATTGTAATTGATTTGTATGTATTTTTTGTAAATTTGCTTGTAATCGACTAAATAAATGTATAAAATTAATTTATTATTTATAAAGTTATTACCTACATTCGCTGTACCTACCATTAGAACATCTCCTGAAATTGAGATAGCCAGAAGACTTAACTGTATGTAGTAATCATGTGGGTCTTCATTTCCACGTCAATAAAAATAAGACATTCAGAATAGATGGCATAACTCGTCGCTGAATCGATAATCGCTGAACAGTCGTGAAATATCATATTCGAGATATTTAGTCAACACCTGGATCTTGCACGCCACTAGAAAACTAAATAAAGAAACGCATCCTAAACTGTTTTGGTAATTGCTAAATAATAATTGCTAAATAATAAAATTATTTGAAATAATATATTATATTATTTCAAATAATTTTTTGGTATACAACTACTGTTCTTTGTGCGTACTCGGGATGAATGCTAGAAAAAACAGTGTGCTTGCAGTTGTAGGTGTAGGTATAGCGTATACTATTATAATTTTCAGTTGATATCATATCATATTATTATCAGATTACTTCCGGTTTATATATCGCTGGCTGTACCTATGCAATGCTGGCTGTACCTATGCAATGCTGGCTGTACCTGCTCATTCTTCTATAGTTACCGTCAATGAGAGATTTATAATATTATTATGAGTCGTCTAGTAGGTATTGAGTGTGGAGATTTAGAACAACGTTGCGTCTTATTTAAAGTAGACATGTGATTGTCAACTACATATACCTAAGTAAACGCATTTTGCATGTTTTTGAATATTATATTTATTGAGGGAAGAGAGGAGGATAAAACTTTACTAAAATGCTTTTTAGTGTAGTGATTCTCTTCCTTAATTATAATAATGATCTAGATCAGGGGTCGGCAACCTTTTAGCTGTGGTGTGCCAAGCCACTCTACCAATATGATTCAGGGTGCCGCCTCAATTCTAAATTATATAATGGGGTTCTAGAGGAGAAGAATTTTATACCAAATTTATCTTTTAAACATATTTATTAAAAGAATAACATAAAATTCTAACATAAATTAATTTTTTTTAATGCGAACCTTGTCCCTGATTACTTTGTAGAGTGCCATTCAAAACCCCATCGCGTGCCAAGCCTGGCACGCGTGCCATAGGTTGCCGACGCCTGATCTAGATTCTAGAGAGACTCCAGAATAGAATACATTTCCAATTCTCATCTGTCAATTTTCAAATATCATGTGAATATTCATTAAATGTCTATGGCGTATAAAACAGTCAACATACTCATTCCATAGGTGATATATATCTACCTACCACCCATTCTGAATATCTCACTTTATGAGGCCACGAATGGAATGACCTGTATGTTTAAAGTATGAAGTTAGTTCACAAGTTATGTCTTTACACTTATGCTCTGGTAATTTACGGGTCCTTGATTGGTTCAATTGATTGAAATTTTGATATTAATTAGTATTTATTGTAAAAAACTTATGGTCCCTGTGGATTGTAAAAATAATAACAAAATATATAGATATTTATGTCCAGTATCAAGTTTGTTTGAGATCGTGGAAAATAGTAAATGGGTAAAGTGAACTATTTATTTATTTATTTACTGTTCATTGATTACAAACAATTGCATCAAAAAATACCTTCAAATTATATGCAATCAATATACAGAAGGCGAGTTTAGCATAAAGGCGCGATTTCTTCCAATTGCCCAAATTATTTTATTTCATGATTTTTCTTTATATTGTGTTAAAAATATTTTGTTTTCTTTGATGTTTATAAACATCATAAGTGTATAATTATATGTATAAGTTGTTTAAATGCCATAAACCAGCCGAGGTGGTTAAATTTGAGTTGTCTAATAAATTAAATGAAAAAAAGATAATAAAGCTTCAATAATATTGTTGTGTTACACAGTGCATCATTCTATATTTTCAGTAATTTGATTTATAAATTAATGTATTTAAATTATTAGTAAGTATGTAGAGTTGGTTAGGCATCTGCATACTGCAAGTCCGTTTTTAATGCGGCTGCACGTTTCATTTATCAACTGAATCGCTCTTCACACATATCTGCCACCCTTCAATCTCTTCACTGGCTCAGATGTCCGGAGAGAGTTGAATTTAAAGTGTGTTTGACAGTATTTAAGGCACTTCATGCTATGGCCCCAGAATATATCATGGAACTCTGTGGCAGACAGGCGTTAAGTCATAGACAGACAACACTTAGGTCTTGTCATGATATAACAACTAAATTGGAGGTGACCAGTACTGTATCGAAACCAGTGTACGTGGAGCGTGCTTTTGAAATATCTGCACCTGTAGTCTGGAACAGGCTTCCACACACGATCAGAGAAACGCAGGACATATCTCGTGTCAAGAACCAACTGAAAACTTATCTATTCAAGAAATCTCACGGAATAATTCAAGCACAACCTTAGTTAGCAAAGAGCGCCCTTGAGGTGGATTTTTTTCACAAAACGGCGCTTTACAAATCATCCAAATAATAATAATACAACAATATAATTATGTGTTACATAACTACATGTGTACAAACATGGTAGGTGTATGGATAATATATTGTTCTTTATTTAACTCTTTAATTTATGATTGAATCGATAACAATGTAATTACGTATTTTAATAGGTAGGTACGATATACATATAATATTTAATAATTTCCCCTGTGGCGCGCTCTACAGTTCCGACAATGTTCATGTTATTATTATAGATTGTTGTTGGTACATGACCTCGTTTCTTAAAAGAAGATGACCATGATTCCTCCCATATGATATTACAAATATATTTATTACAAGATTCGACTTTACAAATTGTATTCGCGCTTTTATTTTTATATTCATACCTAATATAATTATATCAGCCGTGCCTACTCACAAATATGGAATCATTCCTATTCCAACTCTTATACACCTCACTCGCAAACAAAGATTAACTTTGTTCCGACTTAGTTGGCTGCTTGATGTCATTATTTATTAAACTCAAATTGTTTTTAGGACACTATTACCTTAGAATAAGTACTTACATCATGTAGGTACCGTCTGTCGACTTTTTTTATAATATAGGTAGGTGCCCATAGAAAAAAACATGATTCGATGATGATTCGTGAATAAGATTTTGAAATCGCGATAGCGTAATTTAAATTAATGTAACAAATAAACATAGTGATTCAAGTTTTAAATATTTTATTTGAAAATAAGATTTTGATTTGGCATATAGATCAAAATCAACTTCAGATATTAGATAGGTCTAAACATACCAATCATATTATATCTCAATATATGTACCATATATTATTGTAAAATCTAATCTAATGAAGTGAGAAAGACATCCCAACCCTTCTATGGTTTGCATTAAATGTTTCTTGATTGGTGTACCTAACATTTTGACAGTGGTAACTGGCAAACATTGTCCATAGACACCGAAAGTGATCATTAAGCCAGTCTAGAGCCAATTTTTAAGCGTTGGGACCCGTTTCTCACTTCTTCGGATTAGATTTTGCACAATGTCACATTGTGCAAACATGGTTCTCCAATCGAGATAATTGCTGATTGATCATCATCTGCGCGTTGCGCCTAAATCCAATTAAACAATAAAAAAATGAGTAAATACTCTTAATATAGGTAGGTACCTACGTTTTCTTTTCAGGAACGGCTGAACATTATTAAGTACATATCTATTTTTTTCAATTAAAAAGTTTTATATTTATACTATTGGAGATCTTTTCGTAGGTACTTATTATTATTATTGGAAGTATATAATACTTATCGTTTTATTCCGTGTCAATGAATAGATAGTATTGATTTGTGAGAAATCGTGTCGTAACAGTGCTATACGAGAAAAATGTGTTACGATGGTTTGGGCATGTGGAAATAATGAATGAGGACAGAACGACCAAGAAAATATATTTGGCTGAGAGGAATGGCCGTCCGAGGATCAAATAGTAAGATCATATAAAAAGGTTTTACAGGACGGAGACGTGTTGATTACATTAAATAGGAGAGCATGCATGAGTCATTTGTTTTACAGTGGCTGAAGTGAAATGTGTAGGTATGCAAAGATAGGAGGAGTGGCGCTTGATCCTTTCTGCCTGTCTCGCAAGAGATGCGGCATTTTTTTTAAAGTTATATCTGGGTTTTGTTACAAACCCAAATACAACCTTATACACCTTTCATAGTAAGCTAAAAGGTTGTGTCGTGAATTTTTGCCGGCACCTGGGATCGAACCACGGACCCCTTGTTCACGAGGCCGAGACTCTACCACCAGGCTACCGACGAACTCTGGATGGTATTGTTATTATTATTACTCTCTTCAAACTAACTTTGCACATCATTACAGCATTCGGCCAATGTGATGTGCAAAGATACTCAATTTTTTATCTATACAGTTACATAATTAATACCCTCATATAAAAATCATATAAACGTATGTATATATGTATGTACTTATGTGTTAAGTAAACTTTTCGATTCCGTGTAATTAGACGTACCTACACATATTCCATTAGCAAAATATTAATGAGTATTGTATCTATGTTGTGTTTATTGATGATATTATGTGTTTAAATTTAAACTGATTTTGGTGATTCATCAAACACGGATTTAGAAAATGCATCTGTATGTACCCACTACTATTACTAGTGCGTGTTATTTAGTTTCTAGTTAATATTGTCAAATTAATTTCAACATAGATTTGCCAAAATTTTCGGTAACTTTTCTATAACGGTATATGTAAGTGCATGTTCAAATAAAGATTAAGTAGTCAATGTATTTATTTGAATAAGGGGGTGTGAGGAAACGCGGACGTCTGAGAATTACTTGGCTCGATCACGTGGATCAAATTCTAGAGGACGCGTGTTATCTAATAAAAATCGTCGAGTATCTAATAAAAATCGTCGTGGTGCGTTTATGAGATATTGTGTGAACGTAGAGGAAAAAAAAAGATTTATGCAAAGCTAGAGTTGCGTGGCGTTCCGTCCTCTCCGCCTATCCCGCTTGGGATACGGCGTGAGGGTATAGTATAATATGTATGGTAGTATAATATCATAATTTTGATGTTTTTTTGGTGATTCATTTGTCACTGGATTATGTGTGTTGTGTATTATACCATTGTTCTGTATCCTATTATTATAGATAGATATAGGTATACGGGTGATAATATATTTAGGCATTTTGTTATATAATCTCGAATATTATTCAAAAGGCTTCCTTTGTATTCATAGTGAACAATATTGTGTTGTGTTCCTCTCTCTAATATTTTTATGTATTTGTTTTAGGCGATGAAGACCAACCTCTGCTAATGTCGTCGGACCGTAAAACAAACAAATCAATTCCCGGATCTTTGAAATTCTTCTGCGATACTCGGTAGATTCGAGACAGCGCAATAAATTAATAGGTACGTATGTACATATGATATTATCTCAGATATTTTTTCACATTCATCACAGAACGGCGCAGCCCACGGTAAGCGGCCTAACCAACCAGCGAATCAAAAGTAAATGATTACATCGTAAATCTCATCTGTTTTCGAGATTACCCGCTCACTTAAATGTGCTCATTGCAATTCCAACCAATGTAGGTAGGTAGGTACTTACCACTACATAATAATATTTAATACAGTTTCCGCATTGTTGAGAGTTTGGTTTTAATGTTTGTGATACATAAATACTTATTAGTAGCTAGCTCTCTCTCTGGCTGTGTTCGGGGAGGTGTAGGTCGTTATCCGCCACGGTCACGGCACTTCGGCACTAAGATATAAATAGAATCCGGGTATCCGAGTAACCTGGATTCATTGCCCATAGTATAATATTATTTATTATAATACTAATAGGCGAGCCCTGCCGAGTGCAACAGCCGCCTGACTCTAGTAACAACTTTTTAATTCGGTAAACCGGATACGATACGTTGATACTGTATTATAATATAATGTGTCTTCAAACAAAACCAGGACCGACATTTGGATCTTAATAATATATTTAATAAATTATAATATTGTTTTTTTCACTCAAGGAACCGTGAAATATCAATCAAGTCATCGTTAATAGTCAGATTTAGCGGTGAACGAACCACCTTATGAATAGCCCGTGGAAATTCGTTTAGAAAAAAACTTAGGCAGGCACTTGTTTGACCTTTTGCCGAGAATAGATCCTGTTTTAATGTCCGCATCTTTTTGTAGTTTTTATTTAATATTTAAATTCAGCGATATTAATATGTAAATGTGGCAAGATAGTTTGTCACTTTAATTAAAACCATTGAATTATAATATACTGTATTAGAATTCCCGTTTTGTCTGGTTGCGCAACGATGGCGTCTTATCAGTGATTAGCCGTGAATTATATCAATGGGAGTTTCCCAAAGATCAATGCCAATAGTCTTTGTTTTCCCCCTAATTTTTTATTTTTCAAAATATTTTGCAATTGAAAATTTGGAATTGTATTTTTATATTATATAGGCCAGTAAGTACCTACACGTGTTATGGCTCAAAAGATACCAACGATATCTTCCAATCGACACTTAATATTTTCTCAGTGCACCCGAACTACAATAATGATTGATTGTGTGTCATGTGATTGATAGCGCGGTTCCTATGGTTACATCACAATAATATTATTTATAATATGATTTGAATAATAGATATTACAATGACACCTGCGAATTATTTTAATATCAAATTGTTGAATCATATGATACTTCAAAAATAAGACGTAAAGGCACTATACACCTACTACATGCTTGTATCTCTTTAGTTGACGACATTTATGGTAAATTTACTCGATGTATAAGATACAATTAATCATAATTATTATGAAATTCTTTTGCCTTTCTCTAAATGTTTATTTATTTATTCATTCTTCATACAACTTATAGAAAAATGCATATCAACATACAGAGGGCGAGTTTATCGCAAAGGCGCGATCTCTAACTAACAGTTCCAACTAACACAAGCTCTTTTATTCGTAAAACTTCGTTTACACACAGTACACATAATAATTGTCCATCTTCCCGTGTTTTACGACTATTGATGTTAATTTTTTTTTTTTAAAGATATATCTGGATTTTGTTTGTCATAAACCCAAATACAACCTTATACACCTTTCACAGTCAGCATCTGGTATCGAACCACGGATCCCTTGATCACGAGGCCGAGACTCTACCTCCAGGCTACCGACGAACTCTAGGTCCTTTTAAATGAATATTAGGTATGTTCTAGGTCCTTTTAAATCTAAGTACATGCATATTAATCTGTTAGTTGCATAACTAGTAATTATTGATGGAAAGAATAAATAACATAAATCTATACTTATAATAACTTGTGCAGTTTTGCCATACCTATTTAGTATTTGCGTAGGTAATGTTTTGTATATTTTTTTTGAACTATTTAGTAATAGTTTAAAAATGTTTTGTGATTACCACATTGTTAGTGCCAATAAAATCAAACAAAATGTTTTGTAAGATGGAGAAGAGTGTAGGTACCGATGTATAATAATCCATATTAGGAATTTCCTTTCATATTAGGTATATGTGTATATCTGCGTAGTTGTAACGATACTTTTATGAATCTGTTTTACGTACGATATTATAATATGTGTATATTATATATTTATAGATAGCTTGATGTTATATAAAATATTTAAAAATAGGTATGACAACGCAGACAAAAAATATTAATTTATTCATAAAATATTTAGGTAAGTATGGAATATTTAGACAATCGTTCCAGTATCGTGACGAGAAATCAAAATACATAAAAATATTGATTATGATTGTGTCTTCGTTTTGTTTGTCGTGTGACTCTTTCCTCTTTTTAGCTGTTGTGATATCTTTTCCAAACTCCGATATTATCATTATTAATATCTGAGGTGGTATGTATGCGGATCTTACAACTTATAACATTTTGATGCGATAACCGGTGCAATTCATCGTATGCGAAATTCGTGATTCGTTGATGACGCAGGCGAAGATAATTTATTATGTGAATAAAATATACTCATTCGTTAGAGTCAGTCATTATTGAGAGACAATGTGAGCATTTAATCCAAAAAAAAAAGATAAACTACTAATCAGTCATTATATCAAATCAATATTTGGTACACTGATTACTTGCCCGCTTAAATTAAATAGAAATAAAATAATTTAGTTTATTTAGAAATATTCGATCGATATCAATAAATTATCAAAAATATTATTCGTGTGAAGCTATCAGTAGGTTATATTATGTATATTATTTGCAAAAACACGTTTTTATACCCCGGTTTTGACATGAAGTTTAATAAACGTAACATGTTGGATTAAAAACATTTTATAGTTTTTATACCTTATTGTAAGGCAATGTCAAATACCCCAGATATTATCAACTCATCTTATTGTGCAAATTGTATGGTACACGCATATCAAAATGTCCATGAACAATGGAATACTTCTGTAGGAGACATCGGAATACAAAACCGTCAGTTCTGGATGCTATTACATATTCTTTTTTAAATTAGTCAGAAAAACTTTCATAGATGGCTCAAAAAAGTCTCTCGAATAGGTACACTGGATGAGTTCTGGAATCTGCTGATAGGAAAGTTATAATTTTCGATAATATTTTTGATAAATCTACCTTATATGGATATACTCCGAAATTAAGTGTAATACCGTTCGTTACGTATACGTACCAACTTGTCACAAACGGTCATAAGCGATTTAGACAAATCCCTCCCACGTATACAAATGTGGTGTTTGCGTATGCCGTGATTACGAGTCTTATGCCGTAACGTTATCTGTCGCATTGTCGACGTTTTATCTGGTTGTTGTTATATTTTTATTTTTACTTCCAAGCCGTGATTATAGCGGTTAGTTTTATATACCAACCTATAGGTAAAAATTAATAATAAATTATTTACATATTTATCTTGTCGCGTGATTGCGAGCGTGTACTTGGTACTTAAGACTCGTGTTACGTACGGAAAAACAATAGAACCGTTGTTACCTTATAATTATATCTGTTTCTAATTGTTGACTTGTCCTATTACAATTAATTCGGAGCATTGATGGATTTTCCCAACTGTTCTTTACTATGTAAAATTTTGATTGTTTATGGTTATAAAACTATATTTCAATATTAATAACGTGTTTATCGATTTTGAAATTAGTATGATATTTATTTATCTAAATTGTTGAAATCAGAGTAGATTAATAAGTGCGTTCTATGTTTGATAGGTGCGACTTAAATTGCACAAGTTACACATCTGCAAGTGTATGAAATTTCAAGTGTTGAATTAGTTTATGAGAATTAATATTACTGGGTATTTATCGTCTGTATTAGAAACTATTTCAACAATTTGAAAAAGTTGGGAATCTTGCTTACCCGTGGAGTACCTGGCAAAGAATTAGTCTTCCACTGTTTTCTGTTAGATTTCGAGTGCCCTGTAAAAGGCAGGTGATCTAAAAATATACATCTTAAATTCAGCGATGAGATTTGACAACCATCCCGAATGTCTTAATTTTGTTGACACGGAGAGGAGAGCTTGCATGTTTATTATTTGCAACTGTTCTGCTGGCTGCCCCGCTTGTGGGTTGTGGGATAAGCCGTGATGGTATAGTAGTAGTAGAATCTTACGGAAAAAAAATAACGCTCAATTATTTGCACAAAAATGCCCAGAATGAATGAGGCTCCTACACTACGATAGGTAAGTTACTGTCGTCAATAAGCAATTTAGATTGTAATTATCAAAAGTATCTACATTATATTGCCTTAACGATGTGAACTCGCCGCAATCGTACTCCCTTTGGCTTTCAAGTACCAGTATGCAGTAGTTTTGTTCATCATTAGTCCGCAGGGTTCTCAGTTGTATTCTCCTAGCTTCGTGTGATGACACCAAGAGTGTGGTACACATGGCACAATAATCGTGAAGGTTGTATGTGTGTATTATTATCATTAGGTAATAATAATTATTATTATTACGAAGGAAAGTGCTGGGAAGATCCGGTCGCAGTGCGGTGGGCGGAGATGAGAGAATCAAAGAAGGCTCCCACTCCACACTCGCGTACAAAGACATATTAGTGTGTGTATAATATGTGTAAAAACAGGTTGGCTGCTTGTATGATAATAATATTGTTATTATTGTGAATCATATTGTAGATATGTATGTTCTAGTCATGGTGTATTCAGTGTCAGTGTGATGCTAGTGTTGTAAAGCACAAATGAGAAATCTCTGGTATCTGATAATCTCAGCACGATACTTATGGAAAGGTACTTAAAAAAAATAACAAATGTGCTGATTGCAAATATTCGTCAAAAGATCATATTTTCATTATTTTAAAGATAGCCGAAAGAATTGTATTTCGAATCGAGAATTTCTTGTAGGTACCTACCGCGTTCCATACCCATAACGTAATATTTTTTCTTCTTCCAAACTCCAGAGTTTCTGTTTACAGTGTTTCCTTTCTGCCACGTAGATTCCCAATTCTCCTTCCAACTTTTTAGTGGTCTTTCCTAATGGCATATATGGTCTGGTCTCATAATGGCATAATGGTCATCCGAACACATATTGACGCATTTTTTTTCCATTAGGAGAGAATACTGGTTCCCAAAATTGTCTATAGCATTGTATGCTAAGGCTACATCACTAAATGTTAATATTATATACATAAAATATTATGGTCGTTCACTACAATACAAGATGTATGTATGTATTGTTGTGTTGTAAACCTCTACACATAATACAACACTTGACACTTCACCTCGCTCCGACATCCTGTTCGTGAGGTGCAACTAAAAATGTTGTTGGTACAACACATATTATTAGTCTCGTTTTGTTATCACTTCCATAAATATAATACTTACAAATACTTACTACAGTAGGTACTCTTTAATATTATCAAGCATACTTCAGTGTTTACTCCAAATATTATATTATGTTAGCAGATTTTTACGACGAAACAAGACTTGGATACCTAATCATTAATACAATTTTCTATACTATACCATCACGGCATATCCCGCAAGTGAGGTAGCCAGCAGACCAGCTACATATAATTATATGCAAGCTGTTCCCTCAATGCCAATAAAAATTTAGATATTCGGGTTGAGTGACAAACCTCTTCGCTGAACCAATAAGAAACCTCGGATTGGAGAACCATGTCTACACAATGCAACATTGTGTAAAATCTAATCGGAAGAAGTGAGAAAGGTTTCCCAACGCTTACGAATTGGCTCTAGGCTGGCTTAAGTGATCACTTCGGTGTCCATGGACAACGTTCACCAATTCCACCATTCTCACTGTCACCTTGGGACACCTTTCTCACTTCTTCCGATTGGATTTTACAAAATGTTGCATTGTGTAGACATGGTTCTCCAATCGAGGTTTCTGATTGGTTTTGTCATCTGCTCCCAAGTCCGGTTAAACAATAAAAAAATGGTTAATATTCTAAACACTCATCGCTGAATTTAAGGTGTAAAATGTTTTTATTTATCGAACACTTGCCTTTTACAAGACACTCGAAAACTTGCGAAAAAGAGTGGGAGGATGGAGAATTTTTTGCCGGGTGCTTCGCGGAATATCTACGTAGGTACATAATATAATTATTTTGTCTTCTGTGATCACAGTGGTCTCCAGGGTTAGTGATGCCAGCAATGTCATATTGCTATATATAATCATTTATTATAATACTCGAAATATCTACATGTTGTGTTATTTCGATTTACCGTTTAGGTATGTCTATTTTCATTGTGAAAGATAGAGCTAATGTGAATATTGGTACTTAATACAATTTTCTTATTCGCTAGTGAATTTTGATTTGTATCTATCTACTGTACTCTGCACAAAAAATTACTCGGTGAAATTTATGTTTGTAGGTATACCTATTAACTAAAAATTATATGAACATTACTCGGTATGTCCAAGTATAAAAATAAAAAAAAAGTCGATTCCTCTGTATAAAAAATACGGTATCTGCATTTCAATATTGTTCATCTAATTTTTTACCCGATTGTCTCGTTTTTATCATTTTAATACATTGTATACCTACACTTACCTTCACATATATTATTGTTCTGTAGTACCGGCTTCGTTATTTATTATTATTGGTGGTTCTAGATCGAAGGTCCGCATCCGAAATATCGTGCGCCACTTTCTCGAAGTGGATCACAATATTATAATTTATTCGTACATAATATTGTTATTATTATACCTACTGCAGCGTCTGTAGTTTTGTGAATCGTAGGAAAAGTAGCGACTAAATGATAATATTGTTGTAGTTTATTGAAGATTTGAGGCGGATATAATAATCTACTATTCACGAAACGGGTATCCAACAACTATTCAGAATGCAGCTTAGTTTCTGGATATCGAAATGTAGGTACTGGAACAAATTCATAAAACCATCCTAAATCAAAATTGTATGAATGAAAATGGGCATGAAAGGAAACTCGTTTATTAAGTAAATTAAGGAAGATAAAATTACATTAATTATGTTCTTTATGCCTTGTAATACATATGTATATATAATATGTAACTACCCCGAAGTCCCCGGCAGAGAATAGGGTACCCACTCTTTTCTTTAAGTTTTCCAGTGTCATGTAAAAGACAGCTGATGTTCGTAAAACATTACGAATAAGCCATTGAATTTCTTCAATTCAGCGATGTGGTATGACACTCATCCTGAATGTCTAAATCTTTTATTGGGACGACGTCGTTTATTACATACTATACCTACTATACCCTCACGCCATGTCCCAGGAGGGGTAGGCAGAGAGAACGGAACGCTATATATATATATATATATATATATATCTATCCTTACGTACTTCTTTCGCTTCCTCTATACATTCATTCAGTTTCTCATACATGCGCGCCGATTTCTCTTACTCAACACGCGGCCGTCCTTAATAATTTGGTCGACGTGATTAAGCCACGTGGTTCTTGGACGTCAATTAGTCAATCGCCTACCTCACTTGTGGGAGATGCAGCTATGATATAGACTGACAAGATTTGTTTGTTATTTATAATTAAAGTAAAATTCTTCCATAGAATAACTCGCTCTAAACTAAACAAGTCACAACAGTGGCCGGATATCCGGTTTAGGACCCAATTATCTGGTTCCGGCCGAACTGCTATCCGTTTATCATATCAATACTTTCAAAGACCCAATACGAGCACGCTCCCACTGTTGCGAGTACGTCATCATCCGTCTCATTGATACGTCATTGAGTATATAGGTACATAGATACCTACCCACATAAGTACCTACCTACGTTTATTTTTTACTACTGTTACTACTAATACTATTTTTATAATACAACTTTCTAGTTTATTAGTTACGTAAGTATTAGATACGTAAATGATCATTATTATGGACATGACAATGGAGTGATGAGATTTCTTATTCTAGATTATTTTGGTTTTTCGTAACATATTTTGATTTTTTATACATGGATTGTCATCGCCCTTATAGGAGGAAATACGTCTCTCTCAATATAAAAACAATTTAATTTCTTTAATCCCGTTTGTTCATTGATTATACCTTTAATACCTTCTGCTTATGAGCACGTTTCGGAGTCTTGTATTATTAATTATATAAAAAAAAACTTGGATATGTCACAAAAAATTGTCCAGACAAGTAATAGAAATATAATATGGAATAAATATATTTATGAAAAAACAAGCAAAACAATCGAGTTGAACAAAAATTTCGGGTTTCACTTCTTTGGGATTATTTCTTCTGGTGTATACAGAATATTCGGTATAATAGTAAGTACCTAGGTACTTCCTTATTTATACAGAGTGTCACGTTTCTTCGGGATTGTTTCGCCTGGTGCATACAGGGTGTTCAACAAACATTTTTGCGATCCATATTGACTTAAATTAATGCTTTTTAGGACCCTTCCTCATTTGAATGGGAAAACGACTCAAAAATACTCAAACCGAACGCAAACATCAGACGACATCACACTTATCAAGTGTATTTAAGAAATTATTTTGAAATTCGAATCGTTCGATTAAACAATTACTTGTCTTGCTTATGTACCTACCTGTCTTAATTTTTTTTTAATATTATTCGTAAAAACGCGTATTGAAAATGTCAAAGATATTAATATAATACATTTTTACAAATATCGCTAATATCGTATAAGTTGAACCTGGTAGATACATAATATTTTGATCTACATACCTATTGATTTATTCGACGAGAGAGACATCTTTCGTCTTATTAGGACATTGTCAATCTGATTTTGAAAATACAACAATATTCATATATATAAAAACAATGTTTACAATAATAATAATAATAATAATTTTATTTACCAAAAAATATTTACAGAACAGAGTATAACAATTTTTCACTATTTAAATTCACATTTATGAACTCAATATTACCTCACTGGATTTGCACCCGTATCGAGGTAATATTATTATTATAACAACTACAAAAAAAATACCACAAAAAAATGTCAAAAATTGACATAATCAAAAAAGAAAAAGGCTTCACATCGGAATGCTACACAGCAGACTCTCAGACTCGTCCAGTCCCAAATTGAGGAGAAAAGAGTAAATCACAGTCTTCGTCATAACACTCCCTTCTGTACCCTGAATCCTCTGTAGTATAGTATTATAGAGTTTTATGTAGGTGATTATTATCTTATTTTCATAAATTACAATAGACATTAGGTAGTTACCCAATAGCTAACGCACATACCTAATTCCATAATTAAACAAATAATAATGAGTGTCTTATGATTGACATAAATAAATGTACGTTACACGTAAACACTATTAGATAAGGTGTGGGTAGATGTTATTTGTTAATAATATATTTGTTAATTAACAATCCATCAACATTTGATACAGTTCAGGAAAAACCAGACATGGGAGGAAAAAAACTATAAATTCTTTAGATGTATTTCGCCTAGCTTTTTTCCCTAAGATCAAAAGTAAGTTTTGATTTTGTACCTGCGGTTGTGAAGATACTATTTTGTAGCGTGGGTGATCGATCATTTTTAACTGAGAATCTTTTCCATTTTAAAACTAATACTATTGATTTCCGATGTTATTAAGAATTGCAGTAACTCACCTGTATACCTACCTAAATAATAAATTGCATTTGATGTACATGTTTTTTGGAATTATCTACTTTTTATTATTCGGCTGTCCAGTTCCGTAAATCAACAAGTAGAATTGTCTTATATTCGAGAAATCTCCTATTTTGATATATTCATATTATGCTTCAAAAACAAAACAGATTTTGAAAAATACTGTATATTAATCGCACTGTTAAAAACATAATGTTGTCTTTGTTCCGTCCGTCAGTTAAACAATTCGAAATATTTATTTGTAGAATTGAAAATACGAGGTACATTATATTTTTTCCATAACTCAATATTTAGTATATAAAGGGAACTGTGTATTTTTTTATAGTTATTTGTTTGTGGTATGGGAAGAGTGGCGTTGATTGTGTGTCTTACAAATTAAATCACAATATTTTAAATTATCGACTTGTTGAGCTATGGAATAATATTATAATATATTATTATAGTCGATAATATTATATTTATTCTTGGAATCCTGAAATATCCCGGGAAAAGAGAAATATCTGAAATATTTTCTACATTATTTGTCGTGATTTCTTTCGCCACGCGCCCTTGCCTATTGATTGACTACGAATCACATTTTACTAATTGATTCACATTGTTGGTGATCGTTTTTTTTTGCCAATTGGTTGCATTAACCATTTTATTTATTTATTTCTATTGCATATAATATTCTGCAAATGCGTTCTACAAAATCGGCGTAATGTTTTGTAAAAACTTGCAAGGTGAACGTGATTAGCGATAATAATAAATCCTATACGCGTTTGCGCGCTGCAACGTGAAATATTTTTGTTGGGAGTCCATATCATACATAAATATATTGTGAGCATGTAGGTTTGATATAAAGGAGGTATCTAAATATTTATTTACTTATGCTTTTATGGTGTAATTTGGTGTTTCTTCGCACATATCATCGGAGTGATAATAATATATTTGTGTTATTATGTTTGACGTTTAGTTTCTCGATCGAAGGTGATATTATATTGTTATTCCTGTTATCATTGCTCAAATAACGTTTCCAAACATTTTAAGTAGATCTATTTTAAAATATCACGAGTGTGATTGATGTGGATTTATTGCAATCCTCACTCAATTAGGGTTGCCAGATGATAATTTGATAAAGGAGGACAGATGGGTCTAAAAAGGAGGATTTTCATTGAAAAAGGAGGACATTAGAAATTAAACGATTTTTTATATTATTTTAATCATATTTAGCTGAGCTGCCAATTTTGGCAAGAAGTTTTGGTTTTTTAACAAATAATTATAAAAATATTTACGTCATGTTTTTGAAGTTGTATTGAGTAAGAATTAAAGATTTAACTGACTTCACACTTAGTCTATTCCTCTCTTTGTTCCACTGAGTATTAATCAGTGAAAAAACCCTATCCACATTTGCGTTATGTGCGCTTATACAAAAATAAAACTCGCAGAACTCGATGTTTAGCAAAAAGGAGGGCTTACAGTAGGTAAGGGAGGACGGGAGGACAAAACATAAAAAAGGATGACATGTCCTCCTTTTGGATACCATCTGGCAACCCTACATTCAATACGCTTAATAATCACGTAGGTACCTATTATTCGGTCTGTTCATCAGAGTCCCGATCTACACTATACCTATTTGAATTTCTTACTATGTTCGTTTTATTTTTCAGTTTATCATAATAATGCTTCTAGTTGTATAATTGCATTTAAGATTTGGATCATTAGCGATATAATTATGTAGCATATTTTCGATTTCATAGAGTGTGTCATAATTACGTGACATGATTATAATATGAAGAGTTTTCCTGTTCGTTAATGGCACTGAAGTGTCGAAACCGGTTGCACATCTATTAAAATTTAAGGCAATTATTTCATACGCAGTGGAAGAGTCTTCATATAATTATAATTGTTTAGATATGAACGTGAGATTGTAGAATGATTTCACTCTATTAAAATATTAATCTATCGTTTGGTATTTTATAATGCAGACTTGTATGCAGGTGATTTAATAATTTTAGTTTATTTAATAATCTTAGTTTATTCAACATTATATTCGCCGACTACTTAACCCTTGGAAGATGTAATTTTGTCGACAAGTAAGTAAATCTTTACCAGATTCGCACTTTATATAAATTTTTTTTTTAAAAATAATTTGGATATATACCTAAGTCTTTTTGCACATTGAGAACTTTTGGTTTTTATTATAACCGCTATTCCTATTTGGTAAACCACTCTTGAGATATATACCTGTAATAGATGTACATTGTTATGTGTTTCTTTAATGTGTTATATATTTTTATCGGTATAATTTGGTTACATAATGATTATCTAATTGTGAAAGGTGTAACGTTTAAGGATAATGACATAATTAATTGGTGTAGGAATGCGGATTATGTATGTATCAACTCAGTTTTGCGATTGATTTGGTTTCTATGTGCTTTTTGGTGTGGGTTTATTATAATAATTCAAATTCAGGCTTTAGCGAATAACAACACCAATCACTGTAATGTGTATAATAATGACAGTACCTATCTATAAGTTTCCAGTTGATTCGATTGTCAATGAGGAAATCGTTAAATAATAGTCGTGCGGGGGCCGCGCCGTAGCTCTGTTAAGATTGTGGATTGTCGAAATAAAATTATGTAGAATCTTAATCAATCGTCTTGTTGATGAGTATCAGTTTACCCATTGTGCATGCAAGGTGTATGCTCTATGCAAGGTTACATTACATTAAATGCCTTCTTAGTTGCTGTCTAAATGTATTTTCTATCCATCCTCAAGGATTATTATATCGTATTGTGTACTTATTGGGTTTCATGCCTCTAATAATTAATGTGTAAATAAATTTATCTTTACTCGCAGAACCTACACAGATGAATAAATTGAATTTCAATCATTATTATTAAAAAAAAAATTGTGACTATTGGTGCTGTCAATCCTCTATCAAATTCTCGTATATTGATAGAAAAAGAAAAATATAATTATTTGACACCTACGTAATTATTTTTCTATAATATCTTGTTGTAACCGACTGATACAATAATATTGTTTCCAGCCTGCTATCACAGATCGCCCAATTTTCACGGTTCATTGAGATCACGTTCTACCATTCAGAAGAAAACACTATGAGTAGGTACTTGATCTAAATAGTTTTAGGTAGATATTTATTAGATTCTGGTATTGTCGTGTATACTATGTGAGATAATTATGTGTTGTCAGTTCTAATATTGCAAAGGAAACTTCTCACCTGTTTGACATTACAGTTGTTCATCCTTGATCTTTTATTAAATAATACGTAGGTACCTATAATGACTACAATATTTTGTCTGGTTTACTCGTGTGTTTTGATTTTGTTCAAAAACATTTTACTCTCTATACAAAAGTATATGAATTTGCCTACGTTAGTACAAAAATATTTTTAATTGTTATACACGTGACAACGTAAATATTAATAATAATCTATGAAGACAAATCTCGAAATCTAAGAAGTATAATCCAACAACATCAGTTATCGAAAACTACTTTATTTCTTTCTTTTCTTTACCTCTAAGGGCAAAGATATTCACTTTACACCTTACCAGAGAGATAATACAGCTCGTGGTTAAATGGAAGAAATCACTTCGTAGTGACAATCTCGCCACTGCATATCGTCCTAGTAAATGAAATTTTGTATTGCTTTGATAACACTGTTATAAAATGAATAAGATAAAATAGTGTTGTGACTGATTTAAACCTTTACTTGCCCAGTAACTCGAAATAATTATATATTTTTTTGCCGATGGTAGATACTTACCACTACCAATGAGTACCTACTATAAAACACAACAAATTCTTGCGACAAAAGCCAGTCAGCACTGTAAAATATCAATTCCTTATTTCTTGCTCATTTTTTACATTAGCAAAACTGATGAGAATTTATCATCTAATTTCATTCATTTGGCTATGTTTATTGTGACGGAACGCGTGTTTTATGAACTCTTCTGCCAAAATTATAATTATTTTCAGTTAATGCATCGCCTTATAAATTATGTCTAAGAAGCCAATAGTCCACTTTACATATTATTTATTTATTTATTTGTGTTATATTATGATTAAAGATATACATAACGTAACAACATTATACATTGATTTATTACCTTGTGTGACACCATTGATAATCTCAAAGTGTAGACGTTGACTTGTGCATTGATGTCATAGCACACTGAAATACATTCTTAGATGAATGTATGTTTGTATGGGTGTACGTATATGTTATATTTATAATTATTGTTACTATCACAACCAAAGGTCATTCTTGGAGGTGTTCGGCTTGCAGCATTATAATAATACCAGCGGCGCCCCTTCCATACATGCTTAAATGTCTTGCATGCCCTAAAGAAAATAACAATATAATCTTTTAAGATAATGAATATTATAATGTATAGCTAAGTACATAATGAATTAGTTTATATGTTTATTATTTTTTTGGTACCTATGAAAATGTAAAATATTGTTAATTTTATTAAATAAAATATAAAAATATATTATTGAGCACTGTTTAATCTCCACTATGTTAGGTTAGATACCGAACGTTTTCGCCTATACTTGTAGGCATCTTCAGGGAAACTGAAATCTAAAAATTGTGAGGGCTGTTGTTCTGTCTGGCATGTGGTGAGAAGGGTGCAGGTAGTGGGAGGTACAAAGGTATTACATTCTGTGTGTGGGGCGGGTAGACTAAACGCCTTGGAAACCTTAGAGATTTATAGGAATAAGAATAACATTGTAAATATACAGATCCCACCCTCATCTCCTTTGTTAGTATATCCTACTCCTGCCAACCATCCCGCCTCCATATCTACCATAACCCCTTGGTTACGAGGCTCGCCACGAATTGTGAAAACATTAAGACCGTAAAAACTATTTTATGGCCAAGGGGGAGTAATTGTGTTCTGTTTATTATTGTGTTATAATTCCTACTAAATTCAAATATATTTCATAATTTTTTACATATTATTTATATGATTATATTGCATATACACATGTAGTTGCGTTCACATATTTTTTAGATGTTAGGTACATACCTACATATTATCATGATCGACAAGAATACCCTAGTCCCGCCGCTGAATAGTACATACCTACATGTACCTTCCTGCTGGACGTATCTTTATTATAATTGTATTGTTCGATATTCACTTCAAGATCATCAGCGACTATGGACAATACAGGGAGATCGCTACGTCATAAAGCTTGCAATTATATTGAAAATTTGAAATAACAAAGATCACCTAATCACAAATAAAGTTTACTTAAAAAAAATATAATAAATACATTTTAATGTACAATTATTTCTCTTTAAAAAATGCGATTGACTGTCCCGCACGGAACCTGGAATGCCTCTAGAACTATTTCACCATATAATTGCGGTGTATGTCTACCGCAGCTCGTATTACAATAATATTATGACGAGTTATATTTATTTATTTTATTCTTCACTGTACATTGTTTACAATAATACAAATTAACATAGAAAATATCATTTATACAATTCAATGTACAGAGGGCGAGTTTATCGCTAAAATGCGATGTCTTCCAACTAACCCGGGTAAGTTATACCAGTATGCTTGTATTTGTTTATTTATCTACATCCTGGATCTATGGGCCACGGAGTTATACAAGTACTTCTCGTGCAACCAAAATTGCGTTCATCAAATGACAGAGTTTTCCGCCAGTTTTCACGAGTCACCCTGTATACAATGTATATAATAGGTAGGTACATGTGTTGTGTACGTAAATTATTTGTATATATTTTATAGATACCTATAAGTAAATATATATTCTTACATACATTGTGTGTGTATCTCTATAAATGTTTATATAGTGCTGTTGTTCCGGGTAGGGAACCAGATGGTATGGCATATCTAGTAGGTTTGTATATCTATACTTATCAATCAATATACCTACAGTATTGCAAAAATATTGTTGTAAATATACATAGGTACTTTGTATTCTCATATCTTCTTCATTTTCATTGTCGGCCCCTTAATTCCGAGGATCGTGACCAATATGCTTCATGTTGTCTACCATATATGTCCCAAACTATTCTAATCAGTGATTGCATGGGTGTGAAAAAAATACCTCAGTAATTAAGTTTTCCCTCTTCGGTAGG
The DNA here is from genome assembly GCA_947579605.1 of Athripsodes cinereus. Classification (NCBI taxonomy): domain Eukaryota; kingdom Metazoa; phylum Arthropoda; class Insecta; order Trichoptera; family Leptoceridae; genus Athripsodes; species Athripsodes cinereus. The sequence continues at coordinate 9,765,120 of OX388306.1, read as the reverse complement.
TTGCCGCAATAAATAAATAAATAATTTGTATGACCTGGTGCCAAAGAGACTAATGTGACTATTTGTACTTGCTATAAATTCATACTTATGTTATGAAAAATGTTAATATTTAGTCTTTCAATCTCAAGAAGATATAAGTTGGATATTAACAAATTTTAAGATTCAACCGAACAAAGTGTGCTGATGACATAATTTTGATTATTAGTGCAGGGAAAATAACTAGTTAACTATCCATAATAAGGGCAGGTGGATGTCACCGAGGGTAATTTGCACTATTCGTTTCGTTGTAAAATAGTTGCGGTGGATTGAAGTTTATTGGATATAAAAGATGAAAACAATTGAGTTGGGTAGACCTCAGCGTGAGCTCACCCTAAGGGCATATTAATATATCGGACCTAAGTAACTTAAGTACATTTCGTTGTGATTAGCAATAATAATTAAAATGTTTAGTGTTGAAGAAGTATTAGGTAGGTACCTACATATTATTATTATTAATATCTTTAGGATAAGAAAGAATGACGTCAAGACACTTATGAATTTATTTTATAGTAGGTAATAATAACCTCATAATATTTGTTGTATCCTAGTGTCTTATCAATGGTATTTGAATGATATTTATACATTTGTGACTGAAATAGAATATAATGGTGCAACCAGCAATAATAATATGTATTATTTTTTATTTACTTACTTGTGCAGCTATTTCTATCCACTGCTGAACATAAGCCAGGCATCTCGGTCCTGAGCTTTCTGCAACCAGTCACCAGTGATTTTTCTAATGTCGTCAGAACATCGTATGGGAGGTCTTCCTCTACTCCTTTTATCTTCATGAAGTCTCTACTTCACTACCCTTTTTGTCCATCTTTGAGTCTAGCAATATGCCTTGCCCATGACCACTTTAACCTTGCCACTCTTTCGATGACATCCATAAGCCTCGATATTCGTATATCAGTATTTCTAATGCGATCAGAGAGTTTTATTTGTAGCATCGCTCTGTCGTGCTTTATTTGTGCTGCTCGGAGTTTCTTGATGGTCGACTAGTTAGTCAAGAAAAATTTACTGAATACCTACTTGAAATTAATGACACGTGCGTAGGTATTAAAAAAATGTTGACGATATTATTGTTGATAAGACTTCAGATTATTCTCGGAACCTTACACCTTTTGAACAACGAGATCTCATAGAAGAAAAAAACATTCACAGCAAGATAAGTAGCAGAATAATCAATATTCCTTTAGAAATATCTCGATCTGTGTGAATTGTTAATACAATGTTATAAATAATCATACATCTCTTGCCACTAGGGTTGCCAGATGTACGGTTTTCGACCGAACAGTCCGGTTTTCTTTATGCTTGTCCAGTCAAGAAAATCTCTATAAACCGGACAGTTTATAGAGATTTTCTTATATTTCTGTTAATAAATAAAATAAAATTAAAATGTCCGGTTTTTTTCAACATATCTGGCAACCCTACTTGCCACTGGCGATTGTGCAAGAATGTAGAGAAATAAAAAATGGGAAAAAATACTTAGGTACAATGTAATATTTATAATTATGCTACGATTTTTATAATCCGCAAACTTTTCAAAAAATCATTTTGTGTTTATATACCTTACTGATATATTTTTATACATGGACCGACGAGACACTGATATATTTTTATACATGGACCGACTAGACACCTAGGGTTAAAGAAAATAGGAATGTTTGCTTGCTAATTTATCAACCACAGAATTTCTTTGTTTTTTTATGAATATATAAGTGTAAACTCTGTAAAAGAGTTATACTTTTGAGTGTTTTTGTATTGTTATTTCAATGAGCAGTCCAATGATTGTTTATGAATATTCTTGCGATCCTACATAAGTCTAATATTTTATCTTGACGTTTAGCAAGATGCCTCTTGTGTAGGTGGACAGCTGATTCTGTGGATCGGAGGATAGGTAACTATTTTTCTTGGAATTTCATGCAATTGGTTGTCGTACTTAACTATTAATTTACCGGAACAATTATTAATTCTCTAAAATATATTATCTAGAATCTAAATGGATTCTTCGGAACCAATTTGATGGAATTCACTACTGCGTCATCTGGAATATTGCGCGCGGAATTAGTCTGAATTTGATAAGTTTGCGGATTTGATATATGTGTGATATGATATGCTGTGTGATATGATATGCACCTGTCCTCCTCAGCTGTATAAAGAGATTATGATGATGGGTAAAATAAATATAGGGTACCAAAGACTACAAGTAATTGATGAAAGCCCAGTAATACAATGTTTCAGATGCTTAAGATTTGGTCACATATCAAAAAATTGTATCAACAAAGTTTGCTGCTCGCACTGTGCGGGAGAACATACATTCTTGGAATGTACGGATAAAGAATGTGAACCTGTCTGTGTGAACTGTAAAACAAGAAACATAGATTGTGTACATGCAGCTATTATTAAAAAATGTCCCACGAGGATGATGATGGATGATCGTGCTAGAGCTAGAGTGGAATACCCTGACTTTTCCTAAGGTTGACATGGAGAGAATACAACGTGGTAAAGTGAACATACTGTATGCTAATCTGAGAAGTATAAGGAACAAATTTCACGAAATTGACTTAATGCTGAAGGAATATTTGGATGTTGACATATTGATGTTTACTGAGACGTGGCTGTTTGAAAATGAATGCAAATTTTATGATATTAAGGGATTTACAGGAATATTCAATTGCAGAGAGTCTGATACAAGAGGAGGAGGTACTGCTATATATATAAAAGAGTCTTTAGATTACAATCTGGTATACAGTACCGATAAATTTAACATTACTATTGTTGAATTAAGAATTGAAAAACAAATAATAAGATTATGCGCATTTTATAGATCACCCACATATGACTCAGCTCAGGAATTTATTAATAAAATGGATGAAGTAATGAATAGAAAAAAAATAATTTTTATTGGAGATGCCAATATTGACCTTTTGGATGAAAAAAATATTGCTGCACTTACATACAAAAGCATGATTAAGGCTAATGACTTCAATATAACAAATAAAATTGATAGATCACAAGCAACAAGAACTGCAAACGATACCTGCACAATTATAGATCATGTTATAGAAAATACTGGATACTCAATTGCACTTAAATTAGATGATTGGCCTGGCCTGGACCATAAAATAATAAACATTTTAATTAACGATCTATGCAAACCAAAAGAGAAAATGAAAATTGTTGAGAAAAAAATATTGATAGGGTTTGTTTTATTGACTTGGTAAAAAATAAAGTGGACAATGAGGATACTCTTGATTTTGAAAGCTTAACGAGAGTCATTACAGAAAGCAAAATAATGGCGACTAAAGTAAAAAGATGTAGAATCAGGAATAATAATGACTGGATTACTCCTCAAATACTTGAACTGATTCAGAAGAGAAATGTGATGTATAGCCTTCAAAAGAAACCCAATGCTTCAGAAAGTATTAAAGAACAATACAAAGAGTTAAAAAATATTACGTGGTATGAAATAAGAAAGGCAAAAAGAAAACATGTCAATACAAAAATAAAACAAGCTAATGGAGACAGAAAGAAATTTTGGAGAATAATTAATGAAAGATTTGGTAATTCAAAGTCTTATTCTAATAATGGAATTGATGTACTAAAGACAGATTATGGCTTAATCAAAGATAGGTCAGATATAGCGAAAGAACTAAATGAACATTTTTGTACAGTTGGTACGAAACTTGCCGAGAAATTTAAAATGCTCAAAAAGGAACCTAAAGTATATAACAGACAAATTAGAACCCCGAAAAACAGTATTTTTATGCTACCAACGAATGAGAAAGAAATTATTGAAGTAATCAAAGAACTCAAAGACAGTGCTGCACCAGGATATGATGGTATAACATCAGGAGATATTAAAATATTGCAAAACGTTCTAGCTAACCCATTAACAATATTAATAAATAATTGTATCAGTAAATGTGAATTTCCAGAGATTTTAAAAATTGCCAAAATAATACCTATATATAAATCAGGGAAGAGGGATGAACCTGGTAATTATAGACCGATTAGTTTACTAAGTACATTCAGTAAAATTTTTGAAAAAATAATACACAAACGCTTTGTAAATTATATTAAAATAAACGGAGATTTTGACGATTATCAATATGGGTTCCAAAAAAATAGTAACACATCAGCTGCTCTTATGGATGCAATCCAACATATTAACAGAGAATTGGACTCAGGTAAATATGTCATTCCCATTTTTATAGACCTATCGAAAGCTTTCGACACAGTCAATCACAACATATTATTGGATTCCATGAGAAGAATGGGAGTTCGAGGTGTAACGCTAAGCCTGGTCGAAAACTATCTCAAAGATAGAACAGCGATGACAAAAAACTTTGATATAACAAGCGTGAGAAATGAAATCACAATAGGAGTCCCTCAGGGATCTATACTGGGGCCGTTATTTTATATGATGTACATAAATGATCTACAATACATAGGACTGACTGGAAAATACTTCATTTACGCAGATGACACATTGTTGATATACAGTGGAACAGATGAGAACACCCTAAAGAACACAATAAACAATGATTTGAAGATCTTCACGAACTGGCTCAATAATGGATCTCTAACTATAAATGTGGACAAAACTAAATACATGATAATAAAACAGAAAAATAAAGCACCCATTAATCCTAGTTTAATGATAAACGATCTACCTATACAGCGGAGTACATGTGTCAAATACTTGGGTCTGGAATTAGATGACAAACTAACATGGAACGAACATGTCAAAACAATCATCAAAAAACTCGCACCAATGGTAGGAATTATGAGGAGAGCGGAAGTATTTAATAAAAGCACTAAGAAAATTATCTACAATTCATTTATATTACCACACATAATGTATGGAATTATAATTTGGTCCCAGTCCAGTATGCAACTGCGTGGTATCGTTCACAGAATGATGAACAAGGCGCTAAAAGTAGTGTTTGACCTTGACAGATATACTAGGACTGATGAAGTCTATAAGATTACACAAATGCTGAACCTCGATGAGTTGGTATGCATGGAAAGGGCGAAAGCTATATATAAAGCAAAAAATGGTCTAATTAAAACGAACATGCTTATACTAAGAAACAGTGATATACATAACAGATATACCAGAACCAGAAACAATTTAAGAAACGTGTACCCAAGGACTGACAAAGAAAGAAAAGGATTTTATTATGAAGCTGTAAGAATTTTTAATGATCTACCGGAAGTGCTGAAGAATGTAAATAGTTATTATACCTTCAAGAGGCAATTGAAAAAACGTACATTAGAAAGAAGAGATATTAGTTTTTGATTGCCGGATTTTTGTTTTTTCTTTTCTAATTTTAATGTATTGTGTTAAAACAAGAGGTAAATTATGTGCTTTATAGAAGACAAATTCATTTGAAGATCTTCTAGCCCCTAATACCAGCTCTATGGTGCTGTCTGGGGCCAGATTTTGTTGTTTTTTGTATATTTTCATTTTTGTGTTTTATAATTGAATTGTTGTCCTATATATACTTATATACTTATAAAAATATAGGTTATGTATATGTATATAGGTATGAGTTTAAGCATTTATATAAGTAGGTGTGTGTGGCTACAGTTTGTTTAGCGTTATCATTACTCATTGACATGTTAGATAGTAAGTATGTATGTATGTTATGAAAGTTTCACCGGTTAGCTCGCTATCTCGGATGCGGATACAGAAACTACCATACCATTGTGTGTAGGTATGTTATATACTATGTATCTCCACTACACGCCATCCTGCTTGTTTTGGATTATGTTTATATTTATTTAAACACGTTATTGTGTTATTTGAACTATTATTATTGTTAGTTATATACCTAGATATTTGTATTGGAAATGATGATTTGAATGTTGTGACGTTAGCACTGAATATGGTCACCTGTGGAATGGCATGGCAATGGAATAGTGGATACGTTGATACATACATTTGTGAGCACCTGCGCGCGCTAACCCGGACCTGAGGTTTGTGACACGAACCAAACCAGCAATACATTCAATCCAGTATCTCTCAAAACTACATTTAAAACATTGACATGTGTGTCTAGATAAGACACAATAAACTTATATTAGGTACCGATTATAATCGAAGTATAAGCGTACGTTTGTCGGAGTTTCTGATTGCTAGGGTCTTTCAGTTGTTGAACTTTTTTGGTAAAAGAATACTCAATTAGGTGATAAGTTGTCGAACTGTCAAAACAATGATAAAATATAAATCGACCCGTCGTATTTACATCACTGTTTCTAGGTTCCGCTGTAGTGTAGAGATATGTCAATAATAAATGTTTGTTATCGGATTGGATTTTGATTTGTCAACATTAATCGAACCATTGAATTGATATTCGATTCGAGTTTCTTGTAGCGTGTCTCCACTACTCCGAGACGATAGCAATACTATTGTGTGTTTAGGTATAATAGTGTAGTGAGTATTCTATACTGTATGATGTGTAGTGACTAGTGAGTAGAGTTCAAAGTGAACAATACATCAACTGGTGGGTAGAGTATGGAGAAGATACTAGTATCTCTCGGATCGTTTACACTAGGAAGCATTTAACAAAATGACAAAAATTGCGTATTTTGCTTTTTTTGTTTACTTGATTGATACTCGAAAGCAAACTCGTGATCCATCTCCAGCAAATCATCTCCACGCCGTGAATATTAGCGATAGGTGATATTTTGTCACATTATAGTGTGTTGATAGCTGGTAGCGCATCGTCTTTAGAGGAGATGTCGATGCCTTAAATGTGAACCGGACCTGAGTTCGTCATTGGAATGACCAGGTAAGGTCGGCACGTGAAATCTGTTTGACACTAGGCGATTGACCTTTTGCGCGGATGCATCGTATGATCCGCGATAAGTAATTTTCATCTCGCGAGTGTTGTTTCCTTGTTACACTTTAATGCTAAGAAATTATGTAGAACCTATTCGTATTTGCGATAGTGGAGAAAGCGTCGATTGTTGTGAACCGTTTTTCAGTTGCAGTTTGCAGAATGGCTCAGCTGTGATACGCAGTGGAGTGTTTTAGTGTCAATCAGTAGTCAGTACGTTGTGCCTCGATACTGTGTAGTGTAGTTGTAGAGTGTCGATATCGGAGTGTATTCATTTCATATTTTCTTTTTCATTTATTCAGTACTCGTTAGTGAGCGCAGTGTGTTGTGTGGTGTAGTGCGCGCCGCCTATAAACGTATAATAGTAGGTCTCGAAAGTTTAACGATGTTTTGATTCCGGATATGAGAAGTGCAACAACTAGAGTACCAATATGGAAGCAATTATTATGAATCAGTGCATGTTTCCAAAGGGAACCATTACGGTACTTGTCTATTTATATTCTGCATAAATTTACTCATCTTCAAGTTTAGTGATGCCGTGTCAATTTTTCAGTGTTTTTTGGGTGTTATTGTGAACTTTCTCCATTAGAATTTTCGGTAATTGTTTTAGGTTCAGCTAAAGTTCCCAGCTGTGTATTTTTGTTTTTAAGAAATACATATTTAAATTAGTGTTTAATAGTGCTTTTGGGGAACATTTCCTGATGATTAGTTAGTGAGTATCGAAAATGTTATTTCTGGTGTCTTGCGATTCCCAGTGAACTGCATAGAGTTTGTAACTGTACTTTTGTGAGATCTAGATGCAACCACCTGCATTCTACTCGCATCATGACATGTATAAAGAAACAAATTATAATACAGTATTATAATAACTATGTTGTCTCACCTTTTCGCACTACATGAATATTGTCTTCTTTATGGATTTTTTTTATTCATCCGTAGATCAGAATTTATTCCTATCTTCAGGGTTTCCATTATTTTCATACGTTTTCCTGAGTTCTCCAATTTAGCCGCAGCTCTCAAACTTTGTGCTAGCAAACTAGATTTATGTAGTCTCACTATGTTTGAGTTTCCAGTGTTCTGATTATATGTAGGTATAGGTGTATTTTTGTACCTAAATATTTTTAGAAACTATATATGTAGTTAATTGTGTGCTACTTTCTGATATCTTTTCTGGTGATTATTATTTATGAGAAAGTGGATTCTAATAATTTTAACTCCCTCTATATTATTTGTAGCATCCCATGTCGTATTATTGTTATTGTTTATTATTTATCTTCAATTCTGTGTTCAATGGCCATCCAATCATTTAGAGCAATTGATGAATTACGGTGCAGATTTTTTTTTATTTTGTGTAAAATGTAATGACTTTATTTTTTAATAACAAAATTTATATCAGTTTGATAATCACGGTGGAATTTTTCGGATTAATTGGAATGATGCTTCACGTACCTCCATTTTGTTTATAGGCTCTCTCAATTATTATTATTATTTGGATGATTTGTATAGCGCCGTTTTGTGAAAAAAATCCACCTCAAGGGCGCAAACTAAGTTGCACAAAGATTAAGAGGTGGTGGTGTTGTCAGTAATATCGTCATTTTTAAAACATTCGCAACAAATTAGTGTTGCTAACTCAGATTTTGAAACAGACGTAGGTAAGATTTGTAAAATACGTAGATTTAGGAAAAAATGTTCGTAGATTACCCCAATTCGCTCAACTCGGCTGGTTTTTGAATTGTGTGGACTTTTAGTTTTAAAAACAAAAATATTTCCCAATCTGGTACATACCTACATTAACCTAATTTATTCAAAGTGAATACCTTTTATTTTAGGACCCAGTGTTCACAAATTACTGATTTATCTTGCTCACATAATTTTTACTTACTTCTCATTGCCAAATTTCGATTTGGTACAAAAATTTGAAATATTTTGTGATTTCCTCGGTTTTGTTAAAAAATATTTTTCCCAATTCTCGAATTTGGTATTTTTGTCAAAGGTGAGGACCTTTTATTAGGTCTCAATTTTCAGAATGCAATGGTTTCCCTTAAACTCTAAATTTCTTCTCTGCCAAATTTTTAAAATGGTATAGATACTTGATATATTTCACTATCTTTTCGAATTTCTTAAGAAATATAATTAGTGAAGTGGTGCATTCAGAATTAACATTCGATGATTTGGGATAAAGACTAAAAGTTGTCGGTCAATTTCTACTATAGGTTATCCAGTAGTACCCATTATGACAACATAAATATTTATGATCATAGTATTATGTATTTTTATTATCCTTCACTGTGTACCGTTACAAAATATCACAGAAGCCATATGAGGGCGAGGGGTTGCATCTTTTCCAGTGATTGCAATATTATTTAAATACATAATTACGCCATGAAATTCTACTATGTACTAGAATGAATCATTATATAAATATAATTTGTGCCCCTCCTCCATCTCATATCTGGATGCCCCATGATATCTTGTAACAGTGTACAGTGAAAGATTAAAATAATAAATACAACTATGATCATCAATATATAATTTCTAACTGGATACTATTGGATAACCTATAGTAGAAATTGACCTTTCGTGAGTTATTTAATGTATGTACCTACCTATTTCAAAACAGATTAAGTAATTGTAAATGTGATCTTATTATTATGGACTTTATTTTTTACATATTCCACCCTATTTATTTATTTATAACCAGTTACACACTTCAGACAACACACAAACAATAATGACTATATCACAAGGAACAATACATTGCCCAATTTAAAAGTGTGTACAAATTAACTAATTAATGTATTTCAATAGCTCATAAGGTTGTCAGACATCGGAGATAAAAGTATTAATAGTGAAATAAAACAATGGTTATTATTAATTAGATATAAACTGGAATAACATAAGAATCAATCATTGAAAGTTAAACAAATCAATATATGTAATAACATAATACGAATCAATTACAAAATTATGATTATTGCATTACAATCAACCGAGCACGGCAAGGGAGGGAATGGAGAGGAAGGAAACTCATCGAAATGCAGAAGAATAGTTGTATAAAACAATTTAGATAATTAATCCCGCACATTTCGTATTTTGCGCAAAATAGACATTATGAAGCCTCTAGGGCAGGGGTTCCCTAAATTATTTGGGCCGCGCCCCCTTTCCTACCAAAACATATTCCCCCACCCCCTCGATTTTTTTTTAGGTTTATCAGGTCAGAAAAAAACTGTTATAAGAAATTAAGCATTTTTATTGCTTATTAAAGTTACACAAAAATCAATAATTATACAAAATTAATTTAATAATACCTAATTATTGGAATGTGATGTATATGCTTGCATCGATTTGACGAGATTTCCGATTCTCGGCTTTACCACAGAAATTGCACAGCGCAAATCACTACCAATGTCAAGTTTATTTTGGTACTTGGTTTTTATTGCCACAACAGCAGAAAATCCCGTTTCGCACAAATAAGTACTTGAAAAGGGTAAATGCAACTGTAGTGCTTTCTCTGCTATTTTGGGGTAAACTGTGAAATATTTCACCCAAAACAATGATTTATCCATTTTGTCAAAATCATTGGTCCTTGCAGTAGGTACGAGCGATTACGAGACTAGAACGGTACCTACCTACGAACGTTGTTTAGGTGTGTGAGTAGCCCACTTTATCTCTAAATAAGGTCCACTACAGGTGGCCCGCACCCCCCTTTGAAGGTCTCTGCGCCCCCCACTTTGAAAACCGCCGCTCTAGGGCTATGAGCAAACATGTCAATATCACAAAATTCATTGTTGTAGTTACTATTATTCGGTAGAGGATTTCGCAAACCGGCATTAGTATTAGCTCTGCTTAAGTTAAGGGGTCGGTAAGATATTCTTTCTGAGATGACACGAAAATCAATTTTGGTCAATAATTGAGACACATTTAACTCTAGAGTACATACTCTCTGCAGAAATAATGTTGTAAATCAGATTAAGCTGAATTATCAAATAAAATAAAATAAATATTTATTATTTTTGTTTCGTGTTACTGTTGAGTTTCTCTGAATTTGCAAACCATATAATAGAAACTGACCACTCTTTTAGCAACCATAGTTTAAAATTATTACATACACACACATACCGACCAACTTTGACAGCACTGGAAGCAATAGAAATTAATAAAAATAATAACTCGACTAAAACAGCTATTAATAATAATAATCTTCCGAATTCATCTCCCTTACTACAACTATTCCCCATCTCATATTCCAAGAACTCCACGCCTGAAACCAACACGACCCCGCCTACCCCTACACCCTCACTGTAAACCCTAACGAACTTTTGTATTTGTTTTGTTTTAATTCAGTATAGATCAGCACCTGATGATGCGAACTCGGAGTCCGCGAAACCGGTCGTGCGTTAGTCTTACTCAACAGTAACACGAAACAAAAATAATAAATATTTATTTTATTTTATTTGATAATTTAAAATGAAGTGTTACAAAGTAAATGCCGATACAATTAATGAAATCAGATTAAGCTGATTTGAATTATCGCATTATATTCTTTATTGGAATGAAATCAAACATACAATTACTTGTCTATTTTATATTAATTGACTTTTAGGTATTTATGTAATTACTTTACCTCAGAAGTTCTCCTAGATCATGTGCCTATATTTTTTATGTAGCCCTCCCCCCAGATTTGTTTTGACTCATCAACGAATGATGGGATGAACCCATAATCTATCTTAAATTTTCTTATGATTAGAGCATGGAGTCATAATATTCCCCAAATTAAGCTGTAAATCTTCACAATATTCACCACATGTTTAGAAATATTTTTCTTTAATTTTTATGATTATTTTTAAGTGTTCCCTCTTTGTACACAAGATATCTTATTATGGAGGCTATTACATCAATTTTTATGTTGTATCATATGATGACTGTTGTATATTAACCCGAAACAAATATATCTATATTAATTATTTTAAGAAATTACAAGACGAAAATCCTGTTGTCCCTTCCCTAAAGAGGGTGTTACTGTCCACATTGAGAAACACAGTACTAAAAAAATACTTAGAAATGCAAAGAAAAAAGCCTTAATTCTACTCTGATGTCCCATATGCATTGATAGTTCATTATCCATTGATTTAAATACATATAGGTATTATTATTAGTAGAATCATGTGGACATAAACATATCATACACAACAGTAATAATATTTGAGATCCTGTTTGGTTATCACAGTGTTTACCTAATATGAAAATCGTTATCAATGTGTGTATACAGTTATACATACTTACTTAAACACATATCCACATTTGTGGACTGTATGATGTGAGCAGAACATACTCAGCTACTTCTTTTTTTTTCTAAACTAAAAACCATTTTGTTTTTTTACATAAAATAAAATAGAGTTTTACAAAATAAATGTTCATTCAATAAATAAATACCTACTCAGCTACTTTTAATACTTACTAAAATTGTCACAGCAGGGACTAGAATAGAAATAATGAGCTTCGATCAATATATTATGAAGGGTTTTTAAATTTTTTGCCATTTTTGAAATAACTAGATAATGAATTACTGTGTAAAGAATTATTTATTTTTGTTACAGTGTAATGGTGACTTTGGAAGCAAAGCTTCGGCTGACAGATTAACAAGTGAAATGGCTGAGACCAACGAAGACTCCAGCTATGATTCAGATTTTGAGACTGATGAAACATGTACAGCAGAACAACAACTTGTGTCCCGCAGCTCATCAGCGGGACTCTCTTCTCATCACGATGTTTCTCGGACTGTGAGTGACACCTTAGGTGCTGAGTTTGCAGAATATGTGAATGCGGAACAGACGGATGAAGAAATTAAAAATGCTCCTGGGTATATGATTCGTTTGGAGTTTGGTTTAAAACTTGGATATACTGAAATTTTAATTCAAAGTGCTCTGAGGCGATTGAAACCAGAACCATCAAATAATGAACTACTCGAAGAACTTATTAAATTGGGAGCTGTCGCACCAAAGCAGATGCACCTGTACAAAGACGATCTCTCTCTAGATCAATCTAGTATACAGTCTGGAGTACAGTTGCGTCATATTGTCATTGATGGTAGTAATGTTGCTATGAGGTAATTACTTTTCATATTCATTTATTACTTACCATTATTATGTAATTTCAAAAATATGGGGCATAAGTTAACACGTATGATAAATTTTATACTACCTCAGAACAGACTTTAAGTCTAGCGAGGCGGTAAATTCCATTATTGTTATAATTATTTCAAGAATATGTCAATTTTGATTTAATGTAAAATAATGTTTATTTTATAGGTTTTTGAAGTAGTAAAGTTTTATATTTCTAGAACAATAAATAAAAAAGAATGATGTACATTTGAACATATTTTTAACTTACTTACTTACTGCTAGCCTTCTTCTCTCCACTGCTGGATATAGGCCTCTTCAAAACTTTTCCACATTTTCCTATCTCGAGCAACACGATACCACTGTTTCCCCATCATCTGGACAATATCATCAACCCATCTTTTTTGGGGTCTTCCTACGCTTCTTTTGTCCTCCCATGGTCTCCATACAAGAATTCTGGAAGTCCATCTGCCATCCTCTCGTCTTACCACATGACCAGCCCATTGCCATTTCAGCTTGGAGACTTAATCAACAACGTCAACGACTTTTGTCTTTTGTCGGATAGTTTCATTTCTTATTTTGTCTCTCAAGCTGATACCTAGCATTTGCCTCTCCATGGCACGCTGTACACACCTCAGTTTTCGTTTGCTCGCAAGTGTTAGCGTCATAGTTTCTAGCCCATATGTAATCACTGGCAGGACACACGAATCGTAAAGTTTTCTCTTGAGACTTATGGGGACTTCATTATTTTTAAATATATATTTAAGTTTTGAGAATGCAGCCCATCCCAATCCTATTCGTCTCGAAATTTCTGCCGTTTGATTTTCCTTATTCGATGTATAATATATTATGATATGATTTATAATGAATATATCCTTATTTTTAACTTATTCGATGACATTTAATTTTGTTTTTCTGTTTTAGTCATGGAAACTCTTGCACATTCTCATGTAGAGGAATCAAAATATGCATAGATTGGTTTAAAGCAAGAGGTCACACCAAAATCACAGTTTTTGTTCCTAAATGGAGAAAAGAATCCTGCAGGTAAATATTACTGCCTTGATTTTATTCTGAAATTTACATGATTTTATTTAAAAAAAAAACCTATTAATGAGTATGTTAATATGATTTTTCAGTAGCGATAATAAAATAATGGATCAGGATATATTAAGTGAACTAGAGAAAGAAAGACTTCTGGTATATACTCCTAGTCGATTAGTAGCAGGGAAGAGATATGTTTGTTACGATGATAGATATATATTGAAGTTAGCTGCAGAAGAGGATGGAATAGTCGTGTCTAATGACAATTATAGAGATCTTATTCAAGAGAATGCTGATTTTAGGAAAGTCATAGAAGAAAGAATTTTGATGTATTCCTTTGTCAATGATCGATTCATGCCACCAGATGATCCAATGGGCAGAAACGGCCCCAATCTGGACACTTTCTTAACAACAAGCACTAAACGGAGTGATCAAGTTTCAACATGTCCATATGGCAGGAAGTGCACATACGGTAACAAGTGCCGGTACAACCATCCAGAAAGAGGAAATGTTCCACAGAAACCTGTAGCTGAACAACTGACTGAGTATGCTCAAAAACAAATAGCTAACAAAATGAATTCTAGTGAATCATCTTCTAAACGTGATCTGAAAACAAAGAGTCTACCTTTATCATATGAGAATCAAGGAGCCACCCCTAAAAAATTACCCCTCAGTAGAACAAGATCAGCTGCTCCCGCCCCCTCTGTCCCCCCTCTTGACCCCTCTCTACAGGCTTCCATGGTATCCAACTTCAACAGAGCTCAGACGGAATATCAACAGCGTTCACCTTTAGATTACCACTTTAATCCAACTAATGCAATGGAACCTCCCCCTAAAAGTCACAGTATAGATAACATTGCGTCTAAGTTCCAAGAAATTAACATAGTGCCCATGTCTCACTCCAGTAGCCAAAATTTAAATTATAGTCAACAGAATATTTGGGCTAGCCCTGACACCTCTGCCATGGGAGAACAGACTTCGTGGAATAACATGTACAGGAATAACCAGGAACAGCAATCTGAAATGTCAAATATGCATAGGAAATTACATAGACAATTGACGTTAAACCCTAACTACGATCCTAGGTTGTACAGAATGCATGGAGGAAATAATCAAAATGTGAACACTCTACAGAGTAACAATGTATGGGCTGGTCATCAAGTAGCTGGACGTATGGCCTCTGATCCTACAGCGGGGCATTCGTGGGTGCAGCCTAACTGGGGGGGTCCTCCTGCAGGATCTCACCATGAGGCACGTAACCGCACTCGCTATCTTCTTTCTGGAATATTCCCTGAAGACAAGGTTCTTACGGCCATGGCCCTAATGCCTGATGAGACTGATCCCCAGAAGATTTGTGCCTTTATTATATCTCGCTCCTAAATAAACTAAATCTTTTCCCAACATATTTAAATCTTAGCCCTGTTGAAATATTTCACTTTTATTTGTGTTATTTTTGAATTTATTATTTTTTGAAACAGTGTGCCGATTAGTTTATTAAGTAATTGGTTTACCAAGCTGTTTGTTTAATATGATTTGTTGAATGGTGTATGTTGTACTTGGTATTTATTTACCAATAAGATGTTAGTAGTATTAATACGTATGACATTCATGACATTTTTATAGATGGTAATGTCAATTACATAAGTATTCCTACAAATATGGCAGCAGATCACAATTTGTAAATTATTATTTTATGTTTATTTTACAATTCTATCTGATTGTATTTTGTTTTGCATAGGATACAATTTCTGATCTAGGCCAGTTTTGTGAATTTCGTTATTAAAATCTCAAATCGTATATGAAAAGTTATGTGAAATGTAGATTTTAAGTGTTATTTTTTTTCAAGATAATTAAGTGTGACAAATATTTGAAAATTATCTGAGTATTTTTATTAAATAAAAAAAAAAACAGCTAATTGGTGTTGTGAAGCCTTTTACAATACAACTTACATACAATTTATTTCATTCCAAACATTTTCTTTATAATATGCTAAGATGAAAAAATCATTAAATCGGAATATATTTAACACATTTTTTATTATTTTTGTTCTTGATTAATGTCAGTAGTATTTCTAATTGAAATTTTGATTTTTTTTATAACTATAGATATGTACATTTGTTCAAATTATGTGTTGTGGCAACATTGTGTAGTTAAATTTAATAAATTGTTGTATATATTGTATATGTTTTATCGACTGTTTTAGTAGATTATTGTAAATTATAATTATGTTGTATAACACTGTATCAATGTGATTACATAAAATATTATTTTTAAATACATTTCAAATCGCTTATTTGTGTTTATGAAGTTTCAACACATTGAAAGAATTTTTATCTTGTGTTGTGTTGCTAAAGTATGCTTGAATATTGTTATACCTCCAGCAATAAATTTGACACAGTGCCTTGAACAAAGGTCTTAATGTGAAATAGCAATTGGATCCTTATTGATGCCACTTTACATTTAACTATTTTGACATTTAAGACCCTTATTCAAGGTATTACGACTATTGTAAATTGAAATTTGAAGAATACTGAGTTGAAAAACCTATATTTGGTTAGAATGTTTGTTTTTTACCTTAAAACATATTGTTCACGGCACAGCTTCAATTATTAATGATAAGTCATCAAATCTGTTGTTAATGTTGATCTGTTTGATTTATCAATCTGTTAAAAATATTACTGTATTTATGTTAAATCATCAAATTGATAACCAATACTAAATGTTAAATCTGTTAAAAATGTAAAATTGTTACTGTATTCAGTTAATGTTAAATCATCAAATCAGTAATTAATGTTAAATTGATTAATTCATCAGTTTATTAAAATATTATTTATAAAAATATTACTGTTTTAATCTTAGGTATGAATTATTGTCGAAACATTGAAAGCATCTCATCACAAATCTCTTCAATATTTTATATATTATAGCATTAGATTGCATTTATATATGTTATGGTTTTATCTTAAGAATTAATTTTTAAGTTTTTTTTATTTGTATAAATTTTTCATTTGTCTACTCCAATTGCAATTTTTTATGAGGAAAAATAGTTTTGTAAAAAGCACATGCTTATTCGTAAAGAAAACTTGGTTTTCCATTGTTTAGTTTAAGATTTTCTGTAGTCCAATAATGGATTTTGGCAACAACTTAACAAAATAATTTTGTTATATTCACACTGATATAAGTTGCATGAAACCTTTGTATCTTTCATAACAATTATAATTTTGTTTGCTTCTAATAAAGTATTTAAATTCTTAGTTCATATATATTTATTTCCATTGTTTTAATTTTTTAATATTTTTTATTACTTATTTGAGCAGATGTTTTGTTACTTACCATTGAATAAATTTTATTCAATCTGTAATCTATATAATTATATGTAGTTGTTTGTAAGCCCTAATGGACCATTCCTATTGTATTTTTATACTTGATTGAAAATTATGAGTTTTACTTGTGTACATATTTTTTTATATAATGTAAGTATTTTTTTAATACCTTTTTTATTTTATTGTATTCAGTTTTTCATAATTAACTCTTCATGATCCTGTTATTGCTTGATTACATTTTGCCCAATGTGTGCATTTGATAATGAAGAGGTATTTTCATACCTTATAATCAATCAAATTGATGCGCAATATCATTAGTTAGTATGGTAAATAAAAAATCAGGAAGTACATCAACACATTGCAAAGTTTTCAATTTAATATTTGTTTCTTTAATGTATATAATGTAGTATGTAGATTTTTTTATTATTTCATAGTATTTTATAATTGTGTGAGGAAACGCGTATTATATAAGCTTGATCACGTGGATCAAATTCTCAAGGACGGCCGCGTGTTGAGTAAGAGGAACCGACGTGCGTGTATGAGGAACTGTATGAATGTGGAGGAAGCGAAGGAAGTGTGTAAAGATAGATCTGTTTGGCGTTCCGTTCTCTCTGCCTTCCCCACTTGGGACGCGGCGTGAGGGTATAGTATAGAGTATATATTTTATAATTAGTTTAATTGGTGGACAATTTTCATTGACGAGATCTAGACTTAACTTAATGACAAAACTAATTATATTGACGTAGAAGTGTGAAGGGGTACATCGTATATTATCATAAATGATTCAATTGCTGACCTTTTATGATAGAAAAATCGACAACGGAACGGAACAGACGTACACATCATAATAACACAAAACTAAATTGCTGTAGTGGACTCACCAATGAACAATATTAAAACAGTGTAGGTACTAGCGCCGTATTGCAAATAATTTCAAAATTTTATTTCCAAGTGATAAGACATTCATCTTCAGCCACACTTGTTATTATGCAAACAATAAATTAGATCAACCTGACATTAAAATTACTGTAGATCTTATTATTTTGACCTTAAATACATTTTTTTATGCAAAAATAGTTAAAAAGAGACACTACACCTAGGATAACTGTATCATAATTTATAATAATAATATACAATAGTCAAAACTGATTGATAACTTTTCCCATGTGGGGAAATAAAGTGTAGTACTAAGTACTTAATATAATTGTAGTAGTTATTCATTAATGTATAATACATATATGTAGATGTGTTAGATTTGCACTGCGGGAACGACAGTTTTACAGCTCTCGTTTCCCTAGTGTGAAAGCGAGTGCATAGTGTATTTACAACTATCTATGATTAGTTGTTTTATTGTTATTATGAACATTTCTATTATGGAATTGAAAGCGTTAATTTATTTTGTTAAAATAATATTCTTTTGTATAGAAAAAAAACAATGCTAAATAGCAAAGAGTTAATTTTTCATGTTGAAAAGCTAATCTGTATGGAATGTTATCCAAAAAAATGTATAATAGTTTATTATATTATGGAGTTTATTATGTGAAGGTATATGGAGTTTATTATATTATGGAGTTTATTATGTGAAGGTATATATGTGTACCTGGTGAGGGAGAGGAGGTCATACATTTGTATGACGTTTATGATCTATGTTGTTTGGTGATTTATTATTGCAAGAGCATGATTGTGTGAGTATTACACACCTGTATTGAATGATATATATTATGTAAAGTAATTGTAATGTTTATATTACATTAGTTATTGTTAATATCTTAAATATTATTTATTTCACTCTTTGAACATGCAGTAAGACTGCTTTATACATTTTATATATATTTTTATTTAAACTACAAGTTTTTGTTTAATTAAGTGCTGTGTGTTTTATTTAAATGACACATGGTTTATTTCTTAGTCTCAATTATTTTTTATTTATGCTTTTATTTACATAGTAATATATTCATTATTTATTTATTATGTTAATATTGGTATAGCAGATTTTTTTAATTATAATTATACAAACTAAAATATAGATGTGTGCATTCAAGTAATTAAAAAAAATCAATATTTTTTCACATTATAGTTTGTCACTGTTTTAATTTGTGTTTGTTTCTTTGATCATCTGAATAATTCAGTTGGTTATCCCATTTTACTCCCTGGATTTAGTCATGAAATAATATTGTTCTATACATTAATGCATTTATATATAAAAGTAGAAGTCGAGTAGTTTTATAAAATTATTTGGTGCATAGAAAAAAGTTCTCTTAACCCTAGAGTTATTTCTAGAGAAACAAATGATGTTCTTTTTACTTTGTACCGAATGTGCCAACCTCACATTGAAGCTGGCATTTTATTGTATGTACCAACAACATATCCTTACTGCGATGTGTTTTATAAAATGTTTAATATGTTTATTTTCGCACGAGTTTATTTTCATTCAGTACTGTGTACTGAAGTGATGAACTCAAATTATTTTGCAATCATAGATAGCTGATTTGTCTATTGAAAGTTTTTTTCTTTCAATAGTTATAATAGAAAACAATAACACTACAGTAAACATTTGGAAAGAGAAGTTCATAGATTCCTCCAATTATCTTATTTAAATTAAAAACAAGTATGTTGTTAATAGCATAATATTTTGTAACTTTCTACTAATATATTTGGTAAAAAATAATAAAACAATTTTTAATAACAAATTATTTTACTTTATTTTTGTTTCTTTCCTTTCCTTTTTGGATTATTTTGTATCCGTTTCACATACAAAGGACGGAATGATTTCTTCTTCTGATTAGTGTGTTGTGTATCTTCTTTATTCAATTTTATATATTGGGCTTCTGCCTTACCTTCTTTTGGTTTTGAATCAGTGCCAACTTTTTTAGAAGAGGGTGGATTAAATGCTCTCAGTTTATCGCTAGGCCGTTTCAAATAAACGATAACACTTGGCTCTTCACAGGCAACTTTAGTAGAAGAATTATCCATTGCTTCCTTTTGTGTTGTTAAATCCATATCTTCAGAAGCTTGTAAAAGCCCTTGGTGATGATCATGGTTTGTACTTACTATTTGCAGTAATTTACGAAACCTTTCTTCTTTGGATTTCAGACAAAGTGCACTGCATTTGAAGCCTAAATTATTGAGTAAGAAATTTCTTAAGCCTGGTACTAGTAATGAAGGAATATTTTTTGCCAGTGTAGATTGCATTAAATGAGATATGAGCATACGAGGAATCTCTGCATCAAGGATTACTGCAACACACTCATCTCTGTTTATACATCTTCCTATTTGATTAACTCCAAATAGCATATTTTTTCTGAAATAGATAAAATAAAACCCATGTCAACTATTGTGACAGTCATAGACATTTTTAAATATGGAATGATGTACCTACAGTGGTACCTTGGGTTGCAAACTGGCAGCCCGTTTCATAAATGAAGGGCTTGGGGCATTAACACTGTAAGCCACAAAACCTAAAAAAATGAGTTTTTGATGTAAAACATCACAAAATAGTGGCTTCTATAGTATGACAAAATCCTGGGAAAATATTTTAAATATTGACAACGTTATTCAAAAATTGTGTTTTACGTTGATAAAATTACGATGGCTATATTGTAATTATTTTGGCATTAAAACACTGTAAGCCACATACAAATTAAAATGGCCGAACTTGAATCTCACGAGCGCAAGCATTTAATGTCGTTTATTCAAGATTTAACAGACTCTAGAGGAAATTACTTTACTGGATCCGATTCTCAAAATAATGAAAATTATGTTTGCAAGCCAAACTTTTCAAAATCTATCAAATCTTCGTCGGAAATGGTAATTAATTTTTGATTGTGGCTTACAGTGTTGTTCTGCTACAAAATATGTGATATTTTACTATTCATTTTTTTTCGATAATTTGTTAGAGAAGTAAAACAATTTAAGCATTAATAACAAATGTTCAACATCAATATTATCATTTATCACGAGAATGTTACATTCTGAGTCTCAACTACTCTCTACTACTTCTGCAATTCTAGTGAGGTATATTTAGACAGCAATATGAGTACACACGTACTTATGGCAAATATTTTTTCCTCATATTTACGTACTTTGGGGTGCTGAGAAGCCACATTAACACTTACAAGTTGTTCTAGATCTACTAATTTATTACGTATCTTATTAAAAAACAATTTACCTAAAGAAAAAATATATTAATTTATGTGGCTTACAGTGTTGTTGCTGCAATAAATTTAGATGAACTATTTTTTTTACCAAAATTTTTGCAGCAATAACACTGTAAGCCACAGTTTTCTCAAAATATGACCTTTTTAATTATTTTTTCAATTTCTATAAATGAGATTAGTAAGTACAGTGAAACCTCTATCTATCGTTTTTGAAGGGACCTATTGAAATAAACTATGGATACGGGAAAACAATGAATGCGGGAGTATAGAAAAAAACACATTAATATGTATTTTAATGTTTAATATGTAGGTAAATACGAGTAGGTATATAGGTTTTATAAACACGATACATGTTTCAAAAGTTATATATCAATTTGTTGAAATAAAAAATACAGTAACAAAATAAAAAAGAAAGCTGCATGGAGAGCAAAATCATACTTTATACTGTATGTAATCTTTCATCGTCATTTGCTTTTTTGCTCTTTTACTGTACCTACTGACGTACTATCATAAAAGACAGCCGACAGAATCAACAAACTGTTCTTTCTTTCTCGCTCGCTCTCCAATGTTTTTATACATATATACGATTTTTTTTGTGTAATTTAAACGGTCAATTCGATAAAACCATATAGAGAAACGATGGATGCGATATATTTTTACGTGTTTTGTATGAAACTAATTCGGAACTGTAAAAAATAACGACAAATACGGGAAAACAATTAATCGAGGAACGATAGATAGAGGTTTCACTGTATATGTAATTATGGAAATTAATGGACGTATAATATTTGAATTCGTCTTTTTGTATGATTTGAGGATTTAAAATAAACTTCAAACTCAATTATCTCAAAATAAGGATCAGGTGGCATACAGTGTTAATGCCCCAAGCCCTTCAAATATGAACAACGATACAGGTTCTTGATGATAAAATCACTTTAACTTAAAAGTTCCTGCATCTATATTTTTATGAAACCTGTGGAATTAAAAGTCTGAAATGTCAAATTCCATTATTATTATTTGGATGATTTGTAAAGCGCCGTTTTGTGAAAAAAAATCCACCTCAAGGGCGCTCTTTGCTAACTAAGGTTGTGCCTGGATTATTCCATGATAGTTACTGTTACTACTAGCAGTGTTTTTTCTACCCAAAATTGACATAGTGTGCATGACACAGATGGTTTCTCTGTAAGGCAACTTGGGCAATGCCTTCCCTCTCATTGTTGTGTAATGATAAAAACCAATTACAGAAAAGATTTAAATTTGAAAATGTGCATAAATCAATAATTTCGGAAAACTACACTAGCGAAATGCATTTTGCTGGTTCACTAGGTAATTTAACAACATAATAAAAACTAATGTTAACGAAATTTGTCATGCCTTTCCTCTTATACTTTTTGATATATATTATACAATATAGCAAAATGATTATCAAAAGTAGTACAGTAAATATTTGAGTTTAATCACATTAATTCACATTTTTTTTCACGAGAGAACGCTCAAAATTCCAAAAGACCAGTCACGACTGGTGCATGTTTTAGGTGTCTGATAAATTGTATAATTATCGCTTATAAATCATAACTTATATGTAAGAAACATCTGTTTTGCTTCACTAAAATAAATTAAGCTACTACATACAAAAAAACACAAGAATCAGCAAGATCATCATCATCATCATCATCATTTCAGCTTCCCTGCGTCCATTGTTGAACATAGGCCTCCCCCATTGATCTCCACAGCTCTCTATCCTGGGCAGACCGCATCCAGCCGACCCCTGCAACCCGTCTTATGTCGTCCGACCATCGTGCTTGAGGCCTACCAACACTTCTTCTGCCTGTTCTAGGTCTCCACTCCAGAGCAAGATAATTATATTAAATTTAAGAGGCAATCACACATAATATGTCAATATTGTAGAGGTGTTGACATCTCGTGTTGCGAAATTGAACTGAGTTGGTCTCATTAAAATTGAAGGGAGTTCATAAAACTCAATTTAGGATAAAGTTCATTTAATTTCTCGTTAACCGGCAGTGAATTTATTCATCGATTTTGTACGCAAACCAAATTGTTTTAATACCATTGAAATTGAGGCAAAATTGAACAAACCTATGTGCTTTAAATAAAGATAACTGTTTGTAGTACATATTTTTTTCTAAAAAATTACAATTTTGTTCTAAATGCAACTAGCAAAGTTATTGATTTCATCCAAAAATTACTTAAGTTGGTAAAATCCCAGTATGTGCTAACTTTTGTAAAAATGTGATGTTTGACTGGAAATTTTATTACTGTATTAAGTAAATATCGAGCATAGGAACCACATTTCAATAATAAACCAAATCCAAATCACTTACTTTATGTTAGTAATACCATATTTACCTTAATTCTACTTTATAACTAGATTCTTCATCGGTTTTGTTTAGATCTAAAGATATTAATTCTTCAAAAAATATACATGCATCTTCAAGCACTGGCCTGCAATCATATAAAGTAGCAAGTTTAATAAGAAAAATATCCATATTATTAAGATTAACAATGAAAAGTTACAATATTACCAATCCAAATTCTTAGATGACAGTATGTTTTTTAAAGTTTTTAATGGTTTCTTTTTAGCAGAGAGTGTTTTATTTAGTTCTTTAGAAGATAATACGGATACTTTTGGAGTCGATGCCATTTTAAAACATAAAATACAGATATTCTTTAAACATATTCCACTTTATTGAAAAACATATAGAAAAATAGGGTTATGTTTTATGAATACAGATTGACATTGACATTTGAAAACCATAAGCAAAAAATTGTCTATGAGAAATGTCAAAATAATTGTGGCGGCTCGTTTGAGTTTGCGCATTCGTAAAAATTATAGCCCTTATTTTCAGTTGTCATAGGAAAATAGAAAGTTCCCCAACCTTCATAATAATATATTATTTATGTACGGAATAGCATTCAAATTTGATACGTCACCAACATACTTTCAGGAGCAGATGCTTTGTGCTTTTGACATTTTGTTATGATATTGTGGGCGTTAAGTAAAGGTATGAAACCTTTAACAGACTGAATCATTAGTTTGTTGTTGTTATATTTCTGTTGATTTTGAAGTTGCTAGCGTATTTCTACACAGGTTTATCGTTTTCATATCAATCCATTCGAATGCAATATTTATAACACAAATACGGTGTAATTAATTTATGGTGGTGCGAGGTTATATGAATTAATAGATAATATCTGACATTATATAGGTACTTACTTTACTTTTCGTATGGCTCGGTGTTGATAGATCATAGCCCATGTGGGCTGCGTCGTGTCCTTTACAGTCTTGGCTCCAGTGCTGAGAACCAGTTCACCGCCTCCGGTCCTGCTTTATGGATGATATTTATTATATATCGCCCTATGATTCAGATTACAGGAAGGTAGCTCCTAAAAATGGTACAGTAACCAACACATGGAAGATTTGAACAAGGCCAATAACAATGTAAGTATGATAGGTCTGTTGATTTCTATAGCTTCATTGATCTAAGAACACCCTTCCAATTATACTAGGTATGGACCTATGGGAAATAGATTTACAATTTTTATTCAAAGGGTGAACATGATTTTGCCATGTTGCTATACACAAATTGCTACCCTTGGAAAAGGATGTCTAGCCTTAAGAGATATTCAAATATCATTCACAAGTGGGTACAGGTTTAATAACTTTGAAAATCAGCTACATTGTCAACTAAGAAGAATTCATATTATTATGACATAAATTGTCAACTAATCGTCTAAATCGATAGTCGGCCCATTTATAATTAGTTTGTTTTTTAGTGCGTAGAGATGTCAGGGGAAGCTGCCCTAGTCGTGGCAGCTCGAGGAGGTCAGGCAGCTGTGCTACGGCAACTCTTGGCTCCATCTCCCCATGGAGCTCCTGCACTAGCCCTAGCTCCGTATCAGGCTGCTGCTCTTTATGCTGCTGCCAGGTAAAAACGTTTAGTAGCTGTCAAATAAGTAGAAGGAGTTAGCTTTCATATTTACATATTTTTTTATGCAAGTTATTTGAAGTGAATGTATGTTAGCAATATAACTATAGATCATACTTGACTATGAATTAGATAACTTAACAACCTTTACCAATTTAACTTACGTAATCGATTCATAAAAAATAGTGAATTTCTTTGTATTGATAATATTTTTGTGGTCACAAATTCTGATATCATTTTGAGTAATGTGGATGGACATGTGATTTAGCTGCAAAGCAAAATAAATTTATTGATATGTCTACATTATAGAATAAATGTAGGTTGTTTCTCGTAATCAGTACCTAAATAGTTTGTATATTATTATCTTCTCCCTTTCTTTACACAAGTTAGCTTTTTACGGAGAGTTATATAATGTTATACAGGTTTCTTATGTTCTTATACTTAAATAATACACAATAATATTTAAATGTTATCATTGTTTTAAAAAAAAGCAGAAATATTTTATCCTTTTTATTTTTTTGCCATGGAGAGGACAACTTGCATATTTATTACATGCAGTTCTACTGACTACCTCACTTGTGGGATATACCGTGATAGTATAGATAGATAATAGATAAAAAGTCAGTTCTCATATTATATCTTTATACAACTCCTATGTGTTGTATTGTACTTAAAGATCTGGCCAGTTTGAGGCAGTGAAATACTTAATAGACTATGGCACCAATGTGGACTACGGAGACCCTGAACCTCCTCTGATTGGAGCCCTAGCTGGGGGCCATTCTGATGTGGCTATGCTACTTATTTATTACGGAGCAGATTGTGAAGTTAAAGATACGGTAAGAATTATTCAATAAGTTTTGAAATATTATGTCATACATTACAAACCGTAATCAACACAACACAGCCAATACTTTTATAATGCAATAAGACAATGAACATCTTCAATTCAGTAATGAGGTATGCCACCTATTCTGAATGAAATATTTTTTAATGACCCGGAGAGAATGACTTACACGTTCATTGCATGAAAGGTGGACTTACTCCATCTTTCGGCTACGCAAATTGGGACTTGAAAAAGAGAGCACCTGCAGATTTTGTGGAGAGATAGCCAAGACCATTTGATGCATCTTGGCAGACTGCAATGCTGTGGAGATTGCAAAAAGGTCGCAGTACACAATACACACCATCTAGTAAATAAATAAATACTCTGCCTTCCAGATACAAGCTATTGCTTAGTGTGAGGGTGTATATGGGTTTTTGATAAACTCATAATTATATCTCTTTATTTATTAGAATAAAGTAAAAATTAAACATAACAAAATTACTTAAATTAAAAATATAAAATTAAGGTAGTAGTAGTTTATACAACAATTGCATCACAGCATATGCCAAATAAAATATTATTATCAATTGACATTATTCTAATAAGTTTTTTATTTTATATTCAGAGAGGAAACAGCTGCCTTCACTTGGCATGTGCTTCGGGTTTGTATGATGTTGTCCGATGTCTCTGTGCTATGGGCTGTGTCCAGGGGCCCAATGCAAGAGGACAGTATCCTCTCCACATCGCGGCTAGAAATGGCTTCATCCACATAGTGAGGTAAAAATAGTTTTACAATATGAAATGACTCCAGGAGGATTAAGAGTACGAAATATTGCCCATGCAAATATCACCTACCTTTACATAAATGAGTAGTTTAATAATTTTGAAGACTCTGTGTTATCTGGATTATCAAGTAAGAGAAGATTATTTATTTTGATGAATAGATATTGATTTAACGTTTCTAAGATTTGTTGGTAACCTAGAGGTAGAGTCTCAACCTCATGCACAAGAGGTGCGCTTTTCTATTCCACGTACCGGAAAACTCCATTTTCAAGACACAAGCTTTTGGCTCACTGTGAAAGGTATATAAAGTTGTATTTGGGTTTATCACAAAAGCCCAGATACATTATTAAAAAAATAAAATTTATTAGATCTGTGTGTATATACTAACTCCTCAGATTATTTGTCATCAAAGAATGAAGTATTCATTATCTATCATAAACATCTCAGTTTTTCACTTTTATTATCAAACATATTTATGATTTTCTAGGATACTTTGTTTCTATGGTTGCAAGATTGACCAAAGGAATGGTGATGGTATACGGGCGGATATCACTGCATTAAAATTTGGACATAATGACATTGCAGAATTGTTAGATAAGTTGAGGTAATTATATCAATTTTAGTAAAAAGAACGTATATCCTTTCTACAATATGTAATTTGTTCTGAATCGAGTGTAAAGCCTTCCTGTAATGTAACCTGAACAAATATAATTTATTTATATACATATAATGAAAAATACAATGAGTTACGTTATTTTATGTTCTTTTGTAGAGTTGGTGGTTGGAGTGCAAGTGGTCTTCGTCATCAGCTCTCGGGTAGTGGGCGCCCTCTAGCTCGGTTACAATTGCGTCTCTTGGGTCACAGTGGTAGTGGGAAATCTGCTTTTGCATCCTCACTCAACGCTGGGCTTTTGCATGCTTTATTGAGAAGATCTACTTCACTAACTACGAGATGTAAGTAGATGAATATATTCAATACATTATACAATTTACAAATGCATAATGTTACGTGGAAAATTATATCAATGTGATGATATTACAATCATAAGACACATAATAGAGTAGCTGTTCTGATAAAATTGCAAAAGTGAATCTTATCTAGTATATTTATTCCTCAAAATAAATAATGTAGATAATCTTTAAAAATTTTAAACCACCCAATTTCGTATGAAATTGTACATTTAAGGCTAAACAGCCTGAAATTAAAAACTTATGTTTTACCCACTATTTTGATTTTTTATTTTGATTAGAGAGAGACGTATTTCGTCTTTCAAGGGCATTGTCAATCGATTGATCGAAAGACGAAAGACATAAGTAAAGTGGAAAAAATATTTCATTTTAATTTCATTATAGAATTCTACTACCTGGACACTGACGCAGTGAATAGCTAAACAGTCTTATTTTCAAAAGTGCCAATTTGACTATTTTTGTAAGACACTAGATAAATTTGAGTTAGTTGGAAGAAATCACACTTTTGCAATCCTCTATACATTGATTGTGTTTAGTATGAATATATTTTTGGGTAAAATAGTTTATCATCAATGTACACTAAATAATAAATTAGATTCTAAAGTAAGATGGTGTTGGAAATTGCCCCCAGTTTTGTATAGAAAAGTAGGATGTATAACATTTTTCTGTAGACTTGAGATAATTGATTTGTCATATTTCCAGCCCGTCCCTCTTCTCCATGCAGCTCATCTCACATTGAAATGGATGTTACTCCCAGACACAATTCCCTCAGTTTTGATGCTTGTTCAACTCCGAACTACACCCCCACAAAAGGTCTTCAAGTTCATCAGGTATTTATTTAAATGATTCATACATTTTTGACTAGACCCCTGGTTCTACTGCACTTGTGGGAGATAGCAAAGATAGACTGTAAGGTGTTACAAATATTTTTCTAAATCATAGGCAGCAAGAAGTTGAAGATTATTTCTCTTAGTCATAGTTTATGCATTTTACTGAATTTTTCACACCTGCGTAAGTGATATTACTGGGTAGGACAATTTTAAAGAAGATTATTTCCTTTATTTAATCAATTTAATAGTATAAATAAATAGACTTTTAATTTATTTCCATATTTCAGATGGATATAAACGGTGTGGGAGATATCACTGTGTGGGATTTTTCTGGACAAGAAGCTTATTTTCAAATATATCACACATTTTTAAGCGAGACTTCCATACCTCAACCGGCCTCAATACCTTGCTCAACGAAGAAGAAACCATTTAATTCTTATGAGGTGGCAAAATATATAGCTGCCAATGATAATGTAATCACAGGTCTAAAGAAGACGTCGGAAATGGAGACTAACATTGATACATTTTATCCAAAGCCTCAATATAGTTGTGGACCTTCAATGACTAGCAAGTACTCTCAGTTGGCTGTATATGTGATTATGTTTAGTTTAGAGAAACCTTATAGTGTACAACTACAGCAATGTAAATATTGGCTAAACTTCATTTTATCTAGACAGCCCGCTTGCAGTATGCAAGGTCAGCACACCAATTACTTTTTCTCACAAATTTTAATAGCTCGATTTTTTCAGCTCACAAATTCCGATAACTTTTTATTTTTTCAGGTGGCTTAGGGAATGTTATTTTAATTGCTAGTCACGCAGATTTGAGGACTCATAAAACTGCTCAGGGTGAGTTTATATATCCATCAGGAGACACTCTACTACAAGTCATACAAGAGGAGTTTGGTTCATTCTTTACGTTCTACACACAGGTATGTATTGGACAGCCTCCAAAGAGGGATGGCACATGTGTCAATTTTTTTTATAGTTTTACTACTAAAACATTTTAACTTTCTTTATTCAATTATGAACAGTATTTTTGTTAATTAATACATTCCTTACTACAATAGGTATAACTTTATTTAATATTTTTACAAAAAATATCATATTTCAATATTGTAAAACTTAACTATTTTTTTTTTAAATAACAAACTGTTTAAAACCCAAAACAGTTTGTTTATTTCCATAAAGTAATACGGAGTTTTACAAAATAAATGTCAACTCAATCAACAAAAAATTACTTTTTTTAGCTGATGTAATAATTTTCTATGTGATGGCGTATGGTGAAATATATTGCTGTCTTATTCACCTATATAAATAAGAATAATTAAACTGTGAGACTTTGTAAATCATTTATGGGTTTTTAAGCATTTAGAAATCTTAGTGAATAATCAAAGGAGCTTTTAACCATGGAGCACCTGGCAAAGAATAGACCATTAAAGGTCACGTGGTCTTGTCTATGGATTTGCTTTTGCTTGGGGGGCAAACGGTCAGATTGCGCAAATCATCCTTGTAGGATGTTATGCCATAAGAGAAAAAAAAGAAAGTCAGACGACAAAATAATAACAAAATCGACACTGACAGTTTTTTTGATTATTAGGTATTCTTCAGGCGTTCCACCTAATATTACACCGTAATCGTGTGTTGTGTTGGGATGCCTGATGCCCCTCAATGATTTTTCTGTGACGTCATCCTTTAATGGTCTATAGGTGTCCTGTAAAAGGCATATGTTGGAAAAAACACATTTTATATCATGAATTCAGCTATGAGGTTATCCTGATTGTTAAACTTTTTTGGCACAGAGAGGACAGCTTGCTTGTTTATTACTTGAGGCTGGTCTGATGGCTATCCCACTTGTGGGATATGCCGTGATGGTATAGTTAGTTAGTTTAGTAATCTTTTTTACTATTAGAATGCCAATTATATGGAAACAAATCCAAATTTTCATGTTTTTAGTAATTTATTATAGAGAATCAGATCTAAATTATTAATATAGTATTTTATTCCTAGACAATTTGGTTAAAATAGCTGTTAGAGCTATTTTCATAATTATTGATGAAAGCATTCAAAACATTGTCAAATGTCAATACTCAGTGCTTAGCTGTATATTATAAAAATTAAAATTAATTTTAACTAGTTTTTCTGTTTTTAATGTAGTTGAAGATAGTGTCTTAGATATTTTACGTTTGTAATTGTTATTAGATTTTATTGTAGATAATGACTTCCAGGTTCTAGCTCTGGACTGTAATGCTTCCACTTCAGTTGGACTGAGGACATTTAAATCATACTTAGCAAATATAAAAAGGTCTTTGACACAGGTTAGAAAATATAGTTTTTAGTGTTTAGTATGTAGATATCTTTCTTTAATTAATTTTAACTGGTTACTCAGTATTATGTGTGTAAAAGACAATGATAAGTAGGTAGCGTAAATTGTATTATTAAATTATTTTAATTATATATCTTTGCATGCTTTTTGCCGAACAATGGAAAAGTGTAAATAACAAAATTTGTTTATATGCAGATTATCGCTAGTTTAATTGTTGTTACTACAAGAAAATAATAAAACCATTTCTAAAGCATATAAATGTGACACTAATTAAAGTATGATGTTTTTGTTTTGCTCCGCATTATTTTGGTTTTATTATATCTTCTCTGTCCAGGGCAATGATATTGGGGGAAAGCTGAGAACGACTGTATTTGGGAGTGAATATGATTTGGTACAGGGATCACCCAAGAGACATGAGTTAAGTTTATATAATACCAAGTAGAAGATCAAATCAGACAATACACCCGCGCGCAATCACTTTCGCCATTTAGGTTTTACATTCCGCCCGTCACATACTACTTCTTTTTATTAACACATTGGAAGGGAAACAATAATGAGGCATTACGAAATTCCGATACGCATTCACCCAACATCATTCAGCTTCCGTGTTACATAAGTATTTAGTTTGTAGATCTGTAGTTTCTAGATTGTAGATACACTCCTAACACTTTCAATTTAGTTTATAGTGTAGTAGATTGTTCAGTAGGCTATTAAATAGATACTGTTATGGCAAAAGACTCGAGAGTTACTATATTAATTCAAAAAGATTACATTTTGGACAAAAATTACTTAAAATATACATTGGTTACCCGAAACAACTATAAAAATTACATTTTCTCAAGACGCATGTCAAAGTTTTGATATACTCTTACAGTCTACGAAAATCACAATCTAGCATATATTTCTTATATATGTAAATATTATTCAATTTAACATCTTGATGATCAATCAAATAAAGAATAGTAATATTACATTTCTTGCTGATATTTCAACATTATATTTGACTTCAGAGTTTTTTTCCAGAATAGTATTATATTTATTTTCTGTAGTACATGCCTATCTAATTGGAATGGTTGCATATAACAGGTGTCTTTAGGTAACTGGAATGGATTCCTGGAAGCCACTTTACAGTGGGTAGTCAATATCAGGAAGAGTATGGAATCCTTCCCAGTGATGCAGAGGAGAGTCTTCATGGACAGTGTGCGCTCGCACGTCAATCTTTTAGCTAGCGATGAACATATCGTGGATGTTATACACTATCTGCATATCTTAGGAGAGGTAAATACTTTCTTACTTATCCTTGTTTGAAGTCGCAATAAAAATTGAGTTCCCATTGAGTTTTGGAATAGAATAATACACACAATCTATATTGTTAAAGGTTCCAGTTTCATGTTGATGATAGACAGTGGTATGTCATACTTTTAACATCTTTTTTAGTGACGAAAGTCATTCATCTGCAATGTCACCATTTTAAATGTTAGAGAGAGGAGTTTATATATTTTCAACTCTTGCATTGAGTCCATTGATTACCTAAGTTAGGAGAGATGCTAAGGTGATATTTATTGACAGTGGCAATACTATTATGGTATCTTCTACAAATAACGTGGCCGACAAATATACTGCTTGTATTGAAGAAAGCAATTTTCTGTGACAAAAAGTACTGAAGAATAGATATATTTACTCTAATTATTCCCTTCTAGGTGCTGTCAGTTGGTAACGTGGTGGTTCTAAGTTGTAGTTGGTTATGTGGAGTGTTGGGAGCTCTCATGGGGCGTGGTGGTCTTAGAGGAGCTCGAGCGCTCGGTGTTTATACTGCTCATGATTTCCAAGCTCACTTTGGCTATTGTGACGCATCTCAACTTCTTGGATTGTTGCAAGAAATGAGGCTATGCTCAATGGTAATCATAACATAATATCTCAATAGTTTTTCACAGTTGAATTTGGGTTGATCATGAACTCAAATACACCCCCAAGTATCCTCATAGTTAACAATATGTTTTGTGGAGGTAGTGTGAGTCGGCAGCGAGCGAGAGAAATCTGTATCCATCTTCTTAATAATTGAGTATTAACTTTTACAAGGATGTTTTTAAATATTTCCTTATTAATACTAAATAACTAACCTATTGTTTGTATCACATTGTATTAATGAGCATATAGATTTGGTAATATCTTTATGACGTTTATTTAATTTTAATATTCTGGTTTCAGTGTGAAGTGGATGATGAGATAGAATATGAATTTCCGTGTTTCAATATGGTCGAGACTCTCGAAGGTCTTTGGGACTCTCATGACCCTCGTTATCAATCTCCTGAGTCGTGTTATGGAGGAATCAAATTATCTCAAGCTAGGGGACTTACACATCTCGTAGCTGGCATTTTTCCACATATTCAGGTAAAAAGACTAAAATATCGCCTTTAACTATTCATATTAAAAACATTCTTTCCGATTATCATTTTGTCACTTGATTTTATAGGTTCAATTACGAGAGGATATGGAATCTCTTAAATTATCTGATAAATTTGAAGATTGGGGCAACGACTGTGATCTCTACCAATGGTGGCATGGATCTAAGATAACGTGGGTAAACATTGAATGCCTTCTAACTCTGGATGGTGACCAGGGAGAGGAGTATTTGGATGTCCGGATAAGGGGACCTCCAGGATCAGCTTATATATGTTTCTGTCAACTTGAGAATGTTTTATTCTCCATACAGAAGGTGAGACAAAAACTTTAAAAACAAGAAAATACCTTGTCAGTTATAGTAAGTCTCCAAATTAATTTATTTAATGTAAAATACCGTTATGTAATAAGCGTAAATTTAAAACTTTTTTAGGCATTCAAGAGAGTGGCCCCTGGTTTACTTCTAGAACGTTCTGTCATGTCTGCTCATCAGCTGAGGACTTATTGTGAGGAGCCATACTGCTGGTCCACTCAGCAGATTATTGCAGAGATGCTGGAGCATGGGAGAGATGAAAACACGGCCATCAGTGAAATAGCTTTCCTCAATCCTAACACAAATAAAAAGGAAACTTTGCTGAATCTTGTTTGCTTTGGTAAGTTATCCTATTTTAATAACATGAGTACTCTTTCTAGGAACATAGCCTCACTTATTACCACACTTAAAATGTAATGTGAAACATGTCAGCAGTAAGGTTGAATTACAGATCTTTTACTAGAAAATCTAATAGTCTACTTATCATCAACTTGCCCTTCAACGCACCCTTCGAGAGCACAGGGTAAAAACCACCATCCTCCATTCAGTGTGTCTCTACGCCAACTTGCCAACTTAGTCTACTCTTCTCACTACATTCCTAGAGCTCTGATGTCATTGTCATAGGAATAATGTGGTGTGAAAGAGATATGTCTGGGTTGTCGGAAACCCTTGTGGATGAAAGAACAGTCCTCTTTTGGCCAACAAAATGTCTGTATTATTCCAATCCTTCAATAATGTCTGTTACTTTTGGCACCTAATCAAGGCTCAAGAGTGGAATATACTTAGTTTCAAAAATAAGTGTCGTAGAAGGATTCTATTTATACTGAGTGGAAATTTCACCCTTTTTATATTTATGCAATACACTGCTGCTAATTAATAATATCTAGGTATTGGGGATACTGTAGAAAAAGCAAAAATTTTCTCTGAATAAGACAATTTAAGAAATCGACGTGGGCAAGATCGTTGAATAGAAGAAAAAAATATATGTAGTCTTTTTTTCTCTTTATTTCCGCAAGAGGAAAATAATATTTCAACGATAATTTTTTTTCGATCACAGATAGTCCTACAATCTGTGAGATGTTAGAGTGGTCCACTGAGATGAATGTGAAGTATTTAGGACATGCACTTGTGTTCCGATTGTCAGCCATCATGGATCCACCTCATCCATTGGGGGCACATTGGTGCATGCTGGCTGTAGCATTAGGTAAATGTTTTTTGATAACATATAATAGCCGTGGAAAACAGCTGTTGGAAAAATAAAGACAGTTTACATCTTAAATTCAGCGATGAGGTTTTCCACCCTATCTGAATATCTCAGTTGTTTGTTAGCACGTAGAGGACAGCTTGCATGTTAATTACATGCAGGTGGTCTGCTGACTACCCCACTTATGGGATATGCCGTGACGGTATAATAGTACTGTAATATAATTATATACTCAACATTTAAATTAAACATTGAACTGGAGTGAATACTTTTTAAAACATCTTGTCTACTTTACATAAATTTTTTTTTTTATATAAAATGTAACATGGTTTCAACATTTAATTTTATTATTTAACCAAGTATATTTAATTAACAAATTTTTATTATGCAGGTGTAAGCCAAGATTCAATAGCTGCTTTTGATGCTGAAATGGATATTTGGCACACAACAAAATTACTCCTAACTATAAACTGCAATATAGGTAAAAAAATTAACACGTACATAATTTTTTTAATATTATCATCTGAATTTTGTGTAGTGTAGGTATGTCTGATTATTTTTACAGGAACATTGATAGAAAAATTGAATGAGCTTGGACGAAACGATGCATCAGATTTTCTAATGAGACTTTCTCCGATATATCGAGTCACCAACTACAATGTTCTGGATGTGTCCAATAATAAGTCTGATGATGAGAACGTGCCATCAGAAGAAGTGTCCTCGAGTACCGTGGCTAATCCGACTACCGGCTCTAGAATACATACAGACGTTTGAACATTTTAATAGTCTCTAGTTGAAAAAAAATATTTGGCCACAGCGAAAATGAATATATATTTTCATTTGATTATTGAGGCACAA
Organism: Athripsodes cinereus; assembly: GCA_947579605.1. Lineage (NCBI taxonomy): Eukaryota > Metazoa > Arthropoda > Insecta > Trichoptera > Leptoceridae > Athripsodes > Athripsodes cinereus. Next base: position 9,729,138 of record OX388306.1, on the reverse strand, counting down.
TTTGATGGAATGATCACAAAACAAGGTAATCATTCATATCATCAGAAAGGTGAATTAAGGTGTCACATATGGAATGTCTTTACAGACATTCTGGTAGAAAAATACGTGATGTGTGCGTATTTGATGAAATTACAAGATGATAGTGATTTATTTTTCAACATTACACTAGAAATCAATCAGAATATATTTTGACGCACAAAGTAATCAATAATGTTCTCTGTATTTTCGTAATCTATGCAAGATACGCATATCAGCTTGTAAAATAATAAAATATCTTCTCATTTAAATTTCTCTACGTGATTGATGACTCTATGCAATCATAATTTTTTAAATATATTTGATTTGTAAATCTGTTATTAAAATTGTATTCATTGTGAAATTATTAGTTGTTTACAGGAAGAAGAATTTCGGACGAAAAGTACTTATGAGTAAGTGATTTGGTTTTCTATGGTTTTGTGTGAATATTTTGCATGTCTTTTAATCTATTACATGAAGGTTTGTGCGGACGACATTCTCGGACGTCATTCAGTGTTAAGTGAGAGAGGTATTTTGTTTTAAGATTTATTTTTATTCAAGGGCTGTGTGTATTATCGGTGTTTATGTAATATATCCAAGATAAAGGATACGCGTAAAGAACAAGCTGGAGTTCGTGATCTGTAATTATGAGAAAACATTTTATTTTATGAACTCCACAAAGTCAATACAGACATCAGTCATTCTTAATGAAGCATTTTGACAATGATCATAAAATTTTTTTTTATTATTGTTATACTACGATAGCGTAAACTGATAATTGTCATATTCAACTCACTTTTACTATTATTCCATGTACCTTCTTTTCATGTGAGTTAGTCATTTATCTCGTCTGTATTTTAGTATCACATTTAGTGAATAGAGTATTAATCTTTCAAAAATCTATTCCATTAAATAAGATTGATTATGCTATTTATATTTTCATTACATTCTCTATCTCAGATGTAAGATACATAGGATCTCAGCCCCTTTTTTATCTAGTTCTAATCTAATATTTACTACTTCTCATTCAATTCAATTAATAGAAATTTTATCATTGTAAAAAATATAAGTCTTTTTATAAATCAGAAAAAGCATTTTAACATTTAATTATTTTATTTATTTCCATATAACAATATTGTGTTTAAATTATCACAAGTGTACTAGTTTCTATTAATTCATCGTAAATTATATATATGATTTTTCATTAATATTACACAAAAATTTGTCATCATTTTTAATTTGAAATGAAATCTAGAGCTAACTTTTCTTTAATCAATTGTGTGATTAGAGATCGAAAATGGACATATTCATAAAAGACAGTTTTTTTTACTGAGTATGGAGAAATATTCTCTATCTTCTACAAAACTGTATTTTTCAAAACAGTGAAATCAAATTACATTTGTGTAAAAGGAAAGAAAAAACAAGGTTTTGTACGAAACTGGACATATCCATCGCATGTTACAATTGAAACTGGACATATTCAAACTTTCCAATAGGGATCTAGAGTTCTGAATAGAGCATCAGCCGTCTTGTATTTTAATATTAGCTTTTGATTATCAAGTATAGTGATGTTGTTTGTATAAATTAAATATTTCTGAAGAAATAATGTAAAAAGTTACAAATAAAATCATTGAATCGCTTCTGAATTTATCCAGGAAGCACACAATATAACTGTTTTTTCAGAATTCACATTAAAAGAAGGAGAATAAGTCAGATTTATTTAAAGTTTCTTGGATATCACTTTAAGTGTCAATGGTTTATAATAGTTGATCATTATAGTAAATATTAATAATATGCAACATGATATTAATAAAATAATAAAATTAATGTATTACAGAACACTGTTTTACTTCCACTTCACTTTATTTAAATGTCAGAACGTTTTCGAACATTAACTGTTCATTATCGATGACAATGTAAAACGTTCTGACATTTAAATAAAGTGAAGTGGAAGTAAAACAGTGTTCTGTAATACATTAATTTTATTATTTTATAAAATGACGTTCCACAAAGTTTCTCTCGAAAATTTATGATATTAATGAATATATTAGAAGTCACCGGCGAAGAATAGGTCTCAAACATCACGTTATAAAACATTTTACTCTACACGGATATGTCCTGTTTCGATCCCAAATCACACAATTCAACAATTTGTTTTCTTCTTCAATCTTTTTTGCAGATTAGATCATTTCAAATTTAATCATCAAAACTATTGTTTATCGCTTAAACATTGGGTTGAAGTACTAGTGTAAAAGCACTTTTTGATCAAAAGTATTTCACTTGTTAGTAGTAAACAGTTAGAATTGTATTATTTATTTTTGTTTCGTCTGTACTCGCAATCAAGAAAAAACTTACAATTCCAACTTTTATGTTCTGGCTGAATGTCGCATCACAAACAGATATTTGCTCTATTCCGACTTTATGTTTAACTGAAATTATTTCAAACTCTCAATTGTTTTCATTTTGACTATAGAACAACAGTTGCCATTTAAAAAAAATACAATATATTGTGGAACAAAATTTATAATGATAAAAAAATTTGAAATTCCAATACAATATTAAGAAGATACATAATAGAACAATTTGTTTTGCTAGTAAGGTTTTGGTTTATTAGAGATTAGACTATTTTCTCAAACTAAAGATGGCTAGTTAGCTCGTTTGAAATATGCATTTTCTTTGTGAGTACAGATTTTAATGTTTAGTGTTATATTTGTTGAGCTGTATTTGTTATTCTTGTAAGTATAGGCATTTAATCGCTCCAATAGTACAAAGTTGCCTGAAGGGAGTTCGCTGGTGGAATGATGCAATGTACACAAATATAATATATACAAAACTGCAATTACAGAGGCGCAGCTTACATACCTCATATCATATATGATAATATAATTTAATTATTAAAATAATTATATGTCTACATATTATTACGTACATACATATAGACACGTTATTCTTATTATAATAATTATTATGCAAGTAAAACTGTTGTTACAAAACAATTAATATTTTTATTTAGAATGTATTTAGAATAATAATAATTAATAAATTACTGTAGATTCATTAATTATATGAATTGTCATGATGTAATTATTGAATGAAGATGCCTTAATTTGGTTGTCAAACGATTTAAATATGGAATGCACAGGAATACAAAGTGATAGGTATTATAATGGGCGCTTCGCGGCAATGTCAGACAGCAACTGTAAAACAGTGTTTGATTACATCACAACAGCCAATGACAGTACTATGCACTGTGAATTCATTTGGAAGCATTACAAAGCAAACACTCGAAAACACTCCCATACAAATTCAAAGTACATAGTACTGGAGTCAGTATTGACAAAAGCAATTCTTGTCTGTGGTGAAGCGCAAAAATCATACTTTAAGCAGGACATATATTGAATATACGTATTGTGTAATTTTAGTTGATAATAATTATAATCATTGATGACTTATGTGAAACGGGTGAGATAAAGGAATATTTTATAATTATTTTATAACATATTGCAAATTAAATTTGATATGAATTTTATTAGGATTCATTTGAAGTAATGCAATAATGTTGGAAGATGATCACAGGGGACCTGCCAAGTATAGTATTTTATTACTTTATTTGTTTTGATTGGAACAAGGCATAGCATTATTCATAAATAATTAATTGCTGATGTATTTTGTGTAGTACTTATGTTCTGTGGTTTTTTCTCAGGATTATAATGAGTGAACATCTCTTCAGAATGATTATTCGGTTATAAAAATATAAAAATATCCATTTACATATTATATTAACGATTCCTGGATCTTCCGTGAAATGGTTCTCTGTGAAAGGAAATTTTACGAGTTATCAGGAATCATATGGATAGAAAAATATTGTTTATTATAAATATTGACACATTCCAATTATATTAAAACCTAGTATTTTTAAACTTATGCCAAATCGTTCATAGATTTGAAGAAATCATTGATTTATCTCGAGGATTAAATAAAGATTTGTGACATTTTGTTCTGATAGTAAACCTAAATATCTGTACCTTGTAAAGCATTGCAGAAGTGTTGTTTTGCCAAATATCATAACATATAAAGTCAAATAATTTTTCATTATATAAATCTATCTTAAATAATAATATTTACTTATAAACGTCCAGTAGTAATAGATTGAAATTCCTTGGATTATTTGATTATAAAATAAAACAGGATGCTGAAAAAATAAGTCGAGACTATAATATTTAGAACAGAATTACTAATTGAATTGTGCCAATAATAAATTAATAAATTTTTAAAAAATTTGGGCTAAATTAAATTGTATAACTGTATATCATTAGGGATAAAAGTTCATCAAAGAGTGTGAACTATTTGTTTGTTTTTTTTTTAAGTAGAAACGTAGCTTATAGTTAGTGATTCATCATTTCTTTTTATTTCAACCACAGACTAAAACTATTTGAGCAAATTAAAAACTTATTTTTAGGTTTAAGTACACATTTAATAAAACATCTTGATATCCAATTAACACAATTCATGTTCAGTAAATTACCACAGGTATTTTTTTATTTACATAATTTTATATAAAAAAATAAACTTGATGGAGTGTTAATGTTTTAAAAGTCAAATATAAAACTTCAGTACAATATTAGCACGGGCATCCCACTAAACTAACATTAAAGCCTTGAATCATTGTTTCTATAAAATCTCGTATATTATATCTTACTTTTTTCCATCTATACCAATCCCAATGTGCGCGCATTATAATATTGTTTAATGTATTTTTTCTTCTTTATTCTCTATGGCAGTGCTCCGCAACCTGTGTTTGCCGTGGCACACTGGTGTGCTGTATAGAGGTGTGCCGTGGTCAAATACAATGTATTTTAATTTTACAATTTTTCATTAATTTAATACACAATGACAAATTATTTTTCATAATATTGTATAGAATAATTATTATAGCCAAATAATATTTCAATAGTCTCCCCCAGCACCTGGTGTCAACTATTGAAGACTGTGTAGTGTGCTTTATACATACTATGGCCGCACCAAATTAGTCATTAGCAAAGAAAAATTAATGAATTTTGGTGTGCCGCAGAATTCTACGAAGAATTTTGGTGTGCCGCAGAATTCTAGGAAGAATTTTGGGTGCCGTAAATGAGAAAAGGTTGCGGAGCACTGCTCTATGGGTTTGGAAAAATTTTACCCCGTCCAGCTTTCTGTCATGCCATTATTGTTAAATTCATAAATTGTAATTTCAACAGCATTGGTGCGGTGTTATTGTATTTATAATATTATATATTTAATAAAAGTGAACATAACATAAAATATCACATGTAATGAAGTCTACAAATACATTTAACAATGTGTTTTATTTATTCTCATCTTTTACCTACTTCAAATTTTGGACCTTAAAATGAACCAGAAGAAATTTATGATCTTATATAAAAATCAATGAAGAACGACCTGAGAGATATTGCCATCTGACCAGCGCCGGACCTACCATAGGTTCAAATGGTTCGGCCCACCAGGGCGCCGAAAGTATAAGGCGGCACATAGATTAACTCTGGATTAAGTTTTAATCAGAGATTTTATAAATAAATAATTTAATAAGTACTTCCGCATTGATTGCTATACTTCCGCTTGCATAGAAAGTTACACATAACACAAAATGTATCGGTTTTATAATATCAACTATTTTTGAAATTCCCGCGAAAAGTAGCACGCTCTTATACCTCATCACTGTCGACTCATATAATACAATTTGATTTCTTCATTTAAGTTCAAAGGATTTTGAATGTTACGTACTCTAACTTTTCCATACATAATAAGGGTCAAAATCTCGTGTATCTCCGTTTTTTCAATGTCTCATACAACCAAGTATGCGCCCCGCTCAGCACTAATACAACTCTAAACGCTTCTACATAGATTCTCACTAATACATACAAGATATGCAACCAACCAACTGATCCAATAGCGGTTACATATACAACCACAACGCGCTCTTTGCGCCCCTACATATATTCTCACTAATACATACAAGGCGCCCTTTAAAATTCAAACAACAACCAGAAATGAAACTATTACCTAGCGGAAACAATGTGTGCTTTGGTTGATTATAACAGAACGTAGCTTAAAACACTAGGTGGTTGTGCTCCAAACAACATGGATTATCTTCGTTTTACAGAAGATGTACTTCGTGCACCCGAATGACATTCGCTTCTGGTTTAATCGTTGCAATAGTGACATAAATGTTATAATATGCGTAGATTATAATAGTACTACGATAATTATTTAAAATATTGTAACGTAAATCGTTTTTCTATAACTTGTGTCAGGGAAAATAAAGTCTGAATTCAATTAAAAGAATGACATCTTGAAAATTAACAATTTATTTAAACGTTTTTATTTATTTACAATTAATTAATTTAAAATACATATTACAACAACTATTATTTATATATACGTCACATATTATTACAGTTCACACAGATTTCTTATATACCCATTATATAACATCTTTCTTCCAGCCTATCTAGATATTTCTCTTTTTTATCAAAACCAAAACAACACCTGTCATTATTTTCCAAACATTCCATAACCAAAAATAATATAAAAATTCAAATTCATTAAACTTCCAAACTTAAGTACCCTCCTAATGGTGATTACGTAACATTGCCTCCCTCTTAATTTAGTTCGTCCCGAACGAATTCTCTGGATGAAGATAGGAGCATCCTGAATCCTCTCTGCAATGTGAAGTCTTGAAGAAATAACAAGGTACAGACTTCTTGATGTTCTCACTATACCCTGGATTAAAACAACAAACTAAAACATTAATTCCAGTATTACAGAAGATCTCTTCTATCATATTTCGAACAACTTTCCAATCCATACTGCCACTTATCCTTGGTATGCCGAGCTTCGTAAGATTCATTTGTAACATTTGATCCCGCAAACTTTGTAAACAGTGCCACATCTGAACATACTCTGTTTGTTCTTCAGGGATTGCTTTATTTACCATGTAAAATATATGTCGTTCCCCATGCTGTAGATGGACCGCTTCTCCAATTTTCAAACTCTTGGCCTTAATCTCTTCCAATATCCCGTACTTCTTCTTGAAAACTTTGGCTATGCCATTAGTAAATTTTGCATTCTGAGCCAAGCAATGAGCCAAAACATAATCCTCTGGAGTGTCAAAAAGATCTTGCTCAACTTCGATAGTGACACCATGATGAATTCTTCGTTGAGGCGTCTTCATAAACTCTTCAAAACTCTTCTCTTCACTTAGGACTTTACAGACTTGAACAATCGGGTTGTTTCCTTCACTTTTATTGTCTCCTAAAAACGGTGCTAAGCGATTGAAATGTACCACCTTCGGCTTGCCATTTGATTTTCGTCGTATTCGATAAATAACGTCATTTATTCTTTTAATCACCTCGTACGGTCCTTCCCAGGATTTTTGAAGCTTCGGTGAATAGCCTCGTCTCCGTTGAGGATTGAACAACCAAACTAAATCTCCAGCTTGATACCCTCCTTCCACAGCTTTGACATCATATCTTTCCTTCATCCTGTCACTAGCGACTTGAATATTAGCCCGCACACGTTCATGGATGTCGTTCATCTTTCTCCGAAGTTCCGATACATAATCTTCTCCAACAAGATCCTCTCCAGGCTTAGATCCATACTGCAAGTCGCAAGGTAACCGTAGTTCACGGCCAAAAATCACACTCGCTGGTGTTTGTCCCGTTGTCTCATGAATTGCCGAACGATAGGCCAATAAGAACAAGTGGATGTATTCGTCCCAATCCTTCTGATGATCAGACACCGCCTTCGACAGATATTTTCCACATGTTCGATTCATTCGCTCCACCATTCCATCCGACTGTGGATGCAAAGCAGTTGTTCTCGTTTTTCGAATTCCCAATATCTCACATACTTGCTGAAATACGGCTGACTCAAAATTTCTTCCTTGATCTGAATGAAGCTCCAACGGTACTCCAAAACGACTTATCAGCTCTCTTACCAAGATTTCAGCAACAGTGGTAGCCTCTTGATTTGGTAATGCATAGGCTTCTGTCCATTTACTAAAATAGTCCATTGCTACTAAAATATACTTGTTCCCTCTTTCAGTTGTGGGAAACGGTCCTGCTATGTCGATGGCTATTCTTTCAAATGGACTACCTACATTGTACTGTCTCATTGGCGCACGCCTCTGTTTTTGAGGTCCGTTCGAAGTAGCACAAGTCACACATCTTCTACACCAATCTTTTACATCTTCAGTGTAACGGACCCAATAAAATCTCTGACGAATCTTTTCTGTAGTTTTTTTAACTCCCAAGTGTCCACCAGACACATCATCGTGAAGCAGCTTAAGGACATCAGGAACTCTCTTCCTTGGAACCAATAGCTGTTGTTTCTGCTGTGTTCCATCTTCACTTTCCAGAATACGTTTCAACAACCCGTTTTCCACAACTATGGATTGCCATTGTGCCCAATATGATTTAACATTTGGTGAACATGAAGCTATTTCTTCCCATGAAGGTTTTCGATCATTTTCTTTCCACTGCATCAAAAGTCCAAGGTCAGGATCTTCCAACTGGTGCGCTCGAATTTCATCATCTTGCCAAAAATTATCGATGACTGTAGTTCTACGAATCATGACGAACCTTTCCTCCGCTTTATTACAATGCTGGCAATCCTCTGGACATGGACGCCTTGACAGTGCATCAGCATTTTTATGACGAAGTCCAGCTCGATGCTCAGAATCATAGTCATATTCTTGCAATCTTTCTATCCATCTTGCAACCTGACCTTCAGGATTCTTGAATCGTAACAGCCATACAAGCGCCGAATGATCTGTCCTTAAAAGAAATTTCCGTCCATATAGGTATTTGCGGAAGTGCTCAACTGACTTGATTACAGCAAGTAACTCTCTTCGCGTTACACAATAGTTGCGTTCCGGCCTTGACAAAACTTTACTGAAGTACGCAATTACGCGTTCTTGACCATCCTGAACCTGAGATAGTACACTTCCAATGCCGACGTTGCTTGCATCCGTATCCAGAATAAAATTCCCTTCGGCTCGAGGATAACTTAGAATCGGGGAATTAATCAATACCTTCTTCAATTCTTCAAACGCGCATTGGCATTTTGAATCCCATATAAATTCATTACTTTCTTCTGTGAGTTTTGTCAATGGTTTAGCGATATCAGCGAAGCCCAAAACAAATCGCCGATAGTAAGTGCTTAAGCCTAAAAAGCTTCTTATTTCATGCTTGTCTTTAGGTGTAGGCCAGTCTTGAACAGCTCTAATCTTCTCAGGATCCACCGCCACTCCTTCCTCAGAGACAACATGACCCAGATAGTTGACTTGTCTTCGGAACAATGTACATTTCTTAACATTGAGTTTCAAGTTGGCCGCTCTCAATCGTGAAAACACTTGTTCCAAATTTCGTAAGTGCTCCTCAAAACATTTTCCAAGCACGATGATGTCATCCAGGTACACTAAACAGGTCTCCTACGACAATCCTCTCAGCACGCTTTCCATTAAACGCTCAAAAGTAGCCGGAGCGTTACAAAGTCCAAACGGCATAACAATGAACTGCCATAATCCACTTCCAATAGAGAATGCTGTTTTCTCTCTAGCCTTAGGTTCCAGTCCAACCTGCCAATATCCACTCTTCAAATCCAACGTTGAAAAGATTTTACAGCCAGCCAATGTGTCCAACGTATCATCAATACGAGGCAAAGGGTAACTGTCCTTCTTAGTAACATTATTAAGTTGGCGAAAATCAACACAGAACCGAGTTGAGCCATCCTTCTTCCTAACCAGCACTACAGGTGAACACCATGGACTGCTTGACGGTTCTATTACCTTGTCCTGTTCCATATCTTGAATAATTTGATCTGCTTCCGCCCGTTTTGCTAAAGGTAATCTTCTGGGTACTTGACGAATGGGTCTTGCATCACCTGTGTCTATTCGATGACTAACAACACTTGTTCTTCCTTTGGGTTGACTTGGGTTCTCGAAGACATCCTGATTTCTAGCGATAAAGGATCTAATCTGTTTGCTCTGTTCCTTGGTAAGTTCCTTACAAGCCTCCTTCACTAAGTCGTCAAGGTGTTTTGGTACCTCCTCTGAAGAAACTTGGCCACCGCTCACTCTACATGTTACTGACGAAACCGATGAACACATACTTAAATAAACTCCTTCTTTGATAGTCACTGGATAGTCATTGATATTCATTAGCCTGACCAAAATATCCTTTTTAGCTTGAATCAGGACTCTCGCAATCAACACTCCTTTTCCAGCTTCAGTATTAGCGTTGGACTCCACTACTAAAACATGTCCATTTGGAATGTCACAATCTAAGTAGGCTCGTACTAACATTTCACTTTGTTTTGGAATAGTAACAACTTCTGCCGCAAGCACACGTGTAGCGAATTCTTCATGCTCTTGTACAAGAATATCTTCATCCCCAATTTTCAGAGTTCGCCTCTTCAGATCCAGTTTGAATCCATACTTCGCCATTACATCCATTCCAAGAATAACTTCCTCCTCTATCTCAGCCACCAACACCTGATGATCGAAGATGGTGCTTCCAATGTGAAAGTTGGCAACTGTCTCACCGCATACAGACGCCGACTCTCCAGTTGCCGTCCGTAATGTCCATTTAGTTGATTTTATTTGTTTTTTTTCGCAAACTAAATCAGGTCTCATGATTGTCTTTGTTGCTCCAGTGTCCAACAAAAGTTTCAAATTCTTTCCATTTACTTTGCCATTTATAAACATGCTGCTGACTTGTCCGCTGAACGACGCAACATCTGCATATCTCTTCGAGGCATTGGCAATGCGGGTCGACAGTTGCCCCTTTCCATCAACCCTTTTTAGTTTTCCTGGACACCGATTACGCAGGTGTCCAATTTGTCCACAGTCCCAGCAACGTAGTTGTCTCTTCTTTCCTTTCAAGGCCTCCAAAACCTTCTTAACTACGTCTTCTATTGAAAGTGGTTGATTTTCTTGTACAGCTTCCATCACACAGGATTGAGCGTGACCTCGTACGGATTGTCTTACAGCTTCAAATTCGAGTGCTTGGGTTAAAGCATCCCTAAGAGTTTGTGGTCTAGCCAGTTTTATAGCTTGTTGTGTCTCACTTGCTCGTAGTCCATTCAAAAACTTGTCTACTGCAAGACTTTCACATACATCATCAGAAACTGTAGGGTATGCACATCTCACTAGACGCGCTACATCCGCCTCGAATTCCTGTAGAGTTTCATTGGGCCTCTGCACACGATTCTTCAACTGTGACCTATAAACTTGTTCCATATGCTTTTGTCCAAATCGCATCTCTAGTCTCTCAACCAAAGATTTAAAGTTTTGTCTGTCCGCAAGCGGAATCATCTGAAGGACTCTTAAAGCATCTCCTCGTAAAGATATACTCAATACTGATGCTTTTCTTGTCATCGACCAGCCATTTATCATAGCTACTGTTTCGAACAAAGTTAAGTACTCTTCCCAAGAGTTCTTTCCATCAAAAGTTGGCATATCACTACGCACATGCTCCACCATTGAAGTTGCACCACTCTCTACACACTTGAACTCTGTGTCCACCGTTGTGTTCTGCTCAAAATCCGTTCTTGCTGTTGAAGAAAGCGCCTGATTCTCCAAAACTTTCACCTGTTTTGTTAACTCGCTAATCCTTTCATCAAAGGACACAGAATATTCTTGAAACTTCCTTTCAATTTCTTCTTTCGTTCCTCTAGAATCTTCTCGAAGCCTTTCTATTTCTTCTTTCATAGCTGTAGCATTTTCTTGAAGCTTCTTTTCGATTTCTTTATAAAGCTCACTGGTGGTTATAGGCAACTCGAAGATATATGTTTCCGGATTTTCACCTGCTTCTTCCATCACCTTTCTTAGTCGAAGTTGGAGCACACCCTTCGTTCCAGATGTATCCGCGTCTCTTTCTTCTAGTTCGCGCTTCAGATCCACCACTTTCAAGTCAAGTAGAGTTAATTTTTTTGATGACATATTTTACACAGTCTTTATTTCCACTAAGCACTTAAATTCACAATCAGTGATTCACAATCCCACTTCTGACACCAATGTGACGTAAATCGTTTTTCTATAACTTGTGTCAGGGAAAATAAAGTCTGAATTCAATTAAAAGAATGACATCTTGAAAATTAACAATTTATTTAAACGTTTTTATTTATTTACAATTAATTAATTTAAAATACATATTACAACAACTATTATTTATATATACGTCACATATTATTACAGTTCACACAGATTTCTTATATACCCATTATATAACATCTTTCTTCCAGCCTATCTAGATATTTCTCTTTTTTATCAAAACCAAAACAACACCTGTCATTATTTTCCAAACATTCCATAACCAAAAATAATATAAAAATTCAAATTCATTAAACTTCCAAACTTAAGTACCCTCCTAATGGTGATTACGTAACAATATTTAAAAAAATATTGCAACCAAATATTATTATGGGCATATATTATTACAATACTAATTAAAATATTGAAAGCCTAATGTAATATACATATTTTCATACCTACATAACGATTATATTATTATATTATGTTTTTCGACGATTTTGTTTTTGTTTGCATAAACTCTTTTGCAGTTGACCGCCGTTATGAATGCTGTTCTATTATGATGACAAATGACCGTTGTCCGTTGCGTTTAAGTAGGTACCTATTTACTTAATGAACCGCACGTATTAATTTTTTGGCGTAAAAAATAATTATTTATTATTATCGTATGATATTGCTAAATATCGTTATTAATTATCGTATTAGATTTATTTGGCTTATGAAACTTTATGTATTATCTTCTTTCTTCTATTCTGTTTTTTCGTGTGTTTACTCAAAGTGTATACTTGAGATTTTGTGAGTGTTTGTAGTTTTCTTCAGTTATTTTAATTTTTATATAGGATATAATAGTTAATTTTACTTCCACACATGCACACATCCCATGTAAGTATTGAAATAGTAGTATAATTATTGTATTTAGGTAAATTAATAGTTATGTTTATCTATGTATGTATCTATCCCATGACGCCATGTCCTCTTGGGGCTACGTTTTCTTATTTAGCTATAGGTCATAGACATACTTTGCTATAGGTAGATAAATATTTTTCATCTACCTATAGCTACACATCATGTTTGTACTAAAAACACTCGTATTTGAGTAAAAATTTTCAATATCAAGATACAAAAATATGTTACGCCTAGGTATATTAATAAACATGGTGGTAGGTCGATATAAAAATTTTTATAAGGTAGTTAGATACTAATTATTACATTTTGTAAAAGTAGGCAAATAAGAAACGTAACTTCATATTTTTTGCGTATTATCACATTTTGTTATGATACGAAAATATTTTTTTGGAAAAGAGGTGGGGGAGGGGGAGGGGGGGGGGCGCAGTATCTCTATTTGAACCAAGCGCAAAATGCGGTTGATCCGGCACTGCATCTGACGTGTTCACATCACAGTTCTGAATAAAATGAGCAAATGTTTGTCTTTTCATTAGCATGACGTCCATGACATTAGTGAACAAAAGTTTTGTCTTTCTTTGTGTATATAGGAAACGAAAGAAAATATTTATTTCCTTCTCTTTTTCACCATTATTTTGTTTGGTATGTGTCAACACCACTATTGTCAATGTAGAAAAGAAAACAAAAACCTACATCAGTCTTTCCTGTATTTACCAAATGAGGAAAAAAGGGAAAGAACATTGATGAATTTGGATGCATTTGTTCCTAAATGATCTAGTCAGCGGACCAGTCACATATAATAGACATGCAAGCTGTCTTCTCTGTGCCAGCAAAATACTAAGATATTCGGGATGGATGGCATAGTTCATCTTGGAATTAAAGATGTAAATTGTAGCTTTTTTCAACACATGCCTTTTACAGGATACTCAGAAACTTTTTAGTATAAACCACTACAAAAATCTTCATTCAATAGGTAAGGTATTCAGTAACCTGATCCTGATGACAAAATAGGATTTTAATGTGAAAACTTGAAAACATTAGACTTGGCTATGAGTTATAGTATATTAACAGGACTTCACAGCCAGAATTTAATTTGAAATCGTTCGACTATATGCAAAAAATTGCCTAAAAACAGGTGTTTACTCCAAATTTTAACTTTTAAACTACGTACGAACCAATAAACTACGAAGCATTAAAAAAATACTGTCTCTCTTTTTGCGGTAAGTGAAAAGGGGGATAAAGAAATGAAGTATATTTCACTCATTATCTATACACCACTTGGTCACTAACACACGTAAATATAGTTAATATTATGTCCGAAAAACTACGAACATTAAAAAATCACTGTCTCTCTTTTTGCGGTAAGTGAAAAAGGAGATAAAAAATGCGACGTACGTGATGTATATTTCACTCATTATCTATGACACCAAATGACACAAAAATCATTGCGTACAAAGACATAATTTTTAACAAGATTGTGCACTCCATTGAAAAAACGGCATGTATAATGCAATTGATGCACCAGAGGTCAACAAGGCCCACCTGCGAGAGAGCATTCATGCCCCAAGAGTTATAAATAGGCCTACATATACCTATACATGAATATAGCAAACACGTAGGTAGGTAGACTATTATTATTTTTGCTGGATAGTGGTAGGTGTTTACTTAATTGGCGTTCCCTTCTCTCTGCTTACTCCACATGGGATGTGGCGTGAGGGTATAGATAGATTCATCAAATCATTGGTCATAAAAAAGCTTATTAGCTTTACATGTCTACCTTGTTGTATGTACATATATGTGGGCGTATAAGTGGGTATATTTCCAATAAAGTACTCAAATACTTTTTTTTTTAACAATACTCAGTTTTATTCTGCAACAATTATATAATTTATATTATACACCTTAAAAAGTACACGTAAAGTAGGTATATTTGAGTTTATCCATAATTTGTTGCACCATTCTGCATTGAGTTGACCATAATTTATTCTTTCTTCTGGGACGTCAAATTAAGTGACAATGATGGCTGCCTTAAGAAACGGCGACTGTGGCACCAGTGCTGCAAAAGTATAAAAGAATATTTAATATGTTTTTCCCTTGTTTATTATTTTTGACTCCACCATTAAATTGCAAACAACAAAAAGGCCGGGATTTGGAGAGAATGATTCATGCATCTTTAGTATCACAAAAAAAGATTTGAGTCATCATAATCCAAGGATAAATTTACAATCTGTCCATATATTTGCAGAGTATTTTTTCATCATCGAAATAAAACAAAATTATAGCAATAAAGTGATTTAATGTGTAATCGTGTCTTATGGCCGGTTTCAATAACCTATCTATCCGTGACTATCGATTGAAATGTATGATTCAAAATATAGAACACAATAGATTTCAATCGACAGGAGCGGATAGATAGATTATTGAAACCGGCCAATAATGCACAGTCTTATTAAAGTACAATGTCTTTGTGCTAAAATTTCACGTGGAAATGGAATGTCAAAATATAAATATTATATGTTTCCATAGTAACCATACATGCAAAGCATGGATGTATATAGGTAGGGGATGGAACGTTTATAGTAATTTGTATGAATGACAGCGAAGCCAAAAAGTGAGGAAGGGAAATCGACGGTGGCCATTTTGTATGAAACACTTTATTTAACATTTGTATGGGCAATGTATGGAGATTATTCACACAGTATCAGAAAACATTATATTTACTTCTTAAAATAATTACAATGCCACATAACTTAATGTTTTCATATATTTGATGAAATAGGGAATAGGATGAGTTAATAAAATTGAGTAATTCATTTCAAAATCATTCAGTATTTATTTTTAAACATTGTTTTCATATACACACAATATGGAGAGAATGAATGACAATTGAAGGAAAATATAAAAAAAAATGTACAGAAATTATAGCTAGAAATAAAAACAAATTTTGATAGTTTTATTGAATATATAAAAATAAACAGGAGAAACTGAGTGATTTATAATAATAACAAAATGCATTGTAATTAACATACAACAAACTCAAAGCCCTCTGAAGAGCACTAACTTGTTGAGTGACTGGATGTATGCTATGGTAGGTTGAAGACATGTTGCACAGGTGGATTGATGTACGAACTCACATCTATCCTGTCAAGTGTTGGTATTATATTGTCAACTGGAGGTATTGAATATTCAGCTACTGGCACCGAACTCTCAATTGCTGATGTTGTACTCTCAATTGCAGACAATATTCTGCGATCTTTCTCTGAAACATAAAAAAATACCATATAAGTACTTGTATACGCTGATCCACAATAGAAATCCACAATGAGCGACATAAATCAACCAACATTTTAAATTAATTCTACACAATTTTATAATAATGTACATAATATTATTTAGAATAGCTTCACAAAACTCTTGAAAATATTTTGCTATGCAGGTTGTATTGTGAGTGTGGCAAGAGTTATTATTTTACACATGTATTATGTAATTAGAGATAAATAACTCCAAGATGACACGGTCCAGGTTTGCAAGGACAGGTGCATGTTATTTCACAGCGTATCTATGATGATCAATGTGTGGCTTTATGTCATCTCTACACACATTCTCTATCTCTAAGCACAAGAGAAGCTGTGTTACGGAGTAAAGATTAGATATATCTAAATGAATAATATAAAACATACTAACTTGCAACTGAGTGGGAAACCCAGGATATTTTGTAAGAATGATGTTTTTCTCCAACCTCGCAGAAAAACGAGATGTTTTTGAACACAAAACACTACGTTTCCTTGGTGTCAAATATTGGATAATGTCCAGTTTCTCCTTTCTGGATCCTTTGGAAAACTACAAAAAATGATTTTGTTTATAAACATGCTATAATATCATTAACCTGATCAGATTTGTATGCATGAAACATTTCATTCTAACGGGTAAAAAAACCAAACATCAGATTGTAGGTTCTTTGTATTGTCAGATGACAGAATGGAAAACAAGTTACATGTGTACATATAGGAGAATAAGGACAGATAATTACATAGAACGTTTATAACATTATTATGATCATTTATAAGTATACGAATTATAATATAAACGACTTTAAAATCGCAATATATATTAAGATAAAAACTACAATACAAAACAACTTACCGAAAATATGACAATCCTGTTTCCTGCGAAAGTTGGATTGGATTTATAACCACAAGTACCACAACCATTTATAGCGCACATCACCATGTTCATAAGTCCTATTCTTCTAGATATAAAAACAAAAACCGATATGAAAAATTCAACTGATGTGCAAAAACTTGATACATTTTTAAAACAACTAAACATACAAGGGTTGGTTCACGGGAACATAAATGTCACTCGATGTCGAGCTACCTGAACGACCATGAAGTTGCAGTGAGTGGTGAATATAACCCTGGATAATCGTGAATAACTTAGAGCGTTTTTATGACCCAAATGTCATCGTAATGGCGCCATTATTTGTTACGTCTTGTTTTTATTATTATTTTATATTGCTTTTATAACTTTTAAAATTATTTTTGTTATTTTGGATTTACTTGTTGTTATAATTTCTTAAATTTGTCAACGTGTAAAAGACGTAAACTATACTACTACTACTATACCATCACGGCATATCCCACAAGTGGGGTAACCAGCAGACCAGCTGCATGTAAGAAACATTCAAGCTGTCCTCTTCGTGCCAATATAAAATCAAGATATTCAGGATGGGTGGCAAACCTCATCGCTGAATTTAAGATGTATCTACAATGTCTTAATTTTTTCGAATACCTGCCTTTTACAGGACACTCGAAAACTTAAGGAGAAGAGTGGGAGACCAATTCTTTACCGGGTGCTCCACATATTGTGTGCTATCTTCAATTTATTTTCTACCAATAAGGTAATTGATTGAAAGTTTAAATATTCTTGCCATATTTATTGAATGTAATAAATATGAAATGAAGTAAAAAATATTCAACAATTATTGTATCAATTATTTACCCATATAAAAAACTGAAATTCATGCCAATATTGTCGATGAAATAACTAAAATATCGTCTTTAAATTCAAACGATTATAGATAAATTATTCACATTTCAATTCCAAAAAGTAAACAGAAACATTATGCATAAAACCCACAAACTCTCACTTCAAAGCGGAGTGTGTTGTGATTAACATAACACTTCTGAGCAAGAGATGAAAACCAATTTCTGGCACCCTATTGTATAGAAAAATCAATGTATGCTGGAATTCTTTTTTGTTAGTTTTTAAATCATTCTCATACTTACTCATTGGATGTTCAAGTTTGTGTATTAAACGCTGAATTGCATAGAGACAATTCAATTCTAATTCAGGATTGTGTTTGTCTCCGATGAATGTGACTAAAAGTGGGTTGTATGTGTTTAATCGCTGTTTGGCTTGAACATCGTCAAATCTCGGTTTTGCATTTTCTGTTGGAACTAGTACATATTTATACACAGCCTCAGTCAGAGCTCTGATGAACCAGATTTCCTCTGGATTCTCAATAACATTCTTGATCCATTCTTCAATTTGACGTAAACTATAAATATATTTAAATAAATATATTTATAGTTTAATATATTTAAATATATTTAAATTTAAAATGAGTTCGTCGGTAGCCTGGAGGTAGAGTCTCGGCCTCCAGAACAAGGGGTCCGAGGTTCGATCCCAGGTGCTGGCAAACTCCCCTTTCACGGCACAAGCTTTTAGCTTAGTGTGAAAGGTGTATAAGGTTGTATTTGGGTTTATTACAAAACCCAGATATATCCTTTTTTAAAAAAAAAAAAATTATTTTTATTATTATTTGACTGGCGCCTTTTTATAGTAGCATTCAAGTTCTTTTGTGTTTCTTTTAAATGATAAAAATATTTTTGTCTCTAACGAAGGAATAAATTATTTTAATAGGTATCTTTAAATTAACAGTTAAAGTAATAACTACTTGATTAGTTTATAACTAATTGCTTTATACTTTTTTTTTAATTATGCCATTATCTAACTTTCTGAGCTTGTATACTTCACAAATACTTGTTACAAGTTTATATCCTAAATCTATCCAAACAAATTCACTGAATCAGCGTCAGAAAGTATACATGACAATTACGCAGAAATCGAGTATATTTTCTGAGACTATATTTTGTTACACATTTTGAAAACATACAGTGCAAGAACACTATGAATGCGTACTGGCATTGTATAGGTACTTTCAAAATATGCGTCGTCACTCGGTGACTGTCTGAACGCAGCCCAAATGCGATGTACCTAACAAAATTTGTTTCATACAAAATGCCCGCCGTTCCCCTCCCCGCGCAGCTACAAAATATTTACCAAAGTGTCTGTCCATTACTCTATTTAGGTCCATGATGCAAAGTGGTTTCTGCAAATATGTAAATATATAATATGCATATTTAGAAAACTTCGAATACTCATAATAATCTAAAAATCAAATGCATGCTGAGATATATTTTTACAATCAACTAATTTTATATTATTACTTATTACATTTATGGAATACTTAAATCATTCGCAAACTAGTGAATAGCATCATGAATAAATACATAAAATAAAATAATAATAATTGTACCAAAGCTTGTTTTAAAACATACATATGTATCCGAGATTCAAACATGTTGCGTGTATTCATATATCAGCTTATTTGAAATAGTAACATGAAAATAAGATAATACGTGCTGATTTTACTATATACCTAAATATCAGGATATCAGTTAAGAACTATGTACTTACATTTGCAAATGATAATTCAAGTCTTAGTAATTCTCCATCACCGTTTTAATGTCACTAATCATCTAATCATCTGATAATCTGGAAAGTATAAAACATAAAGAATTTATTAATTTATTCTATCAGAAACATTGTTTGCTTACTCTCTCTCTCTCTCTCTCTCTCTTTTTGGCATTGCACCCAATATATGAGTGATGCTGCATTGTTTGCTTACTCACGCGTATTAAAATATTTTATTTTTAATAATTACTTTAGGAAAGGTTACGTTACAAAAAAAAAATATGTCAAAAACGATATAATATAAATCAACCATTATAATATACTCACTCAATTTATTTTTTCTTAACATTCGTAATGACTCTTTCGTCATTTTAAATAATGAAAAAATTAAAATAAAACTATAAATCAGTGTATTTAGTATATTTCTGATTTAATACTAATACTCACAAAAATAACAAAATGTTGCTATGACAACAATATTGACATCGGTGAATGTCATTCTGAGGAGTTCATACACAAAGTTACCTACATCAACTCTAGAACATTGAAACTAAGAAAACAGCATACCTAAATAAATTTGGTGAATTCTTTGCAGAGTAGGTACCGGCAGCAATTTAGATCCCTGATACCGGATATATTTCTATGTATTTGTATTATTTTATCATAGTCTTTGTAAGGTATACGAACTGTAATTTAGTGTTAAGAGCATATTTTCTGTATTCATCTTTTAATAATTGGATATTAGCTGGCACTTTGCGTTTATCATTAGAAAAGAAATATGTTGCAACTAATAAGCAAAAAGAGAAATAGGCGGATATGCTGAGGTCAATCTACAGTTTTATTAAGTACACAAACAAGTTCACCAACATTAAATAAAAAATAAAAAAATACTAATTTATTTGAATTAATTATATAAAACACTTATTTGTAGTGTTTAAACTGTGACTTTTTATTGATTAAAAGTCACAGTGGATATAATATAAATAAGTGATTTATTTGTAAGTAATTCAACATGAATTTCCACCGAGAACCGTCGGTTGAAAATATCAACTTCACTGATTTATTTTACTTCATTCATAGTTAAATATTTGTGAAAAATGGATCGGTGTGCCTTTACTTGTGAACTCCTCATCTATAGTACTGAACACTCATTCTCGTATTCGTCGATTCGCATTTTGACAGACATGGAAATAAATATTATTTAGGTATATTAAGTTATAATTTTTTTTTTATGAAAAAAAAACATTTATATAGGGATTACTTGATGACACATATAAAAATATGTTTCCTTGGTAAAAATCAAGTAATCTAGTGCTGTAATTATGTAGTTTCAAGCATAAAACCATCTCTATTTTTTAATAATTTTAAATAAATAATCAGACGCAGATTCAACAGCGTGCCGACTCTTTGGCTCGGCTGGCCGAACTAACCCGATTTTTGAGTTCTACGGAAATTTTCATAAAAACTTTCCCGCAAGCGGAAAATTTAAAATGAAAATTTCAAAATATAAATAACACATCACGCTATTATAATCATATGACAAATTATTCAATTAAAATTGTTTTAAATATGTTTTCCTTATTCGAACTTGACGAACTAAAAATTACATTTTCTTATGTGCACGTCACAAATCCCATTTTTTTCGCATATTAAAAAAAATACGGCTAAATATTACCCAAATTTAAGAAAAATAGGTTTTTTCTAAAGCATCCTTGGAGCAAAATTTACTTCATCATTTATGTAACCTCTAAGATGATTGTCTTAAAATACCTCTGCTAGTCGTGATGAAATTTCGGAAGGTGTTTTTCAATCGATAATTTCTACATGAATCTCTCGGTTATTTTTTTTATTATTATTAAAAATACATTAAAATATGTTCAAATTTTGATATTATCAAAAACAAACAGTAAAAATATCATCTCGATCACGAAAATATTGCAATTAATTAATAATCAATGTTGAAAAATGGTTGCGTAAAATCATGTGACAATTTCGAGTTCCCTACCTATCAAGGGCTCTTAATATTTAGGTAGGACCCTGCATAGATTTTTTTTCAATCAAATTATTTTGCGCCAATGAGAAAAAATATATTTTTTGCACAAATAACAACACTGGAAACTTTCATTATCTCCAATTCGTGCTGTTGACAATCATAATAGTGAATTGTAGTTTTATTTGACGTGCATCAAAAAGTTTAAACATTGTTTTTGTTTTGTGGGTGCTATTTTCATTTTTTTTTTGATTGAGTGATAATGTCAAAAGTTTGTGAAAACACATTAGTTTCGAAAATTTGGTAAAAACTTCGACATGTTTTACCAGCAGGAGGTTTGTATCGCCGCAAGATTACATCGAGAAGTCGAAGAACCTTTAGGTTTTATTTCAAAGGGCACAGGTTGGAAATATAAAAAAATGTTATATTATAATCTTTACTTTTTTTATACGATATTTTAAAAGCCGAATAATTTAGCAACGGGAATCGTAACATGGAACTTTAACTTGCAAGGTACATAATTATATATACCATATATCGCATGCTTAATGGAATACTGACTTAATTCAAAAAAGTCGATTCTTGGGAAATCGCAAAAGAAGATTTTGCTATGAGGACTTATCCTACTTGTTGACGCATAAAATTAAAACTAATTATTAATTAATAATGAATGCTTGTATTTTGAAAATTATGATAAACTACTCAATAGATTTGAGTAAAAAAAATACGGAAAATAATTTCTATCTATTTTAAAAAAATATTTTAAAAAGTAAATACGAAGTTAAGCCAGTTTTCTATTAAAAATAAAGTATATATTTTGTAATGCAAGCGTTGTATTAGGTTGTAAGCCTGTTTCATTTCAAATTATTTACTATTTTTAATGACTAATTTAGTATTTAGTCTGTACATGATTACTTTAGGAAAACACATTTGGAGATTGGGTCACTTTATTCAAATTAGCAGACCGTCAATAAACTTAATATTGGCCTTTTTCAAGGCATAAATATTTATTTATTTAAGACAATATGTGATGTGAGCCTTTTACGCATGTTCAACAAAAAGTGTACCTAAGGGACAACAACAACAAAAAATTGCACAATCATACATATATAGAGTGTGAATGATTGGATTAGTATGCAACGAATTTTGACTTTCTTCTCCATTCCTCACTATTCTCAGCCAGTCTCTTCAGATTTCCGTATGAGCCACAGTTCATGTCTCTCTTCAGTTGGTCCATATAAGCGTCTCTCGGCCGGCCTCTGCCATTTGTGCCTTCAGTCCTACCCTCTGCAATTGCGATGAGCAGTCCTGGGTGCCTGATGTTGTGGCCAATCCAGTTAGCTCGTTGGCTGATTCTTTTGAGGAGTTGCCTTTTTTCGCCAACCCTGGTTAGCACGTCTTCGTTTTCGACGTGTTCCGATCAATGAATCTTCAGCATGCGTCTGTAGCACCACATCTCAAAGGCCGCTAACTGTCCGCTTTCACTCTTGCTGATGGTCCACGATTCGCAACCATATAGCAGAATGCTCCATACAAAGGCTTTAGTAAGATTCTTCCTCATGCTTAAATCAATATTAGGGGATTCCAATATTTTAGATTTTTAGTTAAAGGCAATTCTATCTTGGTTCATTCTGCCCACAATTTCTGATTTGGAGCATCCGTCTTGGTTTATTCTGCTGCCCAAGTACACGAGCTCTTTTACTTGTTTGATACTCACTCTATTTATGGCAATGTTCGCAGTCGCTTCATCCCTTCCAACGACCATACATTTTGTTTTGTCTTTATTTATTTTCATGTTTTACTTGGACAGTAGTATAGTTTCCATTTTTCCTAAGGCTTCGTTCAGCTCCATCTCGGAGTCTGCGAGCAGTGCTATATCGTCGGCATATTGAATCATGTCAATCTTTTTCCCATTTATTTTTAATCCTGTCCAGTTCTTCATTTCTTCCCTCAGTTCATCAATAGCTCGCTGTATGTAGCAGTTAAAGAGTGTTGGAGACATTGAGCACCCCTGTCTTATACCTTGTTCAACTCTTGCTTCTGCGCAGCTCTCTCCGCTTTTAATAACAGCCATTTCGTTCTTGTATAGGCTCCAGATTACTCTTCTATCTTTACAACTCATTTTTATCTGGTTTAGAGTGTTAAAAAGTAGTTCCCATTGTACCTACTTTGTCGAATACTTTTTCTAGGTCGGTGAATGCTATACATATATGTATTTCTATTTACTGTTGTTCTCTTTTAAAGAACAAGTCTTACACTCAGAATTGCATCTCGTGTGCCTGTCTCTTTGCGGAATCCAAATTGATCTTCTGAAAGTGTTTCATTGATTTTGCTTTCCAATCTTTTCATTATAATGTTGGTGAATATCTTAGAAGCGTGTGATATCATGCTTAATGTTCTGTGTTGTTCGCACTTTGTCGCGCCTGTTTTCTTATCTGCGTTATTCGCACAAGTCAATACAAACAAGTAAGCATGTAAAAATACGTCAAGAAAATAAAATTTAACTAGGGTAGGTTAGGTTAGGTTATACATAAAAATAAACAATTATGAGGATATAAATATCATTAGATAAAACAAATACAGCACAAAACAGTAAGACATAAACAGACAACAACAAATTGATAAAAAAACGAGTCAAATTCGATATTAAGATAATATAACAATAATAATAATAAAGTGTATAAAAAGGTCTATTTAGGTACGTCTTAATTCTTGACTTATCGAAACTTCTGTTATTGCAGGTTTATCAAAGTCTGTTTGTTCGGATTACTTTTCTGCGGTTCCTTGAGCTATGTTCTCTTGTGTTTTGTTCTGTTCATTACAGGATTCTGTATCGGAAGATCCTGAAGTTGATGAGGGCGAGGAAGACGAAGAACTCCTTGATGATTTTGATTGCCTTGGATATACTGCTATTCGTCTTTTCTTTGAATTAAGGGCTTCGTATGTTGGATCTTGATCGACATCGCTAGTTCCAGATTTCGAATGTATGTTATCAGTGCATTCGTGGACGACTGTGGTGTTATCAACGTGGTTTTCATTGCCGGCTGAAACTGATTCCGAAATTTCAAAATATTCCTGTAGGTTTGAGTAACGCTGATTTTCGGGCTTGTTTGTTATATACTCAGCTAACATCTACAACAACAACAAAAAACGCATTTTAGTAGGATTAAAATAAATAAAAAATATACAAACTTAATTTTTAAAGTTACTTAAAATTGTTACCGTCACTTCAGTTGATGGCACTGATTCATGTTCTTTATCTTTTGTTGCCGTTTCTGGTGCCGGGTTTTGAGCCTGAACACGCTCCATCATCTTTTTCTATCTATTACACATAAATAGTAATATTATGCCTCTTGTACATAAAAAAAATGTTAAGTAGTATTTAGACGAACAATGACTTAATATAAAATATTTACAGGCAATGAAAGAATTACACATTATTTTATTTTCTTTTTTTTCAAACAAGGACTCAACTAATATTGCGGCTCCTAAGTAACAATAAACTTTAGTAGTAAACAGACTCATACCTGAATGTCACAAAGTCACCTTAAAATAATGGATAGATTTTAATAGTACACTGACTCAACTCGTAATGGGCCACGAAAAATAGAATAACGTTAAATGAAAAACTGTCTTAAAACTAAATGTTTCACGTAACATATTAGTAAAATTAGTTGTAAACTGGCCTAAGATTTAATCTGTCAATATTAGATTCAAAATTTGATGAAACTTACCTTTGAATTTAGTCTAAAATGCACTCAACAACGATTGGGTCTTTGTTCAATAAAATAATCATTACCTTACTCCACAAGTGCCCGACACAAACCAGCATGAGTCGCTGTTCGACAAAAAAAGGATGAGAGATCCCATAAAAGTGAAAGAGACCGATATATCGCTGGGGGGGCAAACATGAGTAAATTCAACATAAATCAAATGGTAGAGGGTAGATGGTGCTAACAGAAGTCTGTATCTGTACGTAACTCAATTTTGACCTATCTACTAATGGGTCAGTTTTCCATTAAGCATGCGATATATTCATCCAGAGTGTTGCAAGATAAATTGCATTACGAATAAAACCGAGGCACAAAATAGTATTGAATAGTCAATATGAAAAAACATCGTAGAAATCATTGATATAAAATAATGGCAATAAAGCTAAATACATTAAATTTTTATTTCAGTGGTCGAAACGAAGCAGACCGTAGCTTATCTTGTTAGTCGTTGCTCTTGATCTATATAAGCTGGGATTTTTTCGTAATACTTTTCTATACGAAAATCATTGTAGGTAGGTATATGTAAATAGTTTAGGAGATTTTTGGTGCAAAGTATGTAATATCTCACAGTCATACATAATTTCTGATCGTAAAATTTTACTACTACACCATCACGGCATATGCCACAAGTGGGGTAGTCAGCAGATTTTTTTTAATTTTACTTCTGCCTAAATATAAAATTAAAGATATAATTCTGCATAATTTATTTTTCTATAACCCTCACATAAATAATATGTTAAACTTTCCCATGATTCTAATAAGTATGGTAAAATAATGTTATCTTGAACGATCTCAAAATTGACATATCCCATTAGATTACCATATTCCTATAAAAATACAACGATATTACAGGTATATCCTATGGGAATATTGTACATTTTATAATCTCACATGTAGAATTTGATATCGTGGGGTTATTGTGAACAAAAAAATCGGTTACAAATCTAATACGACTGTTCTAAACGTTGAATTAGAAAAGGGAATGCTATTTCCGCGTGTTTTTGTAGTAATTGAATTTATAAGCAGATGTGCCGTGATTCACTTTTGTATTCGATAGGAATATTATGATAATTTTTGTTGTATTGGTATTAGCGGGGTACGTTATGCTTATAATATTCATTATTGTACTTGTATTCGAGTCTAGGATCTTACATATTTCCAGGTAGATATTGTTACCTCACCCTTCTAAGTAGACAGGGATAACAGTAAAATGCATTTTGGTTGTATGTACTAGTACATTCTAGTTTATTATGCTATGTTTGATGGTATTATATCATCATTGTTTGCCGAATTATTGTTTTGTAGTAGTTGTTACGGTACCTACTCTATAGGTATATTATGCCTTATGGGCGCAAGTAACAATCATTTATTACCCTTAGCAAGGATCGACAACCTACTAACGAGGAGCAGATTTGCATCTAAAATTCTAAACCGTAGAGAGTACATACCTATTGTCTAAAGTCTAGATATATGGGCGGGAATACATCTAGTCGTAATTATGTACTATGTAGAGTATTTATTCTCTCAAATTGAAATAGGTATATATTTCTCCAAAAATGTTAAAATTAAATATGATTCAAGCCTCCAACATAAAACGTAATACAGTAAGGAGAAGTCAAGTAAATGGAATAAAAAAATATTAAAATTTATAAGAAATGTAATAAATAATAGTTATTGAAATGCCAAAAGAATGATTTTGTAAAAGATTCGTGTCTTTTTTATTTAATTTAATATTTATGTCATTAAATGAAATAGAAGGATATTAATCATATTACAAAATGTCAATATATTTCAATGTAAAATAAAGCTCGTATTTAGAATATTCTACCGCTGTACGGATTTTGTTTTGGCTCTCTGAAGTATGTACATAGTGTTTTTCGATTCATCCTTTTTTTTCTTTTCGCATGCACAAATGTAAAATCCAGATGAGGTGAACGCATCAAAATTTAAATTTATAAATTTTCTACATATATTCACTTATTTATATAGGTAGTTTTTCAAACGTGGGCATCCGAGAACCACGTGGCTTGATCACGTGGATCAAATTCTCAAGGACGGCCGCGTGTTGAGTAAGAGAAACCGACGTGCGTGTATGAGAAACTGTATGAATGTGGAGGAAGCGAAGGAAGTGTGTAAAGATAGATCTGTTTGGCGTTCCGTTCTCTCTGCCTACCCCACTTGGACACGGCGTGAGGGTATAGTATAGTATAGTATTTGTGACATGTCAAACGCGAACGTAAAGTGCAAATACCTAATTAATTATGTGCTAACAAAATCAACAAAATTCCACCGGATTTTTTTTCTTCAGGTAAAATATTACATATCTACACAAAAATAATCGTTTAGATGCGTTCACATAATCTGGAGAAATTCTTAGATAATTAATCAACGGTAAAATTATACTGGTAAAATTATTATTTGGTAAATTAGTGAAATGCAAATTCTGCTTGTCGATCGCTGGACAGGAACACCCTTGCGAAGTCCCAAATGTTTCAAAAATTTCTAAGAAATTTGTTGAGGGGGAGGGGAGAGGGTAGCAAAATATTGTCATCATCATCATCCTAGTCCTAGTGGATTCACTATCCTATTCTAACTACAGCACTGAATGTCTGAATGCACACTAGCGTCTAAAGGTAGAAGAAGAGGGATGAAAATACACATGCGCAAAAATACTGAGTTTTGATTGGCTGCTGTTATATTATGTGTAAATACAAATTTGGAACCGCCAAACAAAAAAATCAAAAACCAGACAAGATTGTTTTCTAATGAACAAAAAATTATGAAAAAACACCAGTTCAATTAGTATATGTATAATTCTATGTTCAATACCTTCCATTAGAGAAACAGAACAAATAGCAGTTAGTACTTTAATGTATTTATTATTCTTATGGCAGTTAGCATGATATTAAATCACAAAAAGGATCATGTTGATGCCTGTCACAATGTACTTGTTTTCTCTTCAATTTATTTGTTGTTTTTAATTTTCTACTTATATTTGTAGGAGTGTGTTGATGCTCCTATTTGATCTTTTGAAACTGCTGTGTTGTTTTAAGTGTGAAAATAATTATTGCTACCTAGGATATCACAACACAAGATATACTTTCAGTATAATAATGTTTTATCTTACAATTTATTATCCTAAATGTATATGGTGTGTGCCTATTGATTTTTATTATTTTATTTCATTGAATATTCAAAGTTTTTTTAAAATTTTAAGCGGAATGTTACAATGTTGATAATTGCAGAGGGATTTTGATTTTCTAATAATTTATTTACCTCATTAACACCCAACTACCAAGTTTAGATGTACATAAAGTTGGTCAGTCTTTTTGGAATGCTTATTGCAAGGAATTAATGTGATTTTGTATTATTTAGTTTTAAATGTATGATTTTATTGAATATTTTTGTACAGTTTTGCAGATTTTCTGTCAACTTTATTGTTAGGCAATAGGCTCTCATGCCGTAAAATGTATTGAGTTTACAAGCTTACGAGTGAACATAATGACTATAAACTGTTTTCAAAATTGCGAAAAGAATGTAAAAAATTAGCTAATGTATTTTATACAAGGTATATGAATAATATTGAGGATTCAATTAGTAGAAATACAAAAAACTTATTCAAATACTCCTATTCTTTGCGATCGGCATATTCCGGGGACTGTGCAATTTGCTGGAAGAACTGAAGACACCCCCGATGAAGTGGTGATACAATAATAGACTAAGATTAAATACAAAGAATTACCTAGTTATGCGTTTCTGCAGAAGTAAACATCCTTTTTTTTATAAATATAAAATAAATGATTCTCCGCTAGCATCAGTGAATGAAATAAATGATTTTGTATAATTTTTACCAGCGACTTACGTTTTGTTAATCATGTGGACAGTATTTGTAAAAGGTCATTAAGAATGTTGGGTTTTGTGCTGAGAATCAGTAAGCCTTTTTCAAATCTGTATACATTGAAAATTATAAATACTTTTTTGATTTGTAAAATAATCTTTACAAGATAGGGAGTAGGTTTCTGCGGTACATTAAGTGCAGAATTGGTTTGCCTAGGGAGAACATTGATTATGATTATTTGTTGATGTCTCTAAATCTCACAGCGATAACGTAAGTTACTTATTCTCCATAACTCTCACCTAATATATACAACTAGTAGGGTTATTATTATAATTGATGCTGGTGTATATATTTTATTGAACAAGTGTGTAGTTTGATGTTGTTGGTATATACATTTTAATAAATAGATGTTCAGATGTTGAAATGAAATAGATTGTCTAGGAGTTAGCTGGTGAATGGCTTGAGTTGATTTGAATTTAGTTGGAGAAGTTATGTTTTTAAAAAGACCAAATTAATTATGCTAAGGAATGAAGAGAGAACGATAATGTACTAAGGTGGATCAAGGCCTGTCCCAGAGCACGAGCCACGCTCAATTCTGGGACGGGTACTTTGATCAAATGAATTGATAATATATAATATGTTTTGTTATTTTTATTGGTATTATGCCGTATTTTATTGTATTGTATTATTTTATATGGATTCTTATGCATTGTGCTTTTTTTTATCTACTTGTGTATTCATTTTGTAATTTATTTTATTATTTTGTAATTTATATTATTATTTTAATAAACGGAATTATTATTATTAATTTAATTATGCTTACAGATATTAGTTTTGCTTTTTTTTAATTTAACTACAGTTGTTAAAATCTAAATATCTCTTTTAATCATCACCCCTGCTAACAGATAGACTATTGGAACAAAAGAATTAATATTTCTTTGTTGACCCTCCTTCTCTCACCCTGAGATTGAGCTAGCTGGCTGAAGGTTCTCGTCTGGGAGGAGGACCTGGTTTAAGGAAGAGGAGGGGTGTAACACAGAGGCAAAATTGACCCGGCTTGACTGGAAAGGAGGTGAAGAGAGAGCAGCAACAATATAAAAACTTAACATATGCTTATGGTGTTCTTTAGGAACACATTGAAATAAATAATATTAAAATTATAAAAGTTAGAGAGCTATAGCATATTACTATTATGTGAGGCAGGTGATGTAAAACACAGTAATTAATTAAACATACTATTTATTTATAAAAAAAAACATTTAAAAATCATCATCATCATCATCATCGCCCTCAACGCTCCTCTCAGGAGCACAGGGCAGAAACCAGCCTCCTCCATTCAGAGCGACTCTGTGCCAATTGCGTCACCTCTTCCCACGACATTCCTTGCGCTCTGATATCGTTGTCATAGGAACGGTGTATTGTGAAAGAGGGACGCCCGGGCCCACGGAACCCCTGCGGACGGAAGAACAGTGCTCTTTTTGGCCAACTATCATTGGGCATTCTCAAAACATGTCCCAGCCATTTAAAAATACCATATTAGAATAAAAATATAGGAGTGTAAGAAAATAATTAATTGAAAACCAATCTTAGTTTAAAAACATCTTATCCTTGGCGCATCTTCCATCCCTCACAAACTTCCTAAATATACATACTCGTCCACTTGCTCCAAACATTCATTTTCAACCTTTATTTCAAATATTGTTCTAATGTTCGTGCAGAATACTTTTTAATTAGGTATTCTTTATCATCAAATAACACTATCAACTTACTCCTTCCCCACTGAGACGAATATTAGGTTTGTGTAATTTCATCAATAATTTACATCAAGTTTTGAGATTGATCATAAAGTTTTTTTCTTGAATATAAATCATTAATCATATGCACTTAGTTTTTTTCTCCTTTACTTCAATGTTATGTACTATCAATCTAGTATACCCACCCTCGACTATCAATGTATTTTAAAAAAGATAAAATCTTTACACATCCAAAATAATAAAATTATTACTTCGACAATGAGGTGGCCAGAAGTCTGATGGTATCTCAGACTTCCAGGAGGGATGCTCATGGTTTGAATCCTGGAACTGACTCACCCCGTCAAC
The DNA here is from genome assembly GCA_947579605.1 of Athripsodes cinereus. Lineage (NCBI taxonomy): Eukaryota > Metazoa > Arthropoda > Insecta > Trichoptera > Leptoceridae > Athripsodes > Athripsodes cinereus. The sequence goes on along the minus strand of OX388306.1, from coordinate 9,697,670 downwards.
ACTGTAGTGTACCCCATCTACACAGCTCTTTGAAAAGTTACTTGTCACTCAAAATCAGTAAAAATCTTAATTAGTTTTAGGCTTTTCGCACTCTGACATTTTACTTCAAACAGATTTGTCCACTTTCATTAGAAAGCCACTCAGATAACTTACTACTTAATCATTTAAAAAAAAAGATATATCTGGGTTTTGTTTGTTATAAACCCAAATACAACCTTATACACCTTAAGCTCTTAAAAGCTAGTGTCGTGAAAGGGGAGTTTGCCGGTATCTGGTAATGAACCACGGTCCCCTTGTTCACGAGGCCGAGACTCTACCTCCAGGCTACCGACGAAGTCGTGATTTCATTGATTTCTTATGAAATCATGTTTTATAAAATACTATTATTATGTATGTTGGTTTGTATTGAAGTTACTTGCTGAAGTAATTACATAAACTATTATACATGTCGTCCTTTCATTGCCATAAAAATTACATTATGGATACCATGCCTCATAGCCGAATTGGTAATACAAAAAATTATAAATATGTAGATAATTCACACTAAATTTGTAACTTAACTCACCAAACATCACACAAAACGAAAACAGCCTATGTGACAGCCGTCAACTTAATCATAGAGTATTTCATTAGTTTGTGCGCATGTGTATTTTCATCCCTCTTCTTCTACCTTTAGACGCTAGTTGAATGCACTATTATCGCTATCACTCTATCAGACGTTCTCAGTTTACCTGCGGGCGCCGTCAGTGCAGTGTGGTGCAGTGCAACTTAAAGATATCCTCCCGGATCTCGGCAGAATTTTTTTCAGTAATTGTTTTTATTTTTTTGTGATCATAAATGAACATGTCATATCTTCAAATAGTGAATAGTCAGGAGAGGAGCAAAGTTTGGTTGGTTGTTGAGTGGAAATCGGCACCTAATGTGCATAATGGATATTGTCTGGTCAGTAGTGAAGATCTAGCTGATAACATACGCCTGGAAGACTTCCATACTGGAAAAGTTGTCAACGTCAAAGTGAAAGGGGGTGTCAGACAAGCTTGCATTGTCATTGTATCTGGTAAGTTTATTTATTTATTATTTATAAATACCTTCAACAATATATATATATATATATATATATATATATATATATATATATATATGTGAAATGAAAATAAATAAAAACAAAAAGATATGTACGAGATAATTTGTTTATTCAGCATTATCTCATTTTCCAAAAATAGTATGCAATAATAGGTATGCAATAATTATGCATCTACCTAACACATATTATGATACGATCTTGTTATCAACTTCATATTACGAAAAATTGTTCAAGGTTAAAATTTAATTTAACATTTAATCTAGGCGGGAAAATGCCGTATCATATAGGAATATGGTTAGCATTTGATGTGTTCAAAATTAATTTATCTTCGCTGCAAACCAATATTAAAGTACATACACAGGGTAACTGCATTATTAGGTAGTTCATACGTATGTGCTTTTTGAAGTTATGTAATATTTTAATACATTTTTTTCTTCCATTACACATCTTATCGGATTTCTGCAGCTTTTTAAAGACGCAAGAATTTTTAAAATAAAAAAAAAACATTTTTATAAAAAATAATATCAGTGTTTTTTTTAAATTTCTTTTAAACGGTTATCAAATTGTTGTGTTCCCAAATTAGACACGCGTATATATTATTATTGTCATTTTGTTTAAAAGTATAAATAATAGCTATAATAATAGAAAGCTTTTGTTGTTAGTTTTTGAACTGGATTCCAATGATATATGACACCAATAAAAGTTTGTACTATTTAGTATTAGTCCTTGGGGTAGAGAAAATGAAAAGGCCTTGCAATATTAAACCAACTAGACCCTAATAAACCTCTAAGAATTTCATTGTGTGTACCTATAGGTAATTCTATTGGAGACTGGTGGGTTTTTGTGGAATAAATAAAATACGTGACCATCCATTCTATTCAAATCAAAAACATTATATACTATTTACATTTTTTTCATATCTGAGACGTCATATTCCTGCTGTCTTCTGTGTGTATTTAAAATGTATAAGTAAGAAAGATATAGAATATGGTTTCAAAGTAACGTATAAAAGAGATTGTGAAACATTTAGTAGGCTGCAAACGATGAGAAATTAGCATATTATTCTAAGCATTTAGAAACAATAAAACAATACAATGCAAAGCATGCGTAAGAAACTGTGTGAATGTTGTAGAAGCAAAATTGTTTGTATGAACAGAAATAAATTACGCTTTATCAGTTCTGTTTCCCCCGCAACGGGGGAGGCAATATGACATGAAGAACTTTGATAGAGATTTAAAAGTAGACACATTGGTTACTAATTTTAAACCATTGATCTAACATGTTAACATGTTATATCAATGTTTTAAACGCAATTTTTCTCCAAAGAAAATTGTTATAGATAAAGTAATGTTGTTTTATTATACTATAATACCTATGTATTGCTTTTACTGCGTCATCCTTAGGTTTATAATAGTGTACGTGTTGGTTTGTGCGTGTTGATGGTGGTCCTAGAATGCATATTCTAAACAGGCAGTTACAAATTGGAAGAAAATGAGAAATAAGACCGCGAAAAAAAAGTATCTCTGCCGTAGGCTTACGTTTGCGACTAATAACGTAATAACCAGCGGGCAGCGATTTTTCGTATGTCATCAGACCATCGTGATTTATTTATTTATTTATTCACATTTTATAGAAAAAATAATTAAATCAGATATAGGTAATCAATATACAGAGGGCGAGCTTATCGCAAAGGCACGATCTCTTCCAATTAACCCAAATATTACCTATAATATCAATAATAAAAATAAATTTTTGATCACTGAATCGTACATATTTCTTATTATGCACACTTTTTTTTCAAATAATTTTCTTGATAAAAAACATTCATATGCACATAAACAAAATTTCCATTTTAACTCATTGAAAGAGTAAGGATTACGAAAATTTGTAATATATTTTATTTCAAAATCGTCTTAGTGCCAGATTCCGATAAGAAAAATACCGTCTCAATGTCAGTCTATTGGATAAATAATGAGATCTGTAACATACAAGTGCGGGAGGGTAGAGGGTAGAACAAACGTCGCGTCGCCTGTTATTTATAGGAGGGTGGGTAAAAAACGGGTAGTCTTTTAAATTTTATATTATCTACTTTTTGAGTCAATAGAACAGAAGAACCGCTTTGCAGGATATGCGTATATTTTTTTAACCTCGTTAATTTAACGTTTTGCGTATTTTAGTAGCTGAAAAATATCGAAGGAGAGGGGTCTATCCTAGCCGTAACACAATAGTTTAACTTGCCTATAAATTCAGATGTGTTCCATAGACTGTAGGTTCTATTTATCTTTATAAATGATAAATAAATATCTTATTTTGGTAAGAGTAAACCTGGGCGTTGCCTAAATACATTATCTAACAATAGAATTTGATTGCTTTCTTTCTACTAACATTATTCCCTGTAAAAAGTGCCATAGATAAAAATACCCAGTTTTTTCATCACTAAACCTTATGTATAGGTACCTATTTACATAAATTGTCGGAAAAAAGTAGTGTCATATACACAAAAAAAAACTTTCCATCACAAAATTTACGAAAATATAGCATATTTGCTTCAAAATCACCTTCCTAGATTTGGATAATAAAAAAAAACACCCGCTCAATGTCGGTTTTTGGAATTACCCGCCGAATATGTAGAAAAACAATTATTTCCGACGTGTCCTATCAAAACGACAATTTGTTTCACCGCCAATACCTACTTACAGAACACCGATAATGATAATGTCATGCATGGATTTATTTAAATGTACTGCGATGTAGTTTTCTTTTTTAAATAGGTATCTACTAGGAAATCTCAATAAAAGGGCTTCTTACCTGTTGCTAAATATCCTCGGTTTTATAAGATTTGTAATGAATCACGTTATTATTATTATTAACTTCAGATTTAATTTTGTTGAAAATACCTAGGCAAAATTACATAAATCAGAAATGTCATATTTTCAGTAGAGAAGTTTGAAAAAATATGACTATGTATTTGAAATTTGTACACATCTATGTTTTTTTTTCAACAAAGCATGGCAAAGCCGGATAATCCGGCATTTTGTAAGTTTCAAAACGACTTATATTTATATATATTTAAAAGTTTTATTATCACTGAAATGAATTAATAGACCATTAAAGGTCACGTGGTCTTGTCTATGGATTTGCTTTTGCTTGGGGGCAAACAGTCAGATTGCGCAAATCATCCTTTGTAAGATGTTATGCCATAAGAGAAAAAAAAAGAAAGTCAGACGACAAAATAATAACAAAATCGACACTGACAGTTTTTTTATTATTAGGTATTCTTTAGGCGTTCCACCTAATATTACACCGTAATCGTCTGTTGTGTTGGGATGCCTGATGCCCCTCAATGATTTTTCTGTGACGTCATCCTTTAATGGTCTATTATCTTCTTAGGATTACACACTTATAATTTTTTTCGAATATTTTGTATAATTAAACTCTTTAACATAACATTTGGACAGAAATACCTACCTATGAATACAAATCACAAAATATAAAATTAGATCTGCGAGGTTGGTAAAGTTAGAAACTTTCGTTTCACGTTTGCACTTCACTTCATGATTTGTGTCATTTCCAATAATTTTTCATGTCTTGTTTTACATCATAATCACGTGACCATCCTGTGATTAAGTAGGTATATAATATTCTCCAATATCAGCAAAGTTGATAAACATATTTTTGTTCTATTTCAGCCGATAAGCATTTTTTAGAAATGGAGCTGAAACATTTACAAGATGCAGTTAATCAAATTGGACTCACAAAGAGGCCTTCTTCTCATCGAAAGAATGAAAGTGTGAAGGTATGTAACAGATATTATGTTAAACTAGTCAGTATCGCGTAAAAAAATATAACCATCACGGCATATCCCTCAAGTGGGGTAACCAGCAGACTAAATTGTAAAACCACAAAATAAACTAAAAATCTATTTCTTGCTTTGCTAAAATTTTTGAACAGCTGAAGCTTACCTATCCCATGTATTTTAATACTTAAATCTATTAGCTCATAAACACAACCCACAAAATATTGAATTATCTCAATTCTGCGGTTGATGTGATGTGATACATTGTTGCAAAACACCATCCATATTGGATAAACTCATAGTCTCATATATATTTTAGCGAAAAAAGATATCAGCTGATCAAGAAGCAGAAGACCTTTCCGATCAAGATTTTATTGAAAGTGCATCTGATTGGAGTCCAAGTACTGACGAAGATTCAGAAATTGTAAGTTTAAATAGTTTGTAAATTTAATACACATACTACCATAGGCTTAGAAAAGAAAACAACACCTTATCTGGTAGTGCCCTGAATGGAACTTGAACCTGTAATCCTGTAACTCTTTCACGAAGTGTGCTTTGTCTGATTAATCTACAGGGCGACATGCCAAAGGCTCCAATATTATTCTCTTTTATAATCCCCAATGACAGCTTCATGTTAAAATAGTTTGTATTCCTATAAAACTAAAACATACATATTGCCTAGTTCCATACTAAGTCAATTCTTTTTAGAATTGAGTTTTTTGGCTTTTGTATTCAATTAATATGTAGAAAGTGACCTTCTATGGATTCCACAAATATTTATTTAATTTAATAGTTTTTAGAAGCACATTGTGGGTTAGATCGACTATTATAACTTTGACAGACTGTATTTTAGAATATTAAAATTTTGTGTTGTTGGCTTATTGAATTCAGTTATTGATATTATTATGTAGGATAAATTTTATAGCAATTAAAAATGTATTTTTTTAGGAAAATCTGAAAAAAAGAAAAGGACGGGGAAGAAAAAGTAAGAAAAGCATAGAAGAAAACAATCAAAACCAAAAGAAGGAAAAGATTTCAAAGGGTAAAAAGCGAGGACCAAAGGGTAAGAGAAAGGAGACACTTTCAGGACAACAGACTGGAAAATCTGTAATAACTAGTGTTGCCCATCTACTGAAGAATAAAACTGATCCACTCACCATACAAACAGTTACTACTACTAATGATGTAAGACAATACCTCCCGATATCAACTGCACCACAACCACAGTCAAGCATGACATATAACTCACCTAGACCGAGAGTATCTTATACCCCATCACCTTCAGAATATTACATCATTCCTCCTATGACATTTGATCAGCAAACACAAACAAATTTTGCGAATACTGACCCAAATGTAACATTTCTACAAGAAAATCAGAAGGTTATGAGAGAAGACATTGTATATCTGCTCAAACGAGTTGATGAAATGACCCAAAAAATTAATTCAATGCAGTTAACTATAGAACAACTACAGTATGGAAAATATGAAAGACAAGGTGGCTTACATGATGATTATAGTATGACACCACAACCTGGCCCTTCAGTTCTGAGGGAGCCTAACAGAATCAGTATGAATAGCAGTCAGGAGAGTTTGAAAGATCCATACTCTTTCCAATCTAGTCCACCCCAGTCTGTACCACAGATAGCAAGATTTACGCCAAATCCTCTGGCTAAAGACCCCCCTGTTGTAAACATGGATGGAACCGACATGGTAAGTGTAGTGCATCTAATATAAATCTGTGACAATAATTCTTGCCCCACTTAAATATGAAATTCATGAAAAAAACCAGTGTTAATATTTCTATTAATAAATTTTAATTATATTCCATTGCATCACAGACACATTGATTTTCATATTATTATTCAATAGGCAGGTAAAATATTAGTAATCTAAATTCTAAAGAATAATAAAAATATATAAAGATGGTGTAAATATATCTGTTTTATAATTTCAGGTTCCTCTCGGAAGTGGGAAGACAATGGTATCTAGGCATATATATAATCAAATTAAGTGGAGTTCTTATTCCAATGCAACAAGAAAATTACTCATGGCTGTATTCCCACGAAGGTAGCTACAATTTAATTAACTTCTGTAAAAGTAGTGATTACTTTTGGATTAATATTTATTATGCATCTCTGTAGTATTCCTATAACCTCAATATTATTACATTAATCACTGTTAAATTAATGCTGTGACTTCCACTTGACATTCCGCTAGTAATTTTTAAAGAGCTGGTACGATCATGAGTACTGGCTTCTGGAAAAAGCAGGTGGAGTATCATTTTCTTTAGCTACAGATTTTTTGCACTGAGGACTTATTTTTTTGTTCCTGGCTCTCTGGAGTAAGCTATAATGATAAACCATAAATTGTGTTAAAAAATAATGATTAATAAAGTTAAATATGTATTACAAAATTGTGTTTCTGTTTTAGGACTCTAGCAACCCACTCATTGACTGGTAAATGCTCTCCAGCTTTCAGTGGTAAACCAGCTAAAATGCAATTGGATCCTAAGAAAGTTACAGATATTATTATGACTGTCTCTCAAATGTCCAACACACCGGAGAACTTAGTTAGGTAAAGCAATATAAAAAATATAATTACAGCAGTATTTTAAAAAAAATTTCACAGTAGTATAAAGACAATATGAAATGTATAATACATTTATTCAGAAAACTTGATGGGGATTTGAACACCGATAGTAAAACAGACATTCTGACATTATGTGTAACTTTAATTCTATATACAATTACATAACATACATAGACAATTAACACAGATCGAGCTAGTCCCAAACTAAGATGAATCTTGTATTATGGGTACTAACGCGACGTTACACACATAGGTATACAATGCACTACACACATATACATGTAACACCCAGACCCAGGACAATTTGAAAAAGGTCATTCTTCACTTTGCCCTGGCCGGGAATTGAACCCGGGACCTCGTGACTCAAAGGCAAGAGCATTACCTCCGCGCCACACCGGCCGACATAATGCAATAAAAATTTCTCAGCAAAAAAAGTACCTGAATTTTTTTAATTCTTTTAGATATTGGTGCTTTATACAATTGTTTCGGTCTACTCATAAAAAATTGAAAGATCTCAGAACCGAATACTCCCACTACCTATCCATTCCATCTTCACAACACAAATACATATATTGTTTATTGCCTTCTGTTACATGGTATATATTTGGGATTATTTGAAACCCAGTATCAGTGGAATAATATTTCTAAACTTAATCATCTTTTTTTTTCTAGGACATGCATTACAACCAAGTGTGCTGATGAAAACAAAATGTACAGGATACGAATGGAAAATAGAAAGAAAAATAGGAAGAACAGCAGTGAAAATGAAGAGAATGAATCTCCTTAAACAGAGTATTGTTTTTTTTAGAAAGTTACACGATAGAACGTAATATAAATAATTGTTTATCTGATTCTAAATTAAGATCTATTGTCACTAGTGCATTTGGTGGTTTCAATTCATTATTGTCTGGTGATGGTGTATTTTTGTAAGAGATTTCTCTAGTTACCAATTTTAAAAGAGATATTGTTTTTGAATATGAAAATATTATCTTTTATTAAACGTACACAAGTGTACCTTGATAATTAAAATTTTATGGGACTATATATATTACAAGTTGCCTTTTGTAGTCATTTAATATATAAAAGAGAGGTTCCCAACTCTATTTTGACTATTCCAAAATCTAGTTCCCCCACAAGGGTTATCTTCTAAGGACGCAGCTTAACTTTATCAGTATTAAATGTTCCACAATTCTCACTGAACTTTCTACCGCTCCTTTGGAAGGTTCCAGAGCTCATGGGAAAGGGGGGGGGAGGGGTTGATACTGTCCCCATTGGGAATCTCTGACATATTAATTCTTGCCCACTGTGCTCTATATTATAAAGGGATTTTATGATTTTTAACATATTGGGATGCTTAAGTTAAGTTTTATAAAAATTTAAATAAATCTTAGTTTTTGTTTGATTTTATTGGCACTAACAATGTGATAATCACGAAACATTTTTATATTTAGTTATAGTACTATAACTAAATATAAAAAAAAAAACTAGTTTTTCCTACAGTTACTGCAACTTATCAAGGTTACACAATAATGATTATCGTAAGTTCAAATAATTTTATGACTGATTTCATGTTACATAAAATATGTATTTTTTAATTATTTCTTAAATATTATTTTTAATACATTTTTGTATATTCTTTTACTCATATTGATGCTAAAGATTATTTTAATATATTATTTATGAATGTGTGTATTTATATATGTATGTTATGTTTTTAAACGTTGATTAAATGTTGGATTTCTACATTATGGTATAAAAGGAGCTTCTCAGGTGGTGGAATATGTATATATTGCCAAAATGATGCGCACCCATAGACAATACCTTAATTCAATTTCTCTATGGATCTGTATTGGATTCATGGTTGACGTCAAATTAAAATTGTGGTGTATTTTTTGTTGCAAACATATTTCATTTTGGTGATACATATACTATCACCTTAAAAGATTCCAATATGTGCAATAACATTTTAACGAATACACTTTTTTGTATGTTTCATTATACTGAAATAATTTTCCATAGATCGGCATTCATAACATGAGCTGTAGGGTTACTCTTGACAAAATCTAAATATGATCTTAATCTTAATCATACGACGCGCGAAGTGACTATTAGTCAAAATATGTGCATACCAATCTCGTGGTAGTGCAGTGTTTTTGACCACAGTCCCTTCGCGCGTCGTATGATTAAGATCAAGACTAGATTAAGATTGTGTTAAGAGTAACACTGCTCGTTTGAAAATATTTATAACATACTGGGAGATTCATGTCACACCATTTATTGTTTGAACTAAAAACATGTATAATAATAAAACAATTATTCAAAGTTAACAATTTGAAATGGTCAGTAGCCTAATGTTCAAGTATCGGACATTCAATTGAGAAATCCTGGGATTCAATTCTTTCCTCTGCTGACCCACATCACCTTTATGTGTATTTGGTTTAATTTTAAACCCAGACTCCATCTTTTTTTTTTAAATTAAAGATATTTCCTTCCAATTATGCTGTTCATAAAATCTAGTCACAAACATTGAATTTACAAGTTTTTCAGTTAACTCGCTACCGCAGTCAAATAGATTCATGTGCCATACTTAATTAAGAGTTTTTTCATATCATATCATGTAAAAAATTGTAGTACATAAATATTAATATTTGTACATACTTTATCTTCCAGTATTGAAATTACTTTTAATAGATTTTTTAGATAATTTTTATATAAAATATCTATAATTATGACCATCATTTTTATACCTAACTATGTGCATATTATTGAGAGATTATTGACTGTTTTAATACTATATTGTGATTATATTTATATATAATAATTTGTTTTTATAATTTAATTATTAAATTTTACTCAAAATTAATGTTAATTTTTTCACTACACCTACTGTTTATTATTACAACCAATTAATTAATTTCTGTAGGAGCTTAAGAACACAGTGGCAACATCAGTTTGTTATGATTTCGAATAATGGTTGCTTTACATATGATTAGTACTCGACATTAACCAGATAGTAATAAGTGATTAGGGGATTCAATCCCGGGATCCCGGTCGTATTTTAGTCCCAAAAATCCCGGGATTTAATTTGAGAAATCCCGTGATTTTCGGGATTAATACAATTATACAATAAGTCAAGAATTTGGGACTCATTCGCATCAATGAATCACTGACGGCCGAAGCTTGTGTTAGTATCATAAAGGAGTACTATTCTGAGTTCGATATCTCACTATATAGATACGATATTGTGGCAATAGTTACTGATGGTCCAAATTACAGTTGGAAAACTTTAATGCAAAGCACCTAGTTTGTTTTGCACACGGTATTCACTTAGCCGTTTGTGATTTATTGTATAGAAAAATACCTGCAAATGAACCTATCAGTAATGATATTTTATTTATTTAATACATAAATAGCTATCACCTTTTATTGATGATTTGGATGGTGATAATGAAGAACTGGACTCAGGATTAGTCTATGAAACCGGTAATGGTGAGTTTGACCAATGACCGGAAAATTAATGAAGTCATAAAGAAAGTTTTTTTTTTTTTTTTTTATTTAATGAAAATAGTACATTGAATAATAAATATATACATCTTATGATAATGAGTCACGCCAAATCTAAAAGATTTGTCGGCGTGTTCTCTTATAACATACTTTATACATATATTGACCTAATACGACATTAACCTAAATAAAGTTCGTAGTTGTTCCTATTTTCAAAAGAGCATCTTTGAAGAATGATACTATGCTTCAAAACTATATTGAAAAGGAACATGGAAGGGAGCTTAATTTATTGTTTAACTGCAAATCGCGTTGGAATATTCTCTTAACAATGCTTGAGAGATTTGATATTTTAAAAAATAGCATCAAAAAATCACTCACCGACCTAATTCAAATAAATAATTCATAAAGTCTCTGGTCAATTTAATTTAAAAATATGAGTTTAAACATTGATCCCTGTAGTATTTTTTTTTTGTTATGGGTTAAACTAAATTGATATAAAAAAAAATATTCCAAAATAGTAGGTACATACAAACAAACCTAAATAACAACATTATAGAATATATTGCTCCACAAAACTAAAACTGTTCTGGGTTAAAACTATGAAATAAATACAAATCATCATCATCATCGCCCTCAACGCTCCTCTCGGGAGCACAGGGCAGAAACCAGCCTCCTCCATTCAGAGCGTCTCTGTGCCAATTGCGTCACCAAATACAAATACAAGAATACAATTTAAAGATATAAAAAAAGTTAAATTGCAAACATACATACCATCACGCCGCTTCCCTCGCGGGGTAGGCAGAAAGGATCGAGTGCCACTTCCTTCTATCCTTGCATACATCTTTCGCTTCCGTCACTGTCATACAATTCCTCATGCATGCTCTCCTGTTCAATGTGCTCAACACGTGACCGTCCTGTAGGATTTGATTTAAATGATCTTGCCATTTAATCCTAGGACGTCCACGTCTCCGAGCACCATGCCTCTCACCCAAATATATCTTCTTAGTCATTCTGTCCTCATTCATTCTTTCCACGTGCCAGTTAAATTGTTAAATTGCCACGTGCCAGTTAAAGTTAAATTGTAAGTAGTATAAATCAAAAGTGCCTTGTTTGTTTATTTTAGAAGAAGTTTGAAGTATAATTTTGTTTAACCGACTTTTTGCAGATTCAAAACTTCAATTCATTGCCAAATAAATAAAAAAAGCTGATTTTGACATGGTTTACTGACTTTTTGTAACCATTTTACATTACCAATACAATCCCGGGACTAGTCCCAGGATCCCGAGATTAACTGTAGATAATCCCGAAATCCCGGGATTAGAAAAAAGGGCCGGGATCGAATCCCCTATAAGTGATACTTAAACTTAACCTATCCAACACAATCACAGTTAGTTTTTACAGCTTACCAACAACAGAAGAGTAGAATTGTAAACAGGGTGGCTCCTTGTTGAAAGAAATTACATTGAAAAATATTTGTTTGTAGTATTATAATTGTTTGCAATTTACATGTGGGTCTGAGATCCAATTGACAAGTACTAATCTCATGTAAATTATGCATTAGGAAAAGCATAAACAATATAACAAGAAGGTTCTCAATTCAAATACTCCAATATTTTAACACAATCATCCAAATTTGACAGTTTCTTGACTACATGATAATATCCCAAATTTAATGTTAAATAGTTCAAATTACAAATGTACATAAGAAATTTGAGCAGAAGAAAGAATTAAAACAGTGTTAAATATTTATTATACTTTTCCCCTGCTTTGAGAGATTTGCGACATTTGTATAGGATTTATGAACTTCCATAACATAAAAAGTATGAAGTCTTGTCCATGTGGCTGTTTATCTTCTGTTGGGTCACTGCGTCCTATTAAGACCAGGGAACAGAATCCACTAATTCTCCATATAATGTCCACATCTGTACTTCGCCATCACGGAAGAGAATATGAGATTAAAGATATATCACCATATTGGAAAAAAGACTGCAGAACATTTCTTTGGAAGAATAGGAATAGAAATTGTGAAGATATATGCATGAGTTGTACTAACAGTAGTAATCATATGGAATGTGATGTATAAACTTAAATATCTTTCTGTACTGAAATACTTTTTTTTCTGAAATTCTACCTAGTTCACAATTATTGCATAGGGTAAAATAAATTTAGAAAAGAAAGTTGGAATATTAAAAATGTATGTTAGCGTGGCTAGAATTTAAATAGCTCGGTGTTTAACAGTGGCTATAAACTAGGTCGGATATCAAAGTTTTTTGCATGTAATATTGAATTAATAAATTATTATTAATTATATAAAAATTTATCCTCAGAATTGAGGGACTGACGGAGATGATAATGATATTGACAACAGAATACCTACGTCTTCTCCTTCAATATATATTCTAAGGAAAGTAATATTTACATGGAAAACCAATTGATAACTTCTTATGAATAGATATTAAACTCATTTTAAGACTGTGTTTTTCATGCCACACAAAATCACTAAAGGCTTTGAATTGAGATTTTATCAACTTACTCTCAGTGATATTATAAATAAAAGCAGAGGATTTAGTAGTTATATTTTATGAAACAATTTATTTTAGAACAATTCTAGACCAATATTTTTAAAATGTAACAAGATAAAACTAATTATTCGGATACATTAGAGGTTATTAAAAAATAGGTAGTACCTAAATCCTACAAAGATATTTAGTACAAAACAAGCAGGCAAATGCAATCTCATTCCAGAGGCATCAGCATCAAATAATATTGTGGAATGACTAGTGATAAAATTATATTTTTCTCAACATTCAAAAGTAAAATACAAACACATTTTACTCAAACATCACATCTCCCACAAAAAAGAAATCAAATTGCTTTTATGTATTTGCTACTATGATACTTGCTCATTTTCAATGTTTGTTTGAACTACTGGCAGGTTTCTTCACTATCTAGAGGTTGTCCATGAGTTTCCAATTCCTCTCCGCATTGATACCTCACAAAATCTATAACTTTCATTTTATTTTCTTTCATCAGTTCTCCGACGGTTATGGAAGGGTCTGACAAAAGTTCTTGATGAATTAAAATGGTTTCATCATCAACATCACCGGCTGGTTTATCTTCACTCTCATTACCAATTTTTTTAGGGTTCATACCGACGATATGTTGACAAATATTGTGCCCTGCTTCAGTTGTGGCTGGTGTGATTTCTTCGGACTGATAAGCCAATAAGCCTCCAAATTTTCCAGCTAATAAGCCTAAGGAATTATTTGATGGAGGATGAGTGTATCCAGTGAGATGTAATCCCGGTGCCGCCATCCAACATTCTGCTCTTCGCAGAATGGCATTTTCTCCCAGAGTACCAATCATTAGTACCAACTCCTCCCCTAAGGTTTTGCCATTCGCTTTATGTAGGGCAGCTAACTGTTCTGAATCTAAACACATCTGAAAAAGAAAAAAAAATCTGTTATTTTTTTTATCACATTAAGTAATCCTTTAGAAATAATTTTTAGTAAGATGTATTTTTTGTGTGAAGCTATTTCTTGGAGTTGACAATCTTTAAATTAATCGTATGGATATATAATTCAGAACTTTACACACAAATGAGACTTCAAAACAAAACAAACCTTTGTTAGTGGTCCTTTAGCCTGTAACGTAGAGTGGGCAAATTTGAAACATGTTTTAGTGACTTCATCCACCATAGATTGGAACTTTTCATTGCGAGCAACAAAATCTGTTTCACAGTTGACTTCGACCAAAGCAGCATGGCATTTATCAAATTGAATGGCCACTAGTCCTTGTTTTGTTGCTCTGCCTGCTACCTTAGTGGCCTTTGCCCAACCTAAGGATTGAGCTTGCTGGTGAAGCCACTTTTCAGCCTATATTAGATAAATACGCAATAATTAAACATTTTACTCTAAATAAGAAAGTACTGGAATAAATTGGATGCAGATAATGTGGGATGGAGAATACGGAAAGAAATAGAAGAGAACTTCTTCCGGGAGTTGATCATTGTAAGAACTATAGTTTGACTTGCATCACCAGTTTACTCTACCTTTATGATGTAAGCATAATAGGAATTATTAAATATGGAAGATTTGCAGCCAGTTCCATAAAAATGAAAGTCTCTTTTCGCGTTTTTTGATTTCCAAAATTCTATTAGTTAGTATGGGTTTTTTAAAAACAAAAATTTTAGCTAAAAAAATACTTATTCATACTGCCGGTTCCATCAAGATAAGTCCTTTTAAAATAAAGATCGAGATGTCAAAATTCTATAAGTTAGTATGACTATGTACTGGTAGAAGTTTTATTTCTGGGAAAGTTTAAAGATACTTCTTTTTTCATTATGGAACAGGCCATTACAGATATTAAGACCTGTTGAAATACATAACCAAAGATGTTTTACCATTTGTGTACACTCTAAAATTTCTTGATTTTGCGAAAATCTAGTGCGCATTTGAGTTAAACCACTTAGGAATTTTCTTTGATTGTATTGGAATTGAATTTGCAACATTCATTTTAAATTATTTAATAAAATGCATAATAATATATTGTGTAGTATTAATATTGAGTATATAATTACGTAAGACTTATTTCGCAGACTCTCGAGTTCACATTGTCAGATGCTGATTTATACATCAGTACTACACAATAAATTATTATTCATTTTATAATATTTCTTCTTTTGACATGTTACTTATTTTTATTTATCTATTAATATAAATCAATTTCTCAAACTTACCTGTTCTAAATCATTGTTGTGCATCTCGAGAGCTTTCTTACAGTTAGAAAATGTGTAACCAGTTTTCTTTCTTAGTTTTGCCAAAGCAGATGTCTCAGCAGACCAAAATACTTTACTAACATGAAATCTTCTAATAAAATTTGTGAACATCTGTAAAGATGGTGAATTAGCAGTCATCTTCATAAATAATTAGTATTATGTTAATTGAAAACAATATTCATAGGTTAATTTTAAGGTTATGCATTTTCAATTGACATTGGTCACTAAGGATATAGACTTGTTGATAAATAACCCATGGTAATTTCATTGTTATTCCAGTAAACCTGACAACATCATATATGTTTGTGAAACTTTAAGGAGAATATCATGCAATGTTGTAAAATGTGTTTTTAATACCCAATAAAATCTGCCGAAAGCAGGTAAGCACAAATAACTTTTCAATTAAATTCTGAATGAACGTCGCAATAAAACAAGATAGAATCGTGGAATAGTCACCTTCTATATTATTTATAAATATCACGGATTCCTTATTTGGATCTCCCCACTTTTTCACCAAACAAAAATATTCTTATGGCCCTTCTAGATCAATTCGATTATAAAACTGTCAGATATTTCATTTCATGTGATGAAAGAAATTCTATTTTGACGTATAGTATTATGATTTACGATTACATCTTGCATTAAATATTGGCGCTTGTAGCTTATATTTTCAATAAAATGTATCGAGTTTATTTTTCCACCACAAACCAATGTGCACTAGTTATCATGGGAAAACTATATGTGTGGCAAGTAAAAAAAAAACAATGACATGTTGTCCAATTTTTAATTACATAAACATTTTACTTCTCATTTTTCGGCATTTACAAAAGTTGTCAAATAGTCGATATAAAATTATTAAATTATAATATATCGTGATGCATCAGAAAATAATGTAAGCAAAAGTTACGCTATTTATTTTATAATTGAATGAGACAGATACTTTACAAAAAAAAATTATAAATTCTGTAACTTTTTAAACTTTTAACTCTTGTTTTGAAGTTTGTGAAGTTCCTCTTTATATTTCAGCTTCAGAAATAATACAGCACTTTTTAATAAAGCATAGATACCCTTAATTCATTCTAAATTTTAATGTTATCCAGTGATCATTGAGACAAGGAATTTATTATCAACAGAATCAAATAGAAAGCTTACACCTTTTATTGAAAGATTCACATTATACTTAGTATTACTGCCTGCTCAAGAATTAATTGTTTTTGTGTGTTTCAGGCATGTTCCACACCGGAAAATTTAATAAAATAACACCAAGAAAACGAACTTCAGTAGTGATCAAAGATGGAGATAAGATTCCGAAGCTTCCCAGAATTGAGCTTCCAAAAGACTTTAACAAAACACGAGCAGAACCCCTCTTCTCACTTCCTAAAGAGTTATTGTGTTTGTCCGTGCCACAGAATAAAAAGAAACCGAGAGAATGTAAGAAACGAAATGAAAAAGGTACACTCTTCAATAATCATACTTTTGCTTTAGCACATTCTCTGTCTGTTTTTTCGCCGGAATTTATGGAGGGATGAAACGAGTAAAAAATATTACATGTAATTTGGTTGATTTCCTACATGTTTTGTCTCTTTCATTCAAATATATGGAGGGAAGAAAAAAGGCAATATTTATTTTGAAATTTTGGTCTTTATTTACAGTTATGCAAACTTTTACAAAAATGCGCAAGGCTCGGGAGGAGTTTAGAGAGAAATTATTGAAACTGATCATACAGGATGATCCAAGCAACAGAGAAGATGATAATGATGAGATACCATCTGCCCAGGAGAAGAAGATTCTCAGATACTATTTTTATCTCAAGTATGGAATAGAAACAGTTCATGTCGCTCCCTTGGACCAAAAGATTATTGACCAGTGAGTACTTACCACAGAAAGTTATTGATGTTCTCATTTTTTGAACTCCTTTGTTAAAAATAAAAATATAATATTGAAACTAAAATAATGTCGGGGTAGAAACTAGCCTCCTCCATTCGGGTTGTCTTTGAATCGAGTACCTCTTTCCATAGCATTCCTGACAGTTTGATGTTGTCATAAGAATGGCGTATTGTGAAAGAAGGTCATCAGGCCATCAAAACCCTTGGGAAAAAAGAACAGCATCCTTGTCAGGCAACTTTTATTGAATATTCTCAAAACCCAACCCAGCCGAAACTGTTATTTCTTCTGTATTATATTAATTAGCTATATTTCTTTTCTTTTTATGCCAATTTAATAAAACTGTTTTTTTTTGTTGTCTGATGAGCTTATGTATTTCAACAAAATATAATATTTTTAGAGTTCACAGCTTGTTGTCAACAAAGCTGAAGAAATGGGAAGATCTGCTACAGCAACAGACTAAAGACATGGAAGAAGACTTTATGATGAGCATGAAGAAGGCCATAGTCGATTTTGTGTTACGAGATCCTCAAATGGTTTATTAATCACTTTAATTATTTAGTGTAGTGATTTAGTTACTCTTAGCCTTCATCTCTTCACCGCTGGCACAAATACCTTCAAAAATTTCCATTTGTTCCTATTTTGGGCAACATGAACGTACTCATATCATTAGCCCATCTCTTTTGGGGTCCCCCAGTGCTTCTTTTGTTCTCTCATGGTCTGCAATCCAGAGTTATGGGCCATCTGTCATTTTAGCATAAAGACTTTATCAATTATTTCCACTTCGTAGTAATTTTTTACAGAACTCATATCTTCAATTTCCATGTCTATATTCAGGTTGAAAAGATACATGAACATACGACACCTGAGAGAGAAGCTCTCAAAAATTGGGATCCAGCCATAAGAAGGAATATTAATGCATCCAGAAAATATTTGCTGAAAAATTTGCACACAGTTAATCCTTGCATCGCGCAGGTCTTAGACATTTGGTGGGATCAGTTTAAGTGAGAAGGTTTTACTAAATACTCTGTGTACTGATTTTAAACCGAGTTTGTTTTTTGTTTTTTATTAAGATTTACATAATTTAACATAGTGTATTTTGTAGTGATTTGAGATTAGTTGAAATGAAAAACTTGGTGGCAATGGAAGGCTTTGATGCAAAAGAAGCTTATGAAGTTATTTACTTTCAAGCAATATGTAGACGACAAATCGATACAACCATACAAATACTTTTAACTAAATGGCTTCCGAGCATACAACAAGTTTTCATATTAGTAAGCATTACAAACAATTCAAAATATCAGTGATTAAGTATTTATTTGAAATATGTAATATCTAAATTGGATATCATTTATAATATTTTAGGGAAACAAAAAGAAACTCATACCAAGTGTTACACAACCAAAAAGAATGAAGAGGTTTTATGATTGTCTGTCTTGTATAATGACATATAATTTGCAGACACTATGTATTAAATCTATACAGGAATATACACAATACATTCTGGATGTGGGGGTATGTTTTCACACTAGCTAAAATTCCATTACAAACATCCAAAATGAAACGTCTTATCATATGTGCCTGTTTATTTTTTATAGGGGGCAAATAATGGGTTCTTTGTTGATCTTGTTTTCAATGATGGAGTCATTGCGTTCAGTCCACCGTTTAAACAAATCAATGAACTGATATTGTCGATATATGATTTAATTTACAAATCATGCTTAGCAATACCAAGATTAGAAACTCAACTTTATCAAGATTATAGTGGACCCATGGCGTATTTAAAGGTTTGATTATAATATATATATTTGTTTATATTTGTTCAATTTAAACGTTTCTAATTTTATTTGTTTTACAGCCTGTCTTGGATATGGAATATATTGAAGACTGCAAAAATCAGGTTTATGCGTTACTTGAAGATCAGAGAGTGGGGCCAGAATTAAGAGTTCAAGATTTTGATGAATATGTCTGTTTAATAAATGGAGAAGTATGGAAAACACAGTAATACAGTATACTTTATAAGTTTTAACAATCACATAGACTCATAATATTTTTTTAATATTTTTTACAGACACAAAAAGAAATCAACCTTTTCTTAGATGCAGATCCTCCTAAAAAGTTTGAAGAATATTGTGAGATATCTGTTAAGTATGTGGAACTTGCAGCTGAAATTCCAATGAAGGTTCAACAAGTTGTAGTGATGGGAATCTTTAAAATAAACAGAAAAGGATTAATGACTGAGTTACACAGTGCCGCTACAAATTTTGCCAATCGGTTACTCAGTAGGATGACTGCGGATTATCAAGCTTTGATTAAAGAGTAAGTGATGCATACCTTTTCCCTTTTTTTTTTTTCCTTTTAACACCTCAGAAGCAAACCCTCTCTATTCAGAGGAATTCTGTATCATTCGAGGCATCTTCCAAAATATTCCTAATACTTTGATTTTGTTGTCATTGGAATGCTGTATTGTGAAAAAGGATCGTTCAGGCTTTCGGAAACCTTGTGGATAAAAAAGGACTGCTCTTTTTGGCCACGTAGATGCAAATTTACATTATATTTAAAGTGACAATCAAATAAAAATTAACTTTTGCACTTTCATTACAATTTGTTTAGTATTGTATTTAAAATTCATTATTTATTGTTTTTCTTTATGCAGGTACGGTGATGAATATCAGGCTATTTCTAACATGTTACTGACACCCCCTGTGGACACAGCGGCCCTTATGGAACTGATCCAGTACATCAAAGATGTGGAGGAGAAAATCCTTGGTGAAATGGAGGAAAAACTGAGGGATGTTATGAAGTACATTATATTCTTGGCTGATTACACCACATTCACACCTCTAGAAATTAAAGCCAACTGCAACACATTTCAGTGGTAAGTTATATATGATGGTATTATTTATTTTAATCTTGTATAGTTTTTCCATTTGTGTATAGGAATACAACAGGTCATTCAATTTTTGTATAAGTTTTGAGTGTTCTATAAAAGGCAAGTATTTATTTTATTTATTTATTTATTCTTTACTGCACATTGATTACAAACAATTACATAAAAGGTATACATTCAAATTACATACAATCAATATACAGAGGGCGAGTTTATCGCAAAGGTGAGATCTCTTCCAACTAACCCAAATTTTACATCCCATATAAGATATACATTTTCAAATCTGTCACACGTTATATGCTACACATTCTGAATATCTTAGTTTTATGACATAGGAAATATAGCCTACTTATTTATTACATGTAGTTAGTCCACTAGCTTTCAACTTGTGACAGAGATAGATAGAAATATTAATTTTAATATTGTACGTGGTTAATTTGTTTTATAGGTATTCAAGAATGCCTGGTGTTATAGAAGAGAGTAGAATTATTTGTGCAGATAAAAACATTGAATATCAGGAAGCCCTCAAGGTTCGGATTGCCAAGTTCATTGCTGATCTGGCTGTGATGGCGAAGCAGGCTGAAGAGCTGCAGTATTGGGGAGACATCAACCAGCTGAATAAATATGTCACCAGGGCTGGAGCACTCAGCGAGAAGTAAAAAATAAATTTATTTAGATTTTATGTAGATCTATCCTGGGAAATTACGCTCAATACACTCTTGCTCTAGAAATTTATCTAGTACCTATCTTAAAAATGTAAAATTAATATTCACTTAATTGATAATCTAATTGAGGAAAATCAAAATCGTTGAACTACTCACATTTATTTGATATTTGGTACTCTTTAGGCTAGACATTCTATTTTTTAAGAGTGATGATTTGATGTGTCTTAAGATGTTATGCAAGATTAAGATGGCGTCAAGAGTAATATTCTTGTGCTCCTGAGAGGCATGTTTCAGAGTAACAGAAGAAGATTAGTATTAACGTTTATGATACAATGAAGTTTTACTTCTATTTCATATTTAAAAATAGTTTGTTGAACATTTGTTTACCAGGTTGAATATAGCTTTGACCAAAATTGACGAGTTCAATGTTGAAGAAGATTCTTTTGGATGGGAACAGTCACAGTATCCTCTGAGAAAGCAGATTGCTGACAAGATCGCACCATTTAAAAAATTGTTTGATAGTTCCAATGAATTTTTAAACAAGCTTAATTCTTGGATGACTTCAAGGGTAACAAGATATTCATTAATTTGTGAATAATCTAATGTGCATATTTTATATTTTAAATATTTTGAAATATGTGTGTGATTCACAAATTATTATGAGAAAATATGTATGTATGCTTTTTAAAATATTGCCATTTTTAGGTTGGTTCATTCGAGCCAGAAGAAATAGAAAGTGATGTTGGTTATTACTATAAAACAATTTACAAATTGGAAAAAACTTTTGCTGATGTTCCAGAATCGTACAGATTAGCATTTGACGTTAGGTATTTTAATCACATATTTTTCTTGTGTGTTGTTGTACGTAATTTGAGTTTTGTAAATTTGGATTGCAACGACTAGATTCTTATTGATCATAAATCCCTCATACACAACTTCACACATTGACAAATAACTTTCTTTCACATCTGAACTCGGACACTCTTTTCCATACATTATTCTCTTCAAAAACTCCATATCATTCCCCATCTCTTTCACACCTCAATTAAAAACATCTCTCTTTCTCTTACATTCTCAAGCTGTAATCTGTCACCATAGAAAAACATATTTTATCTACCATAATAATTTACTATATGCTTAAGATTTTTACGTCTTGATGTGCAAATAACGTATATTATTTCAGAATGAAAATTGAGGAGTTCCGGGAAAATATGCCAATTATTAATACTCTGGGTAATCCTGGCATGAAGGACAGACATTGGGAGCTAATATCAGAGATTGTCGGTTTCCCTATCACTGTGGACGCAGACCTAACTTTAGAAAAGGTTCTGGACTATGGACTTGGAGACTATGTAGCCAAGTTTGAAGTCATATCCGAAGCAGCTACTAAAGAAAATTCATTGGAAAAGAATTTGGATAAGATGATGAATGAATGGGCGGACTTGGCGTTTGAAGTTTTGCCGTATAGGTGTGAATTACAATTTGAATCATTACTATTTTTAAAAAGACGAGAAATTATTGTTAGAATTTTGTTGAACAATGGTGATTTTTGTAAAAAAGTGCATTATGGACCATCAATATATTTTGTATCAATGGTAACACACTTTTATAGATGCATCTACATACAATGAGGGACTCGAGGGAGATATGAATGTATCTTTTTTAATCAACGCTTGTTTAAGACTGATTAATATGAAATTATATTAGTTGCAAAATTTGATTGGTCACATCACCAATTTTTCCTTTTAATTTCCAGACTATATTAAAGGTCAATGGACAAAACATGGAGAATTATATGTTAATCTCCATACCAATTTGGTAATTTCATTTCACAAAATGTAACATCTTATTAATAAATAAGATACTTATATGTAATTTTTTATTCCAAGAACATGCTCAAAAGTTTGTTGCATACAAGGCTTTAGTTTCCCTATTGTTTGCTTGGTTAAAGCTGCTATATAAATATATTAATAATAAAAAATCAATTCTTTTTTCTATTACAGAGATACGGGCACATATATTTTGTCAGGAGTTGATGACATTCAGGTATTGTTGGACGATCACATTGTAAAAACGCAAACTATGAAGAACTCTCCTTACATTAAACCATTTGAAACTGTTATCCTGTAAGTATTTACATTTTTATCTGCTTCTGTAGAGCTACATGATTTTTTAAAGTGAAATTAACTGTCACATCTTTCTTTAGTGGTTGGGAAAAGAAATTGCAACTCCTGCAAGAAATAATGGATGAGTGGTTGAGAGTGCAGATGACTTGGATGTATCTGGAACCCATTTTCTCATCACCTGACATTCAGCAACAGATGCCTGAGGAGGGAAGAAAGTTCAGTGCTGTGGATAAAGTAAATCACTTCTATTTATTTATTTATTTAATTTTATAAAGTTATAATTATACCTTAAAAATAACTTATAACAAACATCTGCATTTATTAAGTCTTTAAATTTTTTTAAAACGTTTGGTAGCTGAATTTTTGGTTTAATTTCATTTGCTACCACTGCACAAGAACATTGTTTAGGCTATATTTTGGTTTATTTTGAACCTATATTATTGTTTTTTAAATATGTTTGTATCATAAAACTGGAGATGGTCTGCTTTAAAAGCCCATATCTTTCAATTAAAACTCTGAGAAACTGTCATTTCTCTACTGACCACGTATTTGCCTATCAACATATTAAATGATTTATTGATGTAGGTGTGGAAAGAAATCATGAAACAAGTGTATGCAGAACCCAGAGTATTGGATGTGGTGGAGATTGAGAAAATGTTGGAGAGATTGAAGAAGAACAATCAACTGTTAGAAGCCATTCAGTTGGGACTCAATGCTTATCTGGAGAAAAAGAGATTGTATTTCCCAAGGTATTTTTTCTTTGTATTACATATTTTTTTTATACAAGTATGAAAAATTCAATGATCACTGTATCCTTTATGTTAGATAAAATAAGTTTGTGATGATAAATTTCATTTTCTTAATGCAGATTCTTCTTCTTGTCCAATGACGAGTTGCTAGAAATTCTATCTGAAACTAAAGATCCAACTCGGTAAGTTTATATCTTTTTGTAAGTACCTACCTATATTCAATTGAGTTTTATATTTGACTATTAAATAACATCAAACAAGATCCATAGGAGGGTGAACCATTTTTTCAGGGGCCAAGGCTCTACAAGCGCTGTTTGGTTATCGGAAGTCAGTAAGCATTTTTTTAATAGTGATTGTGTTTGAAATTTTAGAGTCCAACCGCATTTGAAGAAATGTTTTGAGGGTATTGCAAAACTTACATTCACTGAGGAACTTGTAATAACACACATGAAATCTTCCGAAGGCGAAATTGTACCACTGACTATCACCGTTAACACAGTACTGGCAAGAGGACAGGTATAATATTTTGTTGTAATTGCAACATTTCTCAGTGTTACCATATGCTTCATTCTATATTTGACATTGTAATTGGTTGATTACAGGTAGAAAAATGGCTACTTGAATTAGAGGGTGCCATGAAAGATTCTGTGCATAATGCTGTTAGTAAATCATTTGATGACTATGCCCGAAGAGCTCGAGAAGAATGGGTCTTAGTTTGGGCAGGTCAAGCGGTAAGAATTTTACTCACAAAAAATCTTCCTCATGTTTTTATCAATATAATTATGGTGATTTTATAAGTCTACTTTTTTAGGTACAATGTATCGCCATGACTTATTGGACATCAGAAGTGACAGAAGCCATAATAAGTGGATCCAATGCAATGTATGAATATCTTTTGAAATGTAATGGGCAAATTTCAAAGATTGTGGATCTCGTTAGAGGAGATTTGAATACCCAAAATCGTATTACACTAGGTAAATAATGGCAACATTATTATATTTGTTTGATTGAATTTCTGAAGTATCGTTGATTATTATAGAAGTTTCAATTAATGTATTGTGGTTTTCTGTAGGTGCGTTAGTAGTACTAGATGTGCACGCCAGAGATGTTCTTCAACTTCTTATTGATAACAATGTAAGAATGGAATATGACTTCAACTGGCTATGTCAACTGAGATATTACTGGGAAGTAAGTATTGTATATATTCCCGATCATAACAAATCTAGTAGCCAGCAGGCAACTGCATGAAATAAACATACAAGTACCTAGTCCCTTCTGTTAAAAAAAGTAAGAGATTTAATATGGCGATGGCACACATGATGTTTGACAAATATATTGCATTTTATAGGAGGCTTGAAAGCCCACAGAAAAGATTTGTAGTGTTTTGGAGATTCCATAGCTAAAATTAAATAATAAAGTGTTTCTTATTTAATTTTTGAAGCTGATCTTGCTTGTAAAGTAGTATTAGAAGTAATTCTTACATGATTTTCCTTTTTGATAAGCTAATATGTAACATTTCTGATTTTGTAGTTGCAAGAGGAACAGAATGCCATGCACATTGCGGTGAGAATGATCAACTCCCAGTTGATGTATGGCTATGAATATTTGGGTAATGCTACCAGATTGGTGGTTACTCCGCTCACTGATAGATGCTTCAGAACTTTGTTTGGTGCTCTTCATTTGAATCTAGGTAAAAAGTTTATTATTATTATTAGATGGGGTTCATTATGCACTGGCAACTTTACGATCGATTGTACCTTGCCACATTTCATTGTAACTAAATAAGTTTTCAATGATCTATTTATTCAATATGTGATTGAATTATCTTTAAGGTGGAGCTCCAGAAGGTCCTGCCGGAACAGGAAAAACTGAAACTACCAAAGACTTGGCTAAAGCTGTTGCCAAACAATGTGTCGTATTTAACTGCTCCGATGGTTTGGATTATATTGCTTTGGGGAAATTCTTCAAGGTCTTTAATATTATCTCTCTATCTATTAATGTTATCATAGCATCTCTCACAAATGGGCTAGCCAGTGCTCAAACTGAATGTAGTGAACATACAGATCATCTTCTTTGTGCCAAAAATAAAACATTCAAAATGAATGACATGCCTTTTAGCTGACTTTAAGATATAAAATGTTGTAAAAGATATCTTATTTGTGATATTTTACTAAAGCTGTCTTTTCCAGGACACTTGAAAATTTATAAAAAAAGTGGGACATTTCCGCATCTGGGGACTTTATTACTTTTTTTTGTAGGGTTTGGCATCATGCGGTGCTTGGTCATGCTTTGACGAGTTCAATCGAATTGATCTGGAAGTGTTGTCTGTGGTGGCGCAACAGATTCTCAGCATCCAAAGAGGTTTGGTGTCTGGAGCTACTGAACTCGTATTTGAAGGAACCAAGTTGCAGCTGGATAAAACTTGTGCTGTGTTTATCACCATGAATCCTGGATATGCTGGAAGATCTGAGCTTCCTGACAACCTTAAGGTGAGTGTTGGTATTTATAAATTGCTAATTTAATTAGTATTGTCTGAAGTTTTTAACTGACATAAGTAATAGAACTATTTCAAACCATGAGTGCACTCCTTATGCCTGAATTTCAAAATCACTCTCAAGACCACAGTCACTCAGTCAGTAAGAAAATAACTTTACAACTTATTTAATATTTTTTAAACAACCATTATTTTTATTTACTTTTTAGGCATTGTTTAGGTCAGTGGCTATGATGGTCCCTGATTATGTGCTGATATCAGAAATTGAGTTGTACGCTGCTGGATATCTTAATGCAAAACCTTTGGCAGTCAAAATTGTGGCCACTTATAAACTGTGTTCAGAACAACTGTCCTCTCAGTCACATTACGATTACGGTAAAATATTATTTCAGATTTATTAAATTTTAATTGGTCTTGTTAATTATTTTAGAAAGTATGAAAATTTGATTTAATTCATTTGTTCAAAGGAATGAGGGCTGTAAAGTCTGTCCTGAGAGCTGCCTCTGCATTGAAACTTCGCTATCCCGATGAAATGGAAGACATCATTGTGTTGCGATCCATTAAAGATGTCAACTTACCCAAGTTCCTTAACCAAGATGTACCTTTGTTTATGGTAAATGAACAAAAGGTCCTCTAACTTTATTATAATGGTTGATGGTGCTTTATACATTGAATTTTACACTATTTATTTCAGGGCATTATATCAGATTTATTCCCATCTATCCCATTACCCCAAGCCGGTCTCCCACACTTGGTGACGTGCCTGCATGATAGTGCAGTGGATATGAACCTTCAGAGCACACCATTTGTAATCGAGAAGGCATTGCAAGTGTATGAGATGTTGCTTGTCAGGCACGGCTTGATGATTGTTGGATTTCCTTTTTCTGGTAAAACATGCACATATCAACTACTGGCAGAAGCTTTGGGACTCGTTAGTGAACGGGTAAGTATATCCATGATAATAGTACATACTGAATTCACCTTTGCAGTCTTCAGGTTTTAAAAATGTTGTTTTTTACATTATTTTAGAAACTGATGGATGAAAACAAGGTCCAGTATACAATTATCAATCCTAAATCCATTACAATGGGCCAACTTTATGGCCAGTTTGATCCTGTATCTCATGAGTGGTCGGATGGAATACTGGCTGTTTCATACAGAGCTTTCGCCGTTTCTACAACACCAGATAGGTAGCTACATCTCTATACATTTGTGATTAAAATATAGTAATGATCATTCCAATATTACATCATCATTTTTTAATAACATGTTTATTGTCATTTTATTTTTTACACATCATACTTAGCGCTGTTTTAGTTTTTATACATATATTTATTGGCATGAATATTTTTATGTACCATATTTATCAACCCTATTAATTTTATACTCTATATGTATGAACTGCACAATTATGCTATATTAATTGGCATGATTTTTTTATATACTATATTTATCGGCCTAATTAATATTATGCATCATATTTATCGGCCCTATATGTTTTATATACCATATTATTATCGGTTTTACTTATTGTATATATGCTATATTTATTGGCATAATTATTTTTATGTATTTAAATCAAAATTAGTTAATCAATATTGTTTATACCTATTTATTTTTATATATTTTTAGTACTGTATATTAAAATATTCTGGAACCTTGTATTTATTAGCATTCTTATAATGGTTTTCAGGAAATGGCTTGTTTTTGACGGACCAGTGGATGCAGTATGGATTGAGAACCTCAACACCGTATTAGATGACAACAAGAAATTGTGTTTGATGAGTGGAGAAATCATTCAGTTGGCTAACACTACTAATTTATTCTTTGAACCTATGGATCTTGAAGTGGCATCACCTGCAACAGTAAGTTAACTACTTTTAAGTTCTTTTACTCTTTGCTCTCTTATGTTGTTGAAAATAATTCAATAGTTTTTTTTTTATTTTTAAATGAAAATTTTATATAAATATTTTGTATTGTTCAGGTTTCCAGGTGTGGAATGATCTATATGGAACCGAGTGGTCTGAGTTGGGAGCCATTGGTTGATTCCTGGTTGAACACATTACCCCCTTCTATGCAGTCAATCCACAAACAAAACATTAGGAAACTATTCCATAGATTCTGTCCACCTCTTTTGTGGCTAATCAGATCCGGACAAGTAAAGGTACAGTCGTAAATGGTATTTCATCAATAATTTGCCCACAGCACCGATTACTCTTGTTGTATGAAGTTTGTACTTTTAGGAAATGTTTCCCACATCAGACTCTAATCTTGTAAAAGCTGGTATGAATTTGTATGATACATTTTTGGATGATTTCTACGATGAGAAATATATGGCCAATTTGTCAGATTTGGATATGAGAGCTCAGATAGAGGTATGTAATATATACAACATTTATTCCATTCATTAACTTTTTGTGAACTACTACTATTTTTGACTGAATAGTATTTTATTGGTACATGTTAAATGTTTTTATTTATGATGCGCTTATATTTTTAGGGTACATTCTTCTTCTCGATAATTTGGTCTATTGGAGCTACATTAGAAGCATTGAGTCGTCCCAAATTTGATCTCATGTTCCGTGGTTTTCTCGATAAAGAATACCCTGCAACTACTATAGAGAAATTTGGTTATCCTCATGAAATATCCAAACCGGAAAAAATGTACATTTTCACTATTCCTAAGGATGGAATGGTGTATGACTATCGCTACATCAAAGAGGTAAAACTTTGTAAATGTATTTTTAAACAATTGGCTTAAAGTTCCAATTGCATTAAAGATAATATTTCCGTATGGAATTTTGTGTACGATTGTGATTTCTACTCGTCTCTTATTAAACTTCCATGTGTCACACAGGAGACATCTCTTTTTTTTTGTTTGATTTGATGAATTGCTTATATGTATAAGACACCTCGATAGTAAACACAAATGAAGAGTTTTGATTTAACTTTATTCAGGGCAAAGGTAAGTGGAAGCCTTGGAATGATGATTTGGCTACAGCTCCTCCCATTCCAAGAGATACCGCAGCTCACAGCATTATAGTCACCACTCTGGACACCATCAGGTACCTGGCTCTCTTCAAGTTGCTTGTATGTCACAAGAAGAACATTATGATGGTTGGACCAACTGGCACAGGGAAATCATCTTATATCATGGTGGGTATTCTAAATTGAAATTGTATTAAGGAACTGTTCAACGTCTGATTCTAATTTAATTGTAAACAATTGTCTTTTTTCTAGGAATTCTTGATGCGCAAAGTGGACACAAAATTATTCAAATCTCTCTGCATGGGTTTTTCCGCTCAGACTTCAGCCAATCAGACTCAAGATATCATAATGTCTAAATTGGATAAAAGAAAGAAAGGTTTGGAATGATCTGTTTTTCTCCATTATTTGCTGCAACAATTTCGATTATTCAAATTCTTAACTGATCTGCCACCATCCATAAAATTGGCACGCTATGAAAAATCTTATGATTTCTTTTGTTTCAGGTGTTTTTGGTCCACCAGTTGGCACACAGTTTGTGGTGTTCGTTGATGATGTGTCAATGCCTCAAGCTGAGGAATACGGAGCTCAGCCTCCTATAGAGGTACTGAGGCAAGCGATGGATCAGGGCATGTGGTATGACCGAAAAGAGAATGTCCCCATGAGGCTTATTGATATTCAGGTACAACTATAATTTGTTTTATCATTGTGAAATGTGATTTAGGTAAACATAAGTAGTTTCAATTATTCATTTCTATTTCAGTTTATGTGTGCTATGAGTAAACCAACTCCAGGTACAAAGACTGTTACTCCCCGATTCAGCAGACATTTTGGATTCCTATGTATTGATGAATTTGATGACGAAACTCTAAGAGTGATATACAGTAAAATTATGCTGTGGCATTTAGACACCAGGTAAGCCATTTAAACACCAGATACAATCTAAGCAATGGAAGATATACTTATATTAATTACATTTGTCATTTTTCTACAACAATTTGATCCTTTAGGAAAAGTAAAAAATTAAGACAGTTGACTTTTGAATTAGTCTAAGGAGAAAAGATAATAGTGAAATCTATTTATTTTCAGAGGTTTTTCCAAAGATTTTGATCCATGCATTACTGAAATAGTATTGGCTACATTGGACATCTACAAAAGCTGTAGAACCAATCTTCTACCAACTCCAGCTAAATCTCATTACACATTCAATTTACGAGATTTCTCCAGAGTTATTCAGGTACTGGGATTTTTTTTAGCTTCAACTCTTTTTTACAACCTCTCAGTTTTTTTAACTTGCTTTTTCAATGAATTTAAATTTTAGGGTGTTTTGCTATCAGTACCAGAAGTAGTACTAGATCTCCAGTCAATGAAACGATTATGGGTACATGAGTGTCTTCGCGTATTCTCAGACCGTCTGGTGGACGCCGATGATAGAAGTTGGTTCGTTGGCGCATTGAGGGCTTCAACTGCAAGTTGTTTGAATGATGACTTTGATCAATTATTGTCTAGATTAAAAGACAAGCCTGGACCTATAAATGAATTGGATCTGAGAAAACTTATGTATTGTGACTTTGCTAATCCCAAAGCTGATACAAGATTCTACATGGAAGTGACTGATACTGACCATTTAACTAAAACCGTTGATGCTTTCTTATTTGAATTTAATAACATGACCAAGAAACCTATGAACTTGGTGTTGTTCAGGTAAAAACATTCACAGTTTATAATTATATGTACACTTAAACCATTTACTACACATGCTTGAAACCTGTTTTTGCCAGCTTTTTTGTGGTGGCTTGCTGGCCTTCGTTCCATTCTCGCAGCTCTCAGTGAACTTAGTTAGTTGTACATATTGTGTTGAATAAAATATTCTATTGAAATAAGGCATTTGATTTTATTTGCAGATTTGCAGTGGAACATGTGTGCAGAATATGTCGTATTGTATCTCAGCCCAGGTCTCATGCTTTACTCATTGGTCTTGGAGGTTCAGGAAGACAATCTTTATCCCGTTTGGCTGGACATATCAATGATTATGATTTATTCCAAGTAAATAACCTTTGATATTATACACAGTATAGAACCAAAATAAATAAAAGAAATTATAAATAGCCTCTGGAACGGATCGGCACCAGACTTTGTTAAAATTTCTGTAAAAATCCTTAAATGAACTAAAGCTTATTTATTTGGAAAACAAAAAACAGTTAACTTAAATAAATGGTGTGAAAAGTGACCTGGAAACAATACAATATGGTGTTCCCCAAGGTACAATTCTTGGGATTTCTTCTCTTAATTTTATATTGGCACGAAGAGGACAGTTTGCATGAATCTTACGTGCAGCTGATCTGCTGGCTACCCCACTTGTGGGATATGCCGTGATGGTATAGTATAGTATAGTATAGTAAAGGGTTTTTCAACAAGGACTTTGTTTTTTAAAACAAAATAAAACAAAAAAATTTGATGAAGATGATTAAAATTTTTATTGAATTACAAAGAGAAAAGTTTGGCAATTATGCATGAAAAATGATATCTGACAAATGTCCACCACGAGCACGCTGACAGATGTCGATTCTTTCATCAAAGTTTTTAATCACTTTTTGGCAAAATGGCGGGACTATTTCGCTAATCACATCACGGATTTTGAGTTTTAAGGCTGCAATCGATTCGATTGGCTCCGTATAGACTCTGTCCTTAACATAGCCCCACAAAAAATAATCCAGTGGCGTTAAATCACACGATCTGGCTGGCCACTTAACAGCTGAGTTTCGTGAAATCATGCGATCGGGAAATTTGGTTTGCAATAAATTGATCGTTTCATTGGCTGTGTGACATGTGGCACCGTCCTGTTGAAACCACATGTCAGTGATATCCACGTCATCAATAATAGGCCAAAATTGAGTTGTCAACATCTTGCGACAGCGTGATCCATTGACCGTTACCGCATTTCCAGTCTCATCTTCGAAAAAAAACGGCCCAATTACGCCTCCAGACCACATAGCGCACCATACAGTGACACGCTGAGCATGCAACGGCTTCTCAATAATTGCTCTAGGATTTTCAGAAGCCCAAATGCGGCAATTTTGCTTGTTGACGTACCCTGACAAGTGAAAATGGGCTTCGTCTGAAAAAATGATTTTTTCAGAAAAACCAGCGGGTTGTTCCTGAATGAATTGAGCGAATCTACGGCGATTTGAATGGTCGTTCGGCTTCAATTCCTGCACCATTGAACCTTGTAAGGCTTCAAAGCCAAATCCTTACGCAAAATTCGCCATGTGGTGGTTTTGGATAACCCCAATTGTCGAGAACGTCGAGGAATTGACAAATTTGGATCTGCTTCAACACTGTGGCTCACGGCTGCGATGTTTTCAGTTGAACGACCCGGTCGTACACGCGTTGGTGTTAACACATTTTGTATCGAGCCTGTCGACTCAAATTTAGCGACCAAATTCTTAATAGCGGTCTCAGAAGGACGATTATGTTGTCCGAAAATATCACGAATTTGACGAAATGTCACTTTAGCAGAACCACCATTTTCATAATGGATTTTAATTATTTTAATGCGATTTTCAAGCGAAATTGAATTCATTGCAACAATTGCCAACGCATCCACTACGAATACGTCAAAAAATTAAATGTCAAAACTATCATGTTGCTGGTGTTGCCACAATCAAAAAACAAAGTTCTTGTTGAACAACCCTTTATATATTATTGTGAATGAAATGTTTCCATTGCCATCAAAAAGTATCACTATTTCATAATATGCAGATGATGTCTGATAGCTTCCATAGTCATTAAAAAGTACCAATTTTTCATATGCAGATGATCTAATTGTTTGAAAAACAGGCAATGTGAATTGCACAAGCCCAATGCAAGTATGATGGTACTGCATGTGCTCATTGTTATTATATTTTGATTGATATTGATAGGGTGTAACGCAAAGTATTTTTTAACAATTTAAATTTTTGATTAATTTTTGTAGGTAGAAATGACTAGACAGTATGGCCAATTTGAATGGAGGGAAGATTTGAAAACATTACTCAAGAAAGCGGGAGTTCCAGATCAACATGTCATATTCTTGTTTATTGAATCCCAGGTGAAGTGGCAATTGTTGTTTTTGTGAATGGCCTTCATTAACGTTGTACTGTATTCTCGTGTGGTTTAATCTATATTTTTTTTTCATAGATCAAAGAGGAAGGATTTTTAGAAGATGTGAACAATATCCTCAATTCTGGAGAAGTACCCAATCTATTTTCATCAGATGAAAAAGCAGAACTTTGTGAAAAGATGAGAGTTGTAAGTTTCACATATTTTTCATGTGGTGTCTGAATTGCCATCCACAATTCTCGACATTATAAGTCTACATATGATCATGCAAAAACTTAACAGTGTAATGCAGTGAAAAATCACACCTCTCTAGGTATCAAAGGATTAGAGTCAAAACACGGATTTAAAATACATGCATTGTACCTGAAATTTCTGTATTCAAAAATTTTCTAATAATATATTTCTAGTAATTAGTATTATTGATTTTTGATGTAAAGATTTACCAAGATTTCATGACACAAGCTTTTAGCTTACTGTGAAAGGTGTATAAGGTTGTATTTGGGTTTCTAACAAAACCCAGATATATCTTTTAAAAAAAAAAAAAAAACAGAAAATCAAGTTTTTGTAAATTAATTTCTTCTTTAATATTGGTTGAAGCTTATTTTCTCACTGTCCATATTTTAGATTGACAAGCAGCGAGACAAATCTCTTCAAACAGATGGCTCTCCTGTAGCTTTGTATGCATTTTTTGTTAACATTGTGAGAGAACAGCTGCATATTGTACTGGCTATGAGTCCTGCTGGAACATCTCTTAGAACCAGAATAAGGAAATTCCCGTCGTTGGTCAATTGTTGTACTATAGACTGGTTTACGGTAAGAGTTGAAGAACACCATAAAAATGAACATTCTTATTAATAATTTGTTAATTATGTAATCATGAATTTTTACTATATGCTGTTAATGAGCAATTATTCGTAAAAATACATTTAAATAAAATCAAAATATATAGGGTGATCTGTGTTTTTGATACAATTAAATTTATATACCTATATCATCTTGCCATCTCCCACAATTGAATTAACTAGTGGACTCATTGCATATAATATACATATGGGTCATCCTCTCTGTACCTTTAAAAAATAAATGTATTAAATGTTGCTCTCTCAAACTTGAAAACTTACAGAAAACAGTAGGAGACCTATTTATTCCCGGGACTTAATGTGTCTATTCTATATAATTTATTACTTTTAGGAATGGCCACCAGATGCTCTCATGGCTGTAGCCACCCACTTCTTGAAGGACTTGGAGTTAACAGATTTAGAGAGGACCACAGCCATTGGAATGTGCCAGACCTTCCACGTAGACACTCAACTGTTATCTGAAGAGTTTTACATTCGTCTCAGACAGAAAAATTACGTCACACCAATAGCATTCTTAAATCTTATTTCAGTGTTCAAGAGTCTTCTAAATGCTAAGAGATCGTGAGTTTTTATTTTACTTGATCACATAAGATAAATATTTCTGGATTTGTTTTTCTTTTGACCTAGACACAACCATCTTTCACAACACATGATTTCTGTGTTAACATCAGATCATAAAGAGTGTTGCCGGAAGAACTGATTAGATTAGTGCAAATATTAATTTGCTACTTTGTTAAGAAAATGTTTTTGTAATTTTATTACTATGTTTGCTTTTCCCGATAGAGGAATATCGAAGGACTGTAGTTAAAAGATTCCTTGCACAGGATTTCTTTATGTCGGGACAGCTTTTCAGGGTGCCTACTATGGAGTCTCCTTTGTGGATAAGAATTTTCAAGTATATAATTCAGATAAATGAATGCCCCTAGCCTTCCGAGTTGTTTGGGTGGTCAGTTGATCTTCTTAAGACTGGTTTTTGTCCTGTGCATTTTAGTTGAGTGTTTGGGAATGATTGAATTGATCTGTTTTATTGATTATTTCCAGTGAGGTGATACGAAATGAAAAACGTTATTTGACTGGTTTGGAGCAGTTAGAAGTTGCTGCAAAATCTGTTGGAGGATTGCAACGTGCTTTGGAAAAACTGCAGCCTCAATTGCAAGCAGGAGCTGCCGCAGTGGCCGAGATTGCTGCTAAAGTTACGTCGGAGAAAGCTGCTATGGTTGTTGTAGAAGAAACTGTTATGGCTGATCAGGTGAAGGCCGATGAACAGGCTAAAGCTGCTCAGGCTATAAAAGATGAATGTGATGCTGATCTGGCAGAAACTATGCCCATATTAAACGAAGCCTTAGATGCTTTGAACACAATTACTCCCTCAGATATTACTTTTATTAAGACCATGAAAAATCCTCCCAGAGGCATCAAACTTGTTATGGAAGCTGTTTGTATCCTAAAGGTTAGTTATTATTTGTGTTTGTTATTATGATTATGTAAGTTACGATGGTTGTTTGGACTTGTAGAGTGAATGGATAATGAAAGGATGACAAAGAAAGTGTAGGTACTTATCTAAAAGAAGAGGTGTAAAAAGTGGATTAGATTCTCAACAATGGTCACGTGTTGACTAAGAAAAATCACCATACATGTATAAGAAATTCCATGAATGTGGAGAAAGTGCATGTAAGAAAATATCAAATTGTTGTTTCATCTTCTCTGCCTACATTGTGAAGATATAGCTAGTGGTAGGTAGTATAATAATGTTATTATTATTGGGAAATTTCAGGAAATCAAACCAGACAAAGTTCCAGCTCCTTCAGGTATTGGCACAGTGGAGGACTATTGGGGTCCATCAAAAAAACTCTTGAATGACATCAAATTTCTGGAGAATCTTTTACTATTTGATAAAGATAATATTCCTCCTGCAGTTATAAAGAAATTAGAATCTACCGTAATGAAAGATGAAGCTTTTGTACCAATCAAGATGAGGCAGGCCTCCCCGGCAGCTGAAAGTAAATTTACTCATAATTATACTCAAACTTTTTACACATAACTTGAGTCTGTCTATTTGTATATTTATGTCTTTATCAAACGTTTCACTATGAAAAAAATATTGTTAGTATATCTGCATCTTTTGAGTGTATTTTTGATTACTTTCTAAGTAAAGCTGGATATAAGGCTAATATGTTAATACGAAGACGCAAAATTGAGTTTTTATTAATTTTGTTTTTTTAAATGTTTAAGGTATGTGTAAATGGGTGATAGCCATGACTAAATATGACAAAGTAGCCAAAATCGTTGGGCCAAAGAAGCAAGCTTTGGCTGGGGCTGAGGCCATCTATAATTCTGCTATGTCTGCCCTGGCTGTAAAACAAGCCCAGTTGAAAGAAGTAAGCATCAAATAGATATCTTGTAGTTTAAATATTGTATCGTAATTAATACATTTTATTCTTCAAATGTGGATAAAATTTGTCAAGCAAAACGTAAAGGCGAACCCCGAACCTGTCTTAAAATCTCTTGACAAAAAGTATGGATAAGTAGGAGATTACTAACCCCTGAAATATTCTAAAAATATCACCAAGTACTTTCTTTTTTCCTACTATTGTCTTTTTGTAGGTACGAGATAAGCTAGCTGTACTAGAAGGTCATTTGGAGGAACAGAATGCACGACTAAAGGTTTTGGATGATGAAGCAGAACTGTGTAATAATAAATTGTTAAGGGCTGAAATGTTACTCAGTGGACTCGGAGGAGAGAAATCTAGATGGACTATTGCAGCTAAAACACTCCGAGAGAGCTATGGTCTTTTGACTGGTAAGGCAGCCAATTTAAGCAAATAATTTGGAGAATGGTTAAATCGCTCTAGTGCACTTGTGTCTGAAATATAATAAATTATTTTACTTTTTTCTGTTGTGTTGGTGTGTCATTTAAATGACAGGCATTTCTAAGACACCATCTGTAACTCATTTAATATCTTCAATCTAAGAATGAAATAAATTGAAAACCTTTTACATATTTTATTATTTTTCATTTTTTCCAGGTGATATACTTTTAGCGGCTGGTGTAATTGCATATCTCGGACCTTTTAATGCTCACTTTCGTTCTAAATGTATATCTGGCTGGGTGGAGATGTGCCACAAACACGGACTCTACTGCACTCCCGGTTTCACATTGATCACTACTCTGGGGAATCCTGTGGTCATACAGCAGTGGAATATAGATGGACTTCCTGCTGATGACTTCAGTGTTGAGAGTGCCATCATTATAAAGTATGTCATTTTTGTCCATATCTATAATACTCCAAAACCCATGTTTTTTTTTAAATGTCAGAGTGAGGTCAAGTGATATATTCTTTAAAGTTGTGCATATTTAGGACTCCTGGATAGTTGTACTTTAATTCAGCAAGTATAGAAAAAAAATCTTTTATTTATTTATTTATTCTTTTTGCACATCATCATTACATAACAGTGTTAACAAAATAATATAAAATTTTAGAAACTAGGACGATGTGCAGTGGCGAGATTATCACTATAAAGTGATTTCTTCCATCTAACCACGTCTTTTGCAAAGAGAGTGTCAGAAAGTATGTGTGATAAACATTGGAGACAAATGTTCCGGAGCTAGTGAATGCGTATGTATATTTAGGAACTTTGTGAGAGGGATATTAAAAGAAGGAGAGTAGCCAGTGCTAGATTGAATGCTCCATTTTGACCAATTATTATATGTTAGTGCGCAACACCATTCCGGTTGCAATACTTACATGTGCAAGTGAATTCGGCAAAAGAGGATGAATGTAGAATAAATATTGTGGTAATGTAATGGTTGAGATTAATGACTGATAAAACGTTGTGAGATATAGTGAGAAATGAGGAAATTAGGA
Organism: Athripsodes cinereus; assembly: GCA_947579605.1. Lineage (NCBI taxonomy): Eukaryota > Metazoa > Arthropoda > Insecta > Trichoptera > Leptoceridae > Athripsodes > Athripsodes cinereus. The sequence goes on along the minus strand of OX388306.1, from coordinate 9,659,297 downwards.
AAATAAGTAAATGTGATACCAATATTATGGATAGGATACATTTAAATAAATTAAAATGGCTTGAACGTGTGGAGTGAATGGATTATGAAAGGACGATGATGAAGAAAGTGTATTTCCCTGAAAAAAAAAAGCCTAGTATTTTGTGCATTACAATTTTGTAATTTTTTTTTCAGGTCTGCTTTACGTTGGCCGCTGATGATAGATCCCCAAGGGCAGGCCAATCGTTGGATAAAGAATATGGAAAAACCATTCCACTTAAATATCGTGAGACTTAGTCAAACTGACTTGGGAAGAGTTTTAGAGAATGCCGTACAATTTGGACAACCAGTAAATAATTCTTCTGTCATCCAGAATTATGGCCTTTTTAAGTTTTGCGTAAAATAATTCATCTTCAAATTTTTCAACTTATTTTTATATTAAAAATTGTTTGTTTAACAGGTTATATTGGAAAATGTTTTGGAAGAATTGGACCCAATGTTGGAACCTCTATTACAGAAACAGATCTTCAAGCAAGGAGGTGCCTTCTATATTAAACTTGGTGATAATGTTGTTGAGTACAACAAGGATTTCAGGTAACTAAGTATATATTTCTATTTGTCAGATTTATGTTCTATGTATCTATGTATAACTACCGTCATGGAATATTCTATTATATATATAAATATAGATAGTCTGTAGACTTACTGGATGTGAACATATAGATCAGCGATGCACAAAGCTCGGTCGGTATATCTGCGGCCCGCCAGCGAATTATATAATATAAAAAAAAATTGACAATACTAGTGATAATCGGATATTCAGTAAAAGTACAGGATAGGTACTTAATAATTCGAGTAAATGTTCTTTAAGAAAACTGAGGAGTTTTTGAAATATTTCAAATTCCTATATCATTTTGGAATTTTGGCGATGGGGAGGGGGGTAGAAATTTAAACACGTAACATTGTTAGTATCCGGTATTGACACAAAAAATAGCTACAAATACCCGGTACATTGTAGAAAAAGGTATGCGAGAAAATATTCTTTAAGAAAACCGGAGAGTTTTCGAAATATTTCAAATTCATATACCATTTTGAAAATTCAGTGACGGAAGGTAGGAATTTTAATGTGTGAGCATTTCTAGAAATTTAAATTTTTAGTGTTAATTTTCTTATAGCGGCCTGTCCTTGCCTCATAATCTTCCCGAGTGGCCCCTGTTCCCTATAAGTCTGTGCATCCCTGATATAGATTGAACTCTCCTTACTAATAAAAATAGAGAAATTTAGGATAGGTGACATATTTTATTGCTGAATTTAAGGTGTTAAATGTTCTGTACTTGATGTTTACATAATAATACATAAATTACTATATGAATAGGAGTAATTATTAGAAAATGGATATTTGGTAAGATTATATTATTTGTTTTTATTTTCAGATTTTATATCAGCACCAAGATGAGGAATCCTCATTATCTTCCTGAAGTGGGTGTGAGAGTGACATTGGTTAATTTCATGCTCGGGAAGGATGGCCTCTTCAAGCAATTACTGGCGAGAGTGGTCGCCCAGGAGAGGCCTGATCTGCAACAAGCCAAGCTAGAACTCATTAGTCAGAATGCTGAGAATAAAAGACTTCTTTATGAGATTGAAGATAAAATCTTAACGGTTTGCATAGGTTTTTTTTTGTGGAATAATTACATAAAATTTAAAATGTTTTCATATCTTATTGTTTAGTTAATTATTTATTTATATTGTAGGTTCTGTCAACATCCGAGACATTGTTGGAAGATGAAGAAGCGGTGCAGGTACATATTTTACCTCTTTAAAATATTACATTGACATTTTGAGGTGATATAATTTTTCTTTAATTGAATTCAAAAATACGTTATTGGGAAGATGAATCTGAGCAAAGAAAATATGCACAAATACATCTTAAACGACTTTACAGTAAGCAATATGCTTATGTCGTTAAGGTGGCATATGTCGGCAGTGAAAGAATTCAAAATATGCAGGTCGAATGTCTAAGACTCTGCCATTAGGCTACTGACTATCTGAAAAATCTTTATCTTCTAGATTTTGAATTCTTCAAAAGCTACGGCAAACGATATCACAGAGAAACAAGTTGTAGCTGCAGAAACTGAAATTCAGATTGACAAGGCCAGGACAGCATACGAACCCATTGCTGATCATGCTACCATTTTATTCTTCTGCATTGGTTAGTAGTCAAAAGCAAATTCAAATCAAGTCATTATTTTTCATGTATATAGTTTAAACTTTGCTTGTTCACAAAATAAACATCAAATTGAAATTGATAATAAACCAAATGAAATAAGTCTCCCATAGAAAAGCTTTTTTTCGCAAAGGGTAAGGAAAACGTAAAATTATCCAAAACTCACATTTTCATCAGTTAATAAATAATTTTATTGTCCAGAAAAATGCTCAAAGAATGTAACGTATAATAGAAAACATTGATTGCTCGGTTAAATTATTTGTTAAAGCGTCCATGGAGAATATATAAACGTATTTACCAACAAATTCAAACATTTATGTTATTATTTTGTGTATGCCTTGCAGACAGTTTATCTAAGATAGATCCAATGTACCAGTACTCGCTAGGATGGTTTGAGGCTCTATATTCTGCAGCCATAGACAATACTGAGAAAGTGGATGACATTCCAGAACGCTTGGCTGATCTAACTCAGTACTTTACATACTCCCTTTATACAAATATCTGCAGAAGTTTATTGGAAAAGGTTTGTATTGATTAACTGATATTTGTGTATCTATATTCGCATACCTGCACTCACAAAAAAATAATAATTTAGACCTGTCTAACTAGACATGCTTAACATGAGTATAGTTTTTCCTCATTAAGCAAAAATCATACTAGCAAAATAATTTGTTTAATGTTGCACCTACCTATAATATTTACCAAAAATATTCATGAAATATGTAGCCACAGAAATATCTCTAAAAACTCGCTAACTGAGGTCAACTGAATATTATAAATCAATTATAGTGTTCTATTATTCAATAGAAATGCACTAGCATCACTAAAAAGAAACTGATTTAAGACAATTGTCAATAAAAATAATGATGTTAATTAGCTGATGTTGGTTAGCTGGAAGATATTGCCTCCAGGCAATAAGCTCGCCAATTGCTCATGATTTTTTTCTGATCAATAAAGTGTTCTTATTATTATTATTATGTTATGGGTGTTTGAAAAATTGTACAGCCGGTTGATCTGGGTTAATATACTGAAATATCCATAGAGTATTGTTATTATATATTGATGTGGGATACAAATAACAGAATCAGAATAAGATCATAGATGTAACTGTCAAAATAATAGTTATTCCATGAGAATGAACATTCTTTTCTGAGGTTGTGTATTTGTTGTCGAGTTTCAATGTAATTTTGTTATATTTCAGGACAAACTGGTGTTTTCTCTTTTGCTTACTGTCACAATAGCGAAGAACGAAGGTAAAATCGACCAATCAGAATTGATATTTCTTCTTGGAGGCGGAGAAGGAAAGAATGTTCCCAAAAATCCATTTGAATTTATACCTACTCAAGCTTGGAGTGAAATTTGCAAGTAGGTTGATAATTTTAGATTTATTTTTCACAAGAAAACGAGGTTAATATATTATTATAAATTGATGAGTTGAGTTAAATAAACAAATAAATAAAACTTTATTGGCATCAATATATACTGTGTACAAGTTTTTGTTCCAATAAATTACCAAAAGGCGGGCTTATCGCATATGCGATTTCTTCCAGCCAACCCTGAGTTGTAGGTTTGGTGAGGGAAGGAGCAATAAAAATATGACTATTATAATTAAACCTTTTATATTTAATACAGTATTGCGATGACTCAACTCATACTCATTATAAAATCTCTCCAAACTTCTACGACAGAACACCCAACCATTCTTAATGATTAAAAGTTGTCAACTGATTGTCCACCTTCTAGGCACCCTATTATTATCTCCGTCAACTTCCATTTCTTTCACATTATTATCACATTTTTTTAATTTCTATACTAAATTGCACTTTAACTTAAATATAAACACACAACTCCCTTCTTTCACATCCAAGCTATCCAACCAAACACATCCAAGTTATCACACAAACATTCTTCTTGTACCACAGAAATTTCTAACAATATGTTGCTTGTAAATTGTGTCATTTGTACAGCTACTAATATTTTGATATACTTTAGCTACTAGTAATTTCTACTTACTTATTCAAGGATGGAAGAATTCGGGCCATTCAAGGGTTTCATGAAATCATTAGAAACAGATAGAAAGTCATTTTTGGATTTCTGCAATCATCCTGAACCTCAAGAATTACCTCTTCCATCTCCATGGAATAAAAAACTGTCTGCTTTCCAATCCTTGCTGGTGATGAGATGTCTTAGGCAGGATAAGATGGTGCCTGCTGTGCAGAAATTTGTTGAAAGTAATTTTTATGTACTTATTGAATTAAAATATCAGAGTTTGCTTGTAAGTACTGTTTTTTTCCTCTTTCTTTTGCTGCTAAATATTGGTTTTGAGACTATATTGTTGTTAACAGTTTTTTTTTTTTTTTTTTACAGAAACAATGGGACAACGATATGTAGAGCCTCCACTATTTGATTTAGTGTCATCATATTCAGATTCCCATTGCTGTCTTCCTTTGCTGTTTGTCTTGACTCCTGGCTCAGATCCCATGGGCACACTTCTCAAGTTTGCAGACGATCAGGTAAAACTCAAATCAATTTTCTTTTTTGTCGGAAACAACACTTGCTTATTTTTTGCACATAATATTTATTCACAGTATTAGTAGAATTCCATTATGGATGAAAATATTTTTTATTTAAATCTTCATCTCTGCGGTCATGGTATAGTGCATTAACCTGGAAGATTTTGAATATCTATGACACTGGTCATCAAAGCCTTACCTCAAATTCTTATGTTTTCTATTTCACTATGTTTATTAAGGTAAAGATATCCTCTATTTTTTCATGCGATTGTTAATCAGAGATTTTTGTCAAAAGCGGTCACTAATTGGCAATATACTGACAATACAAATGATGTATCACTTTTTCTCTTTTTTATTTGAAATTATGATAGCATAAAAAACTTGAATAATTAATTTAATTTATCCTAAAAAATAACTTTGTATAACTTTCTCTCGTCAGGGATTTGGTTCATCTCGTCTATTTTCATTATCTTTGGGGCAAGGACAAGGCCCCATTGCTGTACGCATGATTGACGAAGGACTGAAGAGTGGAAACTGGGTTGTTTTGCAAAACTGTCACTTGGCTAAAAGTTGGATGCCGACTTTAGAAAAGATTTGTGAAAGCTTACAGCCCGATACAACTCATCCCGATTTCCGATTGTGGCTAACTTCATATCCTAGCGATGATTTTCCGGAATATGTGCTGCAGAATTGTGTTAAAATGACAAACGAACCACCAAAAGGTATTTTGTCAAAATTTATTTTTCTTCACAGTTTACATGACTCTTTATTTTCCATACTATAATGTAAATATTTTCATTAAAAAGAAATCTGTCTATACTCTCACAACATTTCCCGTGAGTGGGCAGCAAGTGGATATATTACATGCTAAAAGTAAACTTACCTGTATACTGTAAAAGTCTGTGCGAAATATTGACTAATAAAACATTCAGAAAGAGTGGCATGTCTCATTTTAGTAAATTGTGTATGTTGAATATTTGATGTATTTTTAATACCTGTCTTTTACAAGACACTCTAGGAACTTACAGAAATGAGTTGGACTCTAATTCTATTATGAGAAACTATGCTTTTTTTTAATCTGCAAAAAATCTACAAGGTATTAATAACTTGTGCTATTTTTCTAGGCTTAAGAGCTAACATAATAAGATCATACCAAAGTGATCCCATATCTGATCCAGAGTGGTTTGAAGGTAACAAGAAACCAGAAAACTTCAAGAGGTTACTTTATGCACTGTGTTTCTTCCATGCTGTAGTTCAAGAGAGAAGACAGTTTGGTCCACTGGGCTGGAATATTCCGTATGAATTTAATGAAACTGATCTTAGGATCAGCATAACACAACTGTACATGTTCCTCAATGAATATGATGTAAGAATTGTTATACTTTTTAAAATGCTTTTTAAAATTAGTTACTCAGTTGATATATGAAGTGTACATGGAACAAACAATCTGAGTCAGTATTAGTAGTTTTTATCAAAATGAATTAAATATGGCAGTTTTCAGATGTTATCTGTTACATCATCGTTTTGTATCAACAATAGAAAAAATGTATTGGTCATTATCAAAATGTTTCATTAAATATGACTGCTGCATGCATTGAAAGTATACCACCCTAAAATGTTATTGTTCTTAAAAACTACTTAAGTACTTATCTTCCGTTTTTTGTCTGCTCTTCTTATTCTTTTATTACATCTCTATATTTATTCTTAAACAATGCAAGTAGTCAGATGTACTGGACGTTTTATTGAATTTCAAATTACATTTCAGGACGTGCAGTACACAGCTTTACAATATTTAACAGGAGAGTGTAACTATGGAGGGAGGGTGACTGATGCGTGGGACCGAAGATGTCTCAATACCATTCTGACAAAGTTTTACAATCCGAAACTAGTCACAGATCCTAATTATATCTTAGAACCGAGTGGTACGTTGCAATATGATTTTCACAAAATTAATTTTGTTTAATGCAATTTGAATTATTGATTATATAACATATCGATCCGCTCGAAAGCACTTTCGGTGATGGTGAATTGCATTTACTACAGTCTATTTTTCTAGTTCATATTTTATGATGAGAGGAGAAATATGACATCGGATTTTATCCAGTAGCCGTGGAGCACTCCGCGAAGAATAGGTATTTCATAAGTTTTTGAGTGTAAAAACATCTTAAATTCTGTGATGAGGTACCCATCCTAAATGCCTTATTTTTAATTTATTGGCACAGAGAAGATAGCTTCCATGTTTGTAACATGCGACTAGTCTGCTGGCTACCCCACTTGTGGGCAATTCTAAATCCAAAGTATCAAAAAAAATCAGAATGTGATTGATCTTACGGGAAGTTTTGACATTGAGAGACAATCAGACAGTCACCGGCTTCAGAAGCAAATTGAAAACTCCGCTCTTCACTGTCACCCTTGAGATGGTCTAGGGACTGTTAAACGGCGTCAAAACAAAATCATCCGGAATCATCATCATTGTTATGAAAAAATTATTAATTACATTTATTCTGTAGAATTTTGTGAATAAGTTTTTTCACTACATGTACCTAGCTACTCAAAAAATAAATCTTTGATATTGTAATAGTGTGTAAAATATTATGTATAGGAAATGTAACAAAACTATTCTTAAAAGTGAAAATAAAAAAAAACATTTTTAGTGTATTGAATTTTTAAAATGAAACAATGGCTTTTGTCAATGTGCATATATAATGAATAGGTGTTGAAAATATCTTCCAGATTTTTTTCTTGTAACAACCTGAAACTCTATTATAAAATAATTTTATTACTGAACTTGTCTTCTTTTATGGAAATAACTAATATTAAAAGAATTTGTAAATGTGCATAAAATGTATGTTTTTTTATAGGTACATACTATGTGCCGACAGTAAAGGAGCACAGTGAATTTATTGCATTCACTCGAGAATTGCCAATAGCTGCTCCACCTGGTGTCTTCGGAATGAATGACAATGCGGATATCACTAAACATTACAGGGAGGCAGAACAACTGTTGCACACGGCCATTTTGACCCAGGTTATTTGGAAATAACACCAATTTGATATTTTGTTTTTGAATTCAATAATAATAAAAATTGTTCTTGTAGAAAGCTTTGATAATTTGTAGTTTGAAACTCAGCAGATGAAGTCAAGTATATAGAATATTTATTAAGATGGATGTTTTGTTTTAGAGAGTATACTTAAATATTTCTTTACATTAGTAAAATAATTTTTCAGTGTATGTACTATTTTCTTACTCATCATGAAAATATATAGATATTTTTTATTTCATTCATATTCATATTATTTGGAAAGTATTGTGAAGTATATTGTAATAATTGTATTAATTGTATTTTTTTTTTCATTTTACGCTGTCATCTACAGGATAGAGTGGTCAGTATTGCCATATCATACTCATTGTTGCCATACATAGTTATCAGTTTAATATTATTTATTAAATTTAATTTCCTATTTAATTTATATAAGTATGTCTTATTTTTTTATCAATTATTATTTGTAGATATTGTTGATCATAGTACTGTACTAATCAGTCATTTACATTTTCATGACTTATGCCATCCAAGGATTTGTATGTGAGATATCAGGTTTGTCTTTATTTTAACAATTAATTGTTTGTATGTTTTATTCAAAACCTTTTGCATGATTTTGATTATGAATTTGATGCAACATAAATATATTTTTATTTTATTTATTCTTTATGGATTATAGAGTTATAACAATAAATATAACAATTAATTACAACAATGAGCAAACCAATCAAGATCCCTTTCTTACCAACTAATAAACATAAATTTAAGGTGCTCTATTTAAAAAAAAGGTGAAGAATGAAATAAATGCTAAAACATACATAAAAAAATGTAAAAACACATATAATTGTGTAAAGTTGATTATCTTACAGCTAGGTTTATAGACTTGGTAGATTTTTCGTGTATTCCAATCATATATAGACCAATGTTTTGACATTCATATAGCTTTCATCTGATCGCTAAGAGAATTATTAAAAATAAAAGTATTTTATTTTTAAAACAAATTTGTACAAAAGACGTACATATGTAGTCATATTTTAATTTGTGTTGTTTATTCTTAATTATTAAATTATCTTATTTTTTATACTTTAAATTCTTTATTATTTTATTATTCTCTTGATTATTTTATAGTTATTGTGTTGTAAAATTGTAATATTTTTTTAGTATTGCCCCAGAACAGATTTCGATCTAGTGGGGCATTATATTCCAATATGATTTTTTTGATGTTATTTAAGAATGTAAAATTTTGGAAATAAATAAATAAAAAAAAAAAAATATTGCCTTGAGGCAATGTCTTCCATTGAACCTAATACAATATTCGATATGCATGTTTAAACATAAAGTGAGTTTAATAAGGATAGAAAATAATTTAAATATAGTATAAACTAAAGTAAACACATAAAATTACAATACAGAAATCTATATATTCACAACCATAAACATATATGTCTAAACATGTATCTAAGTGAATACTATCTACTATTAAAGATTAGTGGGTTTTTTTTGTGAGAGATTGACGGAAATATTCATTTCATATAAAATATAGTTTACATCAATTTGAACTTCAGCATTATGTTTAAAAATATTATAATATTAAATATATAATTAATTCTCTCTCATTTGTTTTATTTAAATATTGTAATAATTTGTTTATTAATATAATTAAACTGTATACAGGAAACTATGCTAGCTGGTGGTGGTCTTACTCCTGAAGAGCAGGCAAAAAGTACAGCTTTAGAAGTCTTGGCTACAATGCCATCAGAAGTGTTATCGGGGCCCTCTCATGAGAAGGTAGATGACATTGCAGACATGTCTCCACTGTCTATTGTCGTCATACAAGAGGCTGCTCGTTTCACAAAACTTCTCAGGTTGATTATATCAAGCCTCAAAGCGGTGGTTGCTGCAGTACAAGGTGCTCATATAACCATATCAGTTACGCAGTTCCACACGCCAATCACTCATATTTATAATATTCTAAGATACCTAGGGCGTGTCAAAATTTTGAGGAACTATTGTGTCCAACCAAAACACAAACAAATTAAACATGCGCTTGTAACAACTGTTTAAAATATTTATTTTGTTAGGTTTTCGTTTGTGGAATCAAAATAATCATCACTGATAAACCAAAAAACGTGGTTTTTCATGTATCCAGTTGTTGGCGTGTGTAACTGAGTGATCGATATAATATCAAATTAATAACACAATTTTTTTTTTAAATATAATACTTTAAGTTAAAGACACAATGTTTTAATTTAATCAAATTAAATATTTCATTATGACTCAATTTCACAGTGTTTGCTCTTCAAAAATAAATAAATTATTAACACTAAATGTGTTCAAATAAAGCAAGGAACAAACAAATGTTTCTTATCTCTTTTCTTCCCTTTGATGTAGATACTGCTAATAAATGTTGTTAACAAACAAATGATTAGATATATTTCCCAAAATTTTCTTTCAGGTATTAGTGCCCTGACAGATGCTACAGAGGAAGTATTAGTTAGTTTGGTACGAGGAAGGATTCCAGCATCGTGGGCCAAGAGTAGTTATCCATCGCTGAAACCATTTGGGAGCTATGTCACAGATTTTTTGGAGAGACTTGCATTTTTACAGGTGTTTGTTTAGTCATAAATAAAATCCGTAATCATTTTGAAACTTATATATTCTAATTTAGACAACAGATTTTAATATTTAATTTTTTTGTATTTTAGTCCTGGCACTCGAAAGGTCCACCAATAGTATTCTGGTTGTCTGGTTTCTATTTCCCACAAGCTTTTCTGACAGCTGTGCAGCAGAGTTACACCAGAAAATACAAAATTCCCATTGACCAGCTGGCATTTCACTATGTAGTAAGAAAAATCACATTATATGGCTACATTATAAATTCTACATTATAGATTTTTATCAAATATCATAGAATGAAGTACTAAATAGTAAACTTGTTATTGTTATTGTATATGTTATTTTTTCTTAAATTTTGTAGGTTCGAGATGAACAAGATGATTTCTTTTCAAACCCAGAAGAAGGTTGCTATGTGAAGGGACTGTTTTTAGAAGGTGCTCGTTGGGACAGATCTAAACATATTGTAGAAGAGGCATTGCCTAAAGTGTTGTACGATGTATTCCCAATTGTGAGTATTTGTATTATTTAGTTTTTTCAAAACAGTAGTTTTTTTTATCAATTAATATCTTTTTCAAATTCTTATTTTAAAAAAGGTCTCACTTTTTATATCTGTGAAATATTTTTATCTTAAATTAAACACATATCCGTAAAATTGAGGTATTTTCTTTGGGTCTATGCCATTTTTTCGATGCGAATTCCACCATTTGTTTTGCTCTGGTGCTTTACATTAAGACAGAGTAGATGAAAAAAAACATAGTTTTTTTTAAATTTGCAGAACTTTACTAAACATAAACATCTTTGTTTAATATTAATTATGTAAAAAGTTCATTATTGAACCCTCCATATTCAAATACTATTAAATTAATTATGCAAATTTTTTATTTTTTTGGTGTCAAATATTTGTATTGTTCTACAGGTTTGGTTGATTCCAATGAAGAAAGTGGATATCCCAGTTGGAAAGACTTACGAGTGTCCCTTATACAAGACAGGTGACAGGAGAGGGGTGTTGTCTACCACAGGACATTCCACTAATTACATTCTGTGCATGAACCTTCCTACACATAAACCACCTGACCATTGGGTCATGAGGGGTGTAGCTTTGCTGACACAACTTGCCTTCTAAAACTGACAATTTTGCCTCACAATCAATGTTAGCATAATATTATTATAGGGGTTCCAGTATACATACTTCCATCTCCTCTTTTTTCCCCGTGTCCAAAGAATTAATTAACTTTCTTAGTCGCATTGTAGTCAGTATTACTTAATGCATTTTCTAGTTAAAAGGTAGAAATCTCTATGTATTTGATAAAAGGCTATTTCTGTAATATAAAATTTATATTTAGATAATATATTATTAATTTTTATTTTTTTACAGTTTTTAGTTTATTTAATTAATTTTTTATTAAACTTTTATTATACAGAAATTCATTTAAAGTTTTATTTCTCCTCCTCCAGATTATAAAATGAGTCTATTGGCATTGTTTTTAGTTGATAAATCAGAGATCTATAAATATAAAGTGTGTAGTGCATTGTATATATGTGTATCGTCGCGTTAGTACCCATAATACAAGATTCACATCTTAGTTTGGGACTAGCTCGGTCTGTGTGAATTGTCTATACATGTTATGTTATGTTATGTAAATAAAGTGGTATTCCAGTCTTTATTATAGGAACCGACTGAATGGTTCAAAGTATTTACAGTGTGAGTTTGGCTCTGTGCCAAACATTTTTCATAGTGAGATAAATATACCCTCTAGGTCATTATGTGAATCAAATTTCACTTAGTATATAACTTTCTAAGGTTTTGCTTGTAAATAGTTGTAAAAAATGTTTTCTTTACAACTTCTTTTGTAGTTTAGTGTTTTTTAGTATTTTATTGTAATTTGGAATAGCCAGTGTCTCTTTTATCAAGAATATCATGTCTCCCAAGTGTGAAGTGCCTTTATTAAATGAAATTTCTCTGACTGTTGCTGCAAGACAACTGATTGATGTTCTCGGCTCATTACAAGCTGATGACGACGTATCTCTGACATTTGTTGTGTTATCTTCCTATTTTGAAAATCTCGGTCTCACAGGTGATATATATCAAGATCTTCTAAACTTAATTTTAAATTCTGATTATTTGGATCCTTCTGCTAGATTTTTCGCTTTGAAATTACTGCTGCGGGAAAATGTAAAAACTTTAGCCACTGGCATATTTCCAGCACCTTTTTATGCCAAAATCTTAGAAACCATTGTATTACAAGGCACAGGACTTCAAGCTCTGAATTTGAAAGGTGTGTGGGTCAAAGATGAGCAATTGCATTATTTGTATAATCTAATAAGATCACTGAAGAACCTAAATGTGTTGAATATACCATACATAGCCAACGATGAAGTCTTGAGATGTATTGGAGAATCCAGTGAAAACCTCAAGTTGCTCGATGTCTCTGGAGACACAGACATCACTGAAATAGGAATTGATGCAATGTGCTGTGGAAATCCGTTAGTCAGAGAATCATTGACTGTTGTTAACATTGGATTATACGGAGAAGAAAATGTATGTCACACAGATGTAGCATTGCTTCTACAGAATCTACCAAATCTAATTAATCTTGGCTGTTATTCATTCGTTGGTAAATCTATTTTGCATTTAGTGAAGTCTCCAGATTGTCCTCGAAACTTGCAATTAAAGTTGGAATATATTCACGATTCAAAAACAGACATAGAAACTATCACAAACATTACAAAAGTGTGTCCAAACGTTGAGACAATTTACTTGGAACAACCTGCACGTGGTGTTATACCGTATATTGAAAAATTGGATACAGTTACTAGGATCAAGTTAAATCATTTCCCGTGTCATGAATTTCACAAATTAATGGAGAGAATTGGGAACAGAGTATTATCACTTATGTTATCACAAGGCACTGGAAGTTTAAATTTAACCCACATAGCTGAGAAATGTATCAGCTTAACTTCATTAGATTGCTACAAAATGGATAATTTGACTCATGAGGAAGAATTAAAGTTTGGAAAATTGGAACACATTGAGATTCTATATTCTAATATAAGGACATCCACATTTAAGTATGTTATGACTAGTTGTCCTGTTTTATCAAAGGTTATTATTGGAGATGAAATCAAGATGACTGATAGTGATATGGCAAGGTAAACAAACATTTTTTTAAAAATATTTCTTTCAAAAGTCTACTTGATAAAGACAAAGTTGGACAAGAGTATCTCAGGATATTTTATTTGAATGTGTTGAGTCACTTACATCTGGCTATGGATTATCTGAAATAATTCAATGCGTTTATAATTTTTTTTTCCAATAACACTAGATAATACAGTATGTATGTTATTGCTTGTTACAGATTGTTGCAGAATAATAAGTTTGAACATTTGGAAGGAATTTGGTTCCCCAATGCACCTCTATTAACAAGGGAAACAGTTGAATACATGATGGAATATTGTCCAAAACTACAAAGTCTTGGACAGTTGAGTGGATGGGCAATGACACCAGATGATATGATGTTATTAAAAGCAATTATTGATAGCTCAAACACAGACCTTGTTTTATCGCCTCAAGGGATATTTGGAATCCCAGAAGGTGCAGAAGCTAGAGAATAGGATATAACTATTTGAAAGCTCCGTGGAGTCCCCGGTAAAGAATAGGTCTCCTACTCTCTTCTGTAAGTTTTCGAGAGTCCTGTAAAAAAACAGGTATTCTTGTATTGATGATATAGATAGATATTTTGAATGTTATCTGTTTCTATGTACATATCGCTGGTTAATTTCAACAACCTCGTATCTAATTTTGATCAATTTTTCATTCATAATTAACAATGTTTTTAAAGGCTTCAAGGAATTAAACTAATAAAATTATTCGATTAATTAGATGCAACCTTAATTGAACCTTGAGTTCACATTAACAGAAAATAAATATTTGTTGTGTAGAAAAAGTTATAGTTTTAAATGTCTCCTGCAAAATGGTACTTTTTTAGATAAGAGGTTGTTGAAGTTAACAAGCGATATACAAGATCATCTGTTGACTTTTTTACTTTTATATCTATGTAATTATTTATTTTTAGATAGTACAAAATCTAGTTATTTTGCTTCTTCCATGTATTATATAAATATTTTTTCTTGATGCTAGACTAATTATGAAAAATAAGTTGTAATAAAATTTAAAGAAATAAACCATTTTATTTTTGAACTCTTTCCTACCCATCGAGTTTAAATTAAGAACAGAAAAAAATAAATAGAAAGGAATTTTATTATTGTTTTTACACCCTAGATTTTCTTGTAACTACCATTACGTCCATTACTGATATTTTAGTGATAGATATTTCCAATTTAATTCCTGGTTCAATAGCACTTCAAAAATGTTATCCCTTGTAGAAACGCGTATATGGGTTAGTTGAAAGATATCGCGCTTCTGCGATAAACTCGCCCATTGCACAAATTTATTTGGCTGGTTCTACAATATTTATATTTTAATAATGTTTGTTTTTTTGTGCAATAAAGATTTTTATTATTATTTATTATTATTATATTATAAACCTAATTAATTTAATTTTTGCGCATTATGGATGACGCAAACGATAATAATATAGAATTAACAAGAGTAGTACCTAATAAAAATAGAAATCAAGTAAAAATAGAATTCAAAGCACGAGCTCTGCTCAATTTTGAAGGAACAAATAAAAGAAAAATATATGTTTTTATTATTATTTTGTATTGATTGATTATTGTTTTAAGTGTATATTTTTTACTGAATAAAAAATTTACTGAAAGTATTTATTATAGATAGGCCGCGCGAACTGCAAGTAAAAAAAAGTTGAATAGGGAAATGAGGGTAACATTTTTTTTATAATGGCAACGTTATTAATGACAGCTGTCAAAGTAAAAGGAATCTGAACGTAGGATTAGCGCAAGTTTTTTTTCGAAATTTCGTATTTTCGTTTGGATTCTATTTTTATATAAAGTTTAAGTTCCATATTTTGTAAAAATGGATGACATTGTAAAACCTTCCAATATAATTGGACCTTTGACATTTAAAAGTGCTGAAGAAAATGTTGTCGTGTCTTCCGATAAGCTATTTTATCCTGTGCCGCAATGTTCCTGCATGTTATGTGATAATATTTTCGTTTTACCAAAAGACCAACAGCAATTATTAACTCATTTGTATTTAGAACATCGTCTTGTGATTGCTGATGTGGAACAAATAGCCTATTTAAAGGATTACATTGACTATTGGAAGCCAAAGATAACAAGTATGTATTATTTTAAGGTTATATGTATATTTAAATATTTCATTGATTTGTCATTACGAAATATTTAAGTGCACTCTTGTTTGCAGATGATGGCTTAGTTCATTATTGCTCAACTATGTTACTGGATAAGAAACCAGATGGAACAGTTTCAAAAGGAGAAAAATATTATCTGTTAAGTGACATTGTGCCTGCAGACAATCAACTAAGAAGGGATCTGCAACAAAAAAGATTGGAGAAGATCCTGGCTCAACAACAAGCTGAAAGAGAAGATAAGACATACAAGAGAGAATGTCTTTTCTGTAGGACAGTAGTGACTGACACGAGGCCATGTTTCTTAAACCATTTATTGGACAAACACAACTTCTACGTGGCCAAAGCTGAAAATTTAGTATTTCTTGAAGAACTAATAGAATTTTTGGCACAAAAATTAGATAATTGTATTTGTATATTTTGTGAAAAAGAATTTAAAGATAGAGTCATATTAAAGGAACATATGAGAAAGAAGGAGCACAAGAGAATCAATCCCAAAAATAAAGAATACGATAAATACTTTATTAGTAATTATTTGGAGATGGGAAAGAATTGGCAGTCTTATTTGAAAGCTACAGAATCTAAACCCAAGTCTAAGCAATCTGCTGGTAGTGTCCGTAGTGTTAAATCCAAAGGAAGCAGAAAAGAATCCAGCTCAGAAAGTGATAATGAGTGGTCAGATTGGGAAGAAAAGGATAGTGTTTCTATAATATGCCTTTTCTGCAAACATTCAGAGATTAAATATAAGGACACAGTAGCACATATGAATATCAAGCACAACTTTGATTTTGATACATTAACCAAAGGATTAAATTTTTATGATAAAATTAAAATAGTAAATTATATAAGACGCCAAATATTCCTGAAAAAATGTATCAGTTGTGATGAAGAATGTAAAACTGAAGATGAGCTATTGTCTCATATGGGAGAAAAGAAACATTTAAAATTAGTAAATGATAAATTGTGGAATCAACCTGAGTTTTTCTTTTCAACATACGAAGATGACGGATTGTTGTACTCGATAGAAGATAATGATAATTCTAGTGATGAAGAGCTTGTGGAAGAAATGAAAAAGAGCAATATTAAAAAGGAACTGAATATATCTGAGGAGGTCGCCTTATCTGTGTTGAGTGATTGAAAACATTTTAATGATTGTGTTCATTGGAATCTCTTCAGTAGTTAATATTTAATTTTTCCAGTCAAACAATTTGTCTAATTTAATGTTTTATTAATGGTATCTTTTTACGGAGGCGCTATTTTCACCCATTTTTTTTTTTTTTTATACAAACAAAAATATTCCGCGAAAAAGTGGTTATTTCTACCCAAAGTACATACCAACCACAGATAACAGATACCGACTATTTGTTTGACGTTTATACTGTCATTAGACTTGTGTGACGTTTTGTTAGTAATTTCTAATTCGTGTTTTAACTTTATTTTGTTTATATTAATGGATATTTTTATTGCATTTAATTTTCTCTTAAATATTTTCTACAAATTGAGTGTTTTTAAGTCGTTTATGGGTTAAATTTCTGGATTATAAAATGAATTATATCAACATGGGCGGCAAAAAGAAAACCTGACAAAAGCCGGAAAGAAGTGTTTTATGCCATAGATTAACCATAGAGTAGTGCTTTCACAGTTTTTGTTTCATTTAGGAAAAGGACAGAAATATAGAAATATATTTATTTACCTCGGGTTGTTTATGGTAAAAAAGAAAAAAAAAAAAATGGGTAGAAATAACCTCAGCCATCTTTTTAACTGCAATTTTATAAAAATAACACTTTTATTTCTTTGGGTTACAAATATGTTACTTAAAAACTATACCGTCAACTATATTTAAATATATGTTTTTTATCTATATGTATTTTCTAATTTTATTTTTTGTTATATTTTCCCGGATTGGCTGGAAGAAATCACATATGCGATGAGCTCCCTTTTGGTACTCTCTATAGAAATGTACTTGTATACTGCATATTTTGATGACATTAAAGTTTTATTCATTTATTATTATTATATTTCATGGGGTTGTTAGCCAGCAGACTAGCCGCATGCAATAGACATGCAAGCTGTCTTCTCTGTGCCAACTAAAAACAAGATACGCAGGATGGGTGGCAAACCTCAAAGCTGAATTTAGGATACAAAATGTCTGTTTATTTTTTCAAACAACTGCCTTTTACTGAACGCTCAAAAAATTACAGAAAAAAGTAGGAGACCAATTATTTCCCGGCTCCTCCATGGAGAAACATTACTTCTAGAAATTATAATATGTACTAAGAAAAGTCATCAATTTTCAGACATTAATAAAACTCGTTTTTAATTTAAAGTGCTTATATTTTATTGAAGAAAATATTTTTAACTCTTTGAAATGGCGGACACAAAATATTGTACGTATATATTTACAAATTATAGAACATCCATAAATTTATTAGGATTAGTAGTTTCTATTTTATTCCAGGCAAATTATCATGTGTTGATTCATAATTTACTTTCATTTGAAATCTTTATTGTACTGATTTGTTAAGGTGCATTTCCATTTTGCGACAATGTTAACAACAACTACAAGACAGCATTCAATAATATCCCGATCCCTAATGGCAATACTATGCATGATGAATTTGTATAGGAGTTTTTCAGTACAAAGCAGAATGTTAAGTTAAGTTGTGCAATGATAAACAATTTCCTTTTTTCATTTGCTGGAAACGCTCTTGTACAAATTCATATTGCAATGTAATGTCGTATGTACAGTAAGATGTGGAATCACATTTTTAGACACACAATAATTCACCCAAATAGTAATTTAATTAGTCTGCAATGAGAACACCAAAGAATAATTTAAACTTTTCCATAATAAGTATATAAAATTCTCATACAAATTGTATCCAATTTAACCATAACTTTGAATAGATTCACTAAGTACATAAATTTATCAATAAATTTGGTTCAAACAATCCCAATACAAGCATTAAAAATCAGTCCTTAGAATGGAATATTTTATGTATAAAGTAATTATTTATTTGCGCTAAAAATATTATATATTACATTATTGCAACATTCTACAATAAAAATAAATTATTGTGTATTTCTATCAGCTGTTCAGTTTACATGATAAACTACATAATCGAGCACACATAAAAAAAAGCTTGATTTTTACCGAAAATAAAACTTGTAAGAGGGTCATTCTGTGTCAATTCAACACAATTTTGGGTGATTTTCAGACTTGATGTCTCAGATTTTCATGTTTTTTTTTTATGCAGCAATATTTCTGAAGCCCTGTATCTCCTGATCCCATTGAGATCCCATAATAGAATTTTGATGTATGTATAAAGAAATTACAAACTATATTTGTCAATTTATGGAATTTTTAAAATTGGCAATTTTTGAAAAATTTAATATATTTTTTTTTTAAAACCGTAACACCTATCCTGTGGCACATCACAATAAAACCCATTCAACAGCTTTAAAATGAGACCTCTCCCAGGTTTATATTGTCACTGGTTGCCAGTTTATAGGCATCCAAAGGTGCTAAAATTGCAATGGTGCTAAAATTGCAAAGGTGCTGAAATTTTTCATAAAAATTGAAATCTTTAAAAATTAATAACTTCAAATAAGTGTGCTACATAACTGAAATTTGACATTTTTTCATAAGTCCGTGATATATTGCTGCATAAAAAAAAACATGAAAATCTGAGACATCAAGTCTGAATCAGTGTGTTGATTTGATACGGAATAACCCAGGACTATTTTATACACAGAGATATTGAATCTAGATCGTGAATGATTTTTTAGTTATAAGCGAAACGCATGAGATTATACTAATTGTATTTTATACATATTGTTGCGATCAAAAGCCTCAATATAACAAACAACAAACAGTATTGGCACCAGCAGTAACACTTAACATGAAATATTAATAAATAGTTATAAGCAGAACCGGGCACAATTCATCATTAAAATTAGTTTATTACTCGTTAATTCATTAACAAAATAAATGACTTGTCAATGCTTAAGAGCCCTTGATAGGTAGGGAACTCGAAATTGTCACATGATTTTACGCAACCATTTTTCAACATTGATTATTAATTAATTGCAATATTTTCGTGATCGAGATGATATTTTTACTGTTTGTTTTTGATAATATCAAAATTTGAACATATTTTAATGTATTTTTAATAATAATAAAAAAAATAACCGAGAGATTCATGTAGAAATTATCGATTGAAAAACACCTTCCGAAATTTCATCACGACTAGCAGAGGTATTTTAAGACAATCATCTTAGAGGTTACATAAATGATGAAGTAAATTTTGCTCCAAGGATGCTTTAGAAAAAACCTATTTTTCTTAAATTTGGGTAATATTTAGCCGTATTTTTTTTAATATGCGAAAAAAATGGGATTTGTGACGTGCACATAAGAAAATGTAATTTTTAGTTCGTCAAGTTCGAATAAGGAAAACATATTTAAAACAATTTTAATTGAATAATTTGTCATATGATTATAATAGCGTGATGTGTTATTTATATTTTGAAATTTTCATTTTAAATTTTCCGCTTGCGGGAAAGTTTTTATGAAAATTTCCGTAGAACTCAAAAATCGGGTTAGTTCGGCCAGCCGAGCCAAAGAGTCGGCACGCTGTTGAATCTGCGTCTGATTATTTATTTAAAATTATTAAAAAATAGAGATGGTTTTATGCTTGAAACTACATAATTACAGCACTAGATTACTTGATTTTTACCAAGGAAACATATTTTTATATGTGTCATCAAGTAATCCCTATATAAATGTTTTTTTTTCATAAAAAAAAAATTATAACTTAATATACCTAAATAATATTTATTTCCATGTCTGTCAAAATGCGAATCGACGAATACGAGAATGAGTGTTCAGTACTATAGATGAGGAGTTCACAAGTAAAGGCACACCGATCCATTTTTCACAAATATTTAACTATGAATGAAGTAAAATAAATCAGTGAAGTTGATATTTTCAACCGACGGTTCTCGGTGGAAATTCATGTTGAATTACTTACAAATAAATCACTTATTTATATTATATCCACTGTGACTTTTAATCAATAAAAAGTCACAGTTTAAACACTACAAATAAGTGTTTTATATAATTAATTCAAATAAATTAGTATTTTTTTATTTTTAATTTAATGTTGGTGAACTTGTTTGTGTACTTAATAAAACTGTAGATTGACCTCAGCATATCCGCCTATTTCTCTTTTTGCTTATTAGTTGCAACATATTTCTTTTCTAATGATAAACGCAAAGTGCCAGCTAATATCCAATTATTAAAAGATGAATACAGAAAATATGCTCTTAACACTAAATTACAGTTCGTATACCTTACAAAGACTATGATAAAATAATACAAATACATAGAAATATATCCGGTATCAGGGATCTAAATTGCTGCCGGTACCTACTCTGCAAAGAATTCACCAAATTTATTTAGGTATGCTGTTTTCTTAGTTTCAATGTTCTAGAGTTGATGTAGGTAACTTTGTGTATGAACTCCTCAGAATGACATTCACCGATGTCAATATTGTTGTCATAGCAACATTTTGTTATTTTTGTGAGTATTAGTATTAAATCAGAAATATACTAAATACACTGATTTATAGTTTTATTTTAATTTTTTCATTATTTAAAATGACGAAAGAGTCATTACGAATGTTAAGAAAAAATAAATTGAGTGAGTATATTATAATGGTTGATTTATATTATATCGTTTTTGACATATTTTTTTTTTGTAACGTAACCTTTCCTAAAGTAATTATTAAAAATAAAATATTTTAATACGCGTGAGTAAGCAAACAATGCAGCATCACTCATATATTGGGTGCAATGCCAAAAAGAGAGAGAGAGAGAGAGAGAGAGTAAGCAAACAATGTTTCTGATAGAATAAATTAATAAATTCTTTATGTTTTATACTTTCCAGATTATCAGATGATTAGATGATTAGTGACATTAAAACGGTGATGGAGAATTACTAAGACTTGAATTATCATTTGCAAATGTAAGTACATAGTTCTTAACTGATATCCTGATATTTAGGTATATAGTAAAATCAGCACGTATTATCTTATTTTCATGTTACTATTTCAAATAAGCTGATATATGAATACACGCAACATGTTTGAATCTCGGATACATATGTATGTTTTAAAACAAGCTTTGGTACAATTATTATTATTTTATTTTATGTATTTATTCATGATGCTATTCACTAGTTTGCGAATGATTTAAGTATTCCATAAATGTAATAAGTAATAATATAAAATTAGTTGATTGTAAAAATATATCTCAGCATGCATTTGATTTTTAGATTATTATGAGTATTCGAAGTTTTCTAAATATGCATATTATATATTTACATATTTGCAGAAACCACTTTGCATGTATGGTTACTATGGAAACATATAATATTTATATTTTGACATTCCATTTCCACGTGAAATTTTAGCACAAAGACATTGTACTTTAATAAGACTGTGCATTATTGGCCGGTTTCAATAATCTATCTATCCGCTCCTGTCGATTGAAATCTATTGTGTTCTATATTTTGAATCATACATTTCAATCGATAGTCACGGATAGATAGGTTATTGAAACCGGCCATAAGACACGATTACACATTAAATCACTTTATTGCTATAATTTTGTTTTATTTCGATGATGAAAAAATACTCTGCAAATATATGGACAGATTGTAAATTTATCCTTGGATTATGATGACTCAAATCTTTTTTTGTGATACTAAAGATGCATGAATCATTCTCTCCAAATCCCGGCCTTTTTGTTGTTTGCAATTTAATGGTGGAGTCAAAAATAATAAACAAGGGAAAAACATATTAAATATTCTTTTATACTTTTGCAGCACTGGTGCCACAGTCGCCGTTTCTTAAGGCAGCCATCATTGTCACTTAATTTGACGTCCCAGAAGAAAGAATAAATTATGGTCAACTCAATGCAGAATGGTGCAACAAATTATGGATAAACTCAAATATACCTACTTTACGTGTACTTTTTAAGGTGTATAATATAAATTATATAATTGTTGCAGAATAAAACTGAGTATTGTTAAAAAAAAAAGTATTTGAGTACTTTATTGGAAATATACCCACTTATACGCCCACATATATGTACATACAACAAGGTAGACATGTAAAGCTAATAAGCTTTTTTATGACCAATGATTTGATGAATCTATCTATACCCTCACGCCACATCCCATGTGGAGTAAGCAGAGAGAAGGGAACGCCAATTAAGTAAACACCTACCACTATCCAGCAAAAATAATAATAGTCTACCTACCTACGTGTTTGCTATATTCATGTATAGGTATATGTAGGCCTATTTATAACTCTTGGGGCATGAATGCTCTCTCGCAGGTGGGCCTTGTTGACCTCTGGTGCATCAATTGCATTATACATGCCGTTTTTTCAATGGAGTGCACAATCTTGTTAAAAATTATGTCTTTGTACGCAATGATTTTTGTGTCATTTGGTGTCATAGATAATGAGTGAAATATACATCACGTACGTCGCATTTTTTATCTCCTTTTTCACTTACCGCAAAAAGAGAGACAGTGATTTTTTAATGTTCGTAGTTTTTCGGACATAATATTAACTATATTTACGTGTGTTAGTGACCAAGTGGTGTATAGATAATGAGTGAAATATACTTCATTTCTTTATCCCCCTTTTCACTTACCGCAAAAAGAGAGACAGTATTTTTTTAATGCTTCGTAGTTTATTGGTTCGTACGTAGTTTAAAAGTTAAAATTTGGAGTAAACACCTGTTTTTAGGCAATTTTTTGCATATAGTCGAACGATTTCAAATTAAATTCTGGCTGTGAAGTCCTGTTAATTTGTAACATGAGTTACTGTTACCTATTATTGCTTCTTTTTTCAAATAATATTTCACAAAGTTATTATGCGGTTTTATTATACTCAGTTATATTCAGAGATGTGACGTATTTCAAATAAAAGTATTTAAAATACAAATACAAAATACAAAATACGTATTTGTATTTTGTATTTCAAATACCTTTTTGTAAAAAGTATTTTGTATTTTATTTGAAATACTTTTTTTGAGTATTTTGTATTTTACACAAAATACTTTTACAAAATACCTTTTTATTGTTTGAAACAAAATTCTGCCATTAATTGATATGCGCGTACGCAAACTTTTTTTACCAATTTGTTGAATTACAAATACAACGTTTCCATTAGAGTACTCCATGTTTGAGATATACACACATAATAATGATGATTGAACAAAATTATACATGACGCCGTTTAACGATCCATGGCCATTTCAAGGGCGCTGTGATTTCTCCTGAATGGTAGCATTTTCAATTTTGTCTGAAGGCAATCTATTCCAGGCAGATGACGCTGCGACTTTGTTTCTTCTTTCTGCAAATTTAGAGGTATTTGCCCTTTTGAGTTCAACGAGTTTAAGAAGCTGAGCACAGCCTTCACCACACATTTTCGTCAGCGGAACAGCTCAGTGGGTAGTGTGCTGCCTTGTGGACAGTGAGACACAGTTTAAACACCAGTATCTCTATGACTCTCAGTTAGTGTAGACTTCTTAGTAGTGAAGTTATGTGGCAGCTCTTATTCTCTCTGTAAATGATCCGGAGGCAACACTAAAAACCATCTGAAGACGATAAGGAAGAGTCTGGAGCAGTCCTGTATACTGTATGTATGATGTTACAGTAGTCCATACGATTTCAGATTTGGATTATCCATTCTGATTTATTTTGCAGCCCAAGTCAGGAATTCTCTTACCTGCTTGATGATATTCAATCCATTTATGACAATTTTCGGCTTATTCTTCTAACAACCGTACATTTTGTCATGACTTAATTTTTTTTTTTTCTATTTTGACAGTTCTTCCTAAAGCTCATCCTCATTGTCTGCAAGCAATGATATATCGAATCATGTCAACCCTTTCTCCATTTATGTATACTCTTGTCCAGTTTTTCATTCATCAATGGCATTCATCAATTGTCTGCAAGCAATGCTATATCGAATCATGTCAACCCTTTCTCCATTTATGTATACTCTTGTCCAGTTTTTCATTCATCAATGGCATTCATCAATTGTCTGCAAGCAATGCTATATCGAATCATGTCAACCCTTTCTCCATTTATGTATACTTTTGTTCAGTTTTTATTTCTCTTTCATTCATCAATGGTTTAAATATTAAATCCTTTTGTCTTACACCTTGTTCGACTATTTGTAAAAAGTATTTTAAAAAGGTATTTTAAAAAAGTATTTTGAAAATACGTATTTTGTATTTTGTATTGAAATACCATTTTGAAAAAGTATTTAGTATTTTGTATTTGAAATACAAAAATTCAAAAGTATTTGTATTTTGTATTTAAATACTTTTTTGAAAGTATTTTGCACATCTCTGGTTATATTATACTGCAACACATAATGGTATAATACTTTTGTACTATACATACTGTATTTGCCTATATTATATAATTCCTTTCTCTCATCCTTCTTTCCCTTCCCCACTTTGCATATTTTTTTTATTATTATACCAGTAAAATAATTCAGATACTGTAGTTGGCGATATAAGTCAAAACATTATGTAATATTGTTTATTCACTATGCTGTTGTATTTTTATGAAAAAATAAATAAATAAGATTATCACATAATTAAATGACTAACAAAATTAGTATGTTAATTAATGATTAACAAGGTTAACAGTTACTTAAAGATAAGCAGTTATTACATTATTCAATTATTAACAAAGTTATTTTGTGACTATGACTGTAAATTAAGTTTTGACATCAATTAACAAAACTAGAATGTTAAATGGCAAATTAACAATGTTATTATACTAATTGATAATTAACGAGTTAATGCAATGCCCAGCTCTGATTTTAAGTATTAAACCTACAACTTATTACACAGTATCTCTTTTATTGGAGAATGCTTCTATTCGTTGTAAAAGCAAGGGGTCTGTAGCACATTTAGCTAACTTCAAGTATCCTTGTTCCAACAAAGGAGCCGTCATTTCAAATTGATTCCTTGGGAAAGAAAGAACAAGTTCCAAATATGCTGCTAAGATGTTAGCCAGTGATATCCTTTTGGCCTCAGAGTCCTGAAAATATGTAATAAATGTTAATACCAATGTATAAATTCACACAAAAATAATAACTTAATATTTTATTTACTCTACGACAATTTTTCTTTTTCGCCAATTAAAAATCTTCTTAGGACCTGACTTACCTACATTTCCATACTTAACTCGTATATATTTAAATAATTATTATCATGCATATTTAAACCTTTTTATGCTGTGTTAAATCTAATATCTGATAATAACACAAATGAAATATACTATATTATGTAATGGTTAAATATTATAATTACCTTGCTAATACTGTGTATCCTTTCTTGTTCAATTTCTGGTGGAACTGGTTGTGCTGGAAGGAGTGGCTCAATTGGTTGTTGCTTGTTGGCCGTGGGAGTTGGGATATTTCTCACTCCAGACTGTCCACTGTTTGTAAACTTCAAATCTATCTTCAGAACTCCTTTTGGTTTTGTGTCTTCACTTTCTAATGATGTGTGATCTTCTTGCACATCATCAACTATTTCAGAATGTAATGATTCTGAATTTAACAAGGCATCCTTCTTTTCATCATCAGATTCACAGTTTGCCTCATCAGATTGATTTTTAAAATCACTGAATGTAAAAGGCTTTGGAGTAAACTTTTCGATAGATTCTTCATTTGGTGTCAAGGATTCACAAGATCCTGCTTTGCTATTTAAAGAAATTTTCTCCGAGTTATTAAGTACCTCTGCATCTGAACGTTCTTCTTCATTATCTCCGGGGTCATTTGTTATTTCGTTACAACTACCTGACTTCTCACTGCAAGCTAAATCAGCTGCCACACAATCTATTTCTATTGCGTCTATGTACAGATCACATATCAAATCCCAGGAATGTTTTAAATCAAGAGATCGTTTCATGTATTTATTGTTCGTATTCATATTATCCAGACCACTTTCCATATCTTGTAAATGTTCAAATGTAACCCTATTTTTAGAGAAACCTTGAAGATGTAACTCTGTGAGAGCTATCATTTTAATTATCCACGATGCAGTGGTATGTTTGTACAGATTGGCAGCGCAATCTAAATTGGATACTTTCTGTACTAGAAATTTTAGTCCAGGTCTCAAATCAAAACTGATAGCTCTTTTGTAAGACATATCTAAACACTTTAAGAGTATCTCAATATTATTATAACCAATAGAATATTTGCTATTTAGTGCCATTCCACTAGATTTAAATGTCTCCAAAAGAATGTGATTCAGTGGCATAATGTTAGAAATGTTCTGTAGTAATATGGTGGCAATGATTTGAACAAGTATTTGATGTGCGAGTAGGCCGATAACTAAACTCTTGTGAGGTATTCTGATTGTGAGGCCGTCTGGATTTGGGGAAGAAGTGGCATCTTGAGGATACAACAAGAATATGTAACTTCTGTCATCAGTCAAGACCAAGTTTTTAATTAACTGAGACTGGCTCTGCTGCCTGGTGTAGTTCTGTGGAGGTCTCATACTGAGGGTGTGCTCCTTACTGTAGTCATACAAGAAGACCTGTTGTGCCATAGAGTGGAGTCTCACATTATCATTTATAGAGCTATCACACCTGGCTGCAACCTTTACTATTGCTAAGTCACCATAGAAACTATTTGAATTCTCATCAAATGCCAGAGTTAGTTGCTGGAGTGGTGCTAAGCTGGCATTGCATGCTCGATGTAAACTTGTACAAGTAATCTCCCACTGCTTCGGTGTAAGTAAATAGCCAGACGTCAAAATAACATGTCTGATACACGATGCTCCAAGTCTAGCTACAATTTCATGAGGTTGTGAAACACATTCAACCAAAATCAATAACAGTTCCTTAAGGGCAAACGTCACAGCTTTTATTTCCATAGTTTCACCATGGTAATCAGAGTCATTATCACTTGAATCTGAATACTCCTGTTGATCATTTCTTTTTATGTCATTGGCACACTCATTGTCATGTTGTAAGTGATTGAGATATTTTACAACCAAATCTGTTGCCATTCCACAACAGTGTTTGAAATTTGGAGTAAATTTTTCCCATTCTGTACCAACCACATTGACTTGTCTTAACCAGTTTTGCATGGAAGGCAACAATAAGTGATTGATGCAATGTAAACCAAAGAGTGGGCCGGGAACTGACATCATGTCTTGTAGAATTTTGAACAAAGTTTCAAAAGCTGTTATTTGATACGGCTTAGGACATGATATACAGGCAGACACTAATCCCTCTATCATGAGGTGCCACACTTTCAGTATTCCACTGGGACGATCTAACTTTGTCAGCAAAGATATAGAAGATTTTGAAATAGGTAGAGCTGTTGATAGAATCCCATATGAGATAATATTGGAATCATGAATATCTGAAGAATTAGAGAAATGTTTCACATGTAGAGCAGTTTTAGGGAACAAGGCATCTACAACTTGAAGTGGAGCATCTACATTAAATCTATGAGCTATATTGAATGTGGGACATTTGGGCATACTGTACATCAATCCTAATATATCTGCACAACTCTTGATATGTTCCAGAGATTCTCTACATATTTCAATTTGTGAATAATATTCCACATTTGTATTTTCTGTATCGCTTTTATCTGAATTTGAATAGGATTTGTGCGAGAAATTGAAAATTGTTTTAGAATTACTCTCAGGTGATTTCTGTGGTGAGATAATGTATTTGCTTGGCACAGTTTCTAATGTGGAATCTTTGACGTAGCTTAGTAGACACAATATGCAGTCTACTGCGGCATTAGCAAACACAAGTGTGTTGTCAGTATTTAAGAATACTCTGAATATTTCTAATACAGCAGCAAAGTGATTGTTGTTATGCGCTGCTCTCAGTGTTCCAAATAGTGGACGCCATCCTGATTTGATTTCTGTTTGATTCGCTTCCACAAATTGGCAAAGACAAGATATGATTTGTTCCTGCAAAATACAACAGAAATAAGCATACACAATATATATTGAGAATATTTACTATTTTTTGTATTGTTAAACTGGATTTGGGCACAACGCGCAGATGACAAAACCAATCAAACATCTTGATTGGAAAACCATATTACATTGTGTAAACACGGTCCTCCCATCAAGATGTCTGATATACAAACATCTTGATTGGAAAACCATATTACATTGTGTAAACACGGTCCTCCCATCAAGATGTCTGATATACAAACATCTTGATTGGAAAACCATATTACATTGTGTAAACACGGTCCTCCCATCAAGATGTCTGATATACAAAATATTCTGGTGCTAATAAATCTGTCAAAATAAAATATATGTATCTTCCGATCTAACAAAGTCGTCCCGGAACCAGAGAACTTGGTAATAAATGAAAGAGGCTTGTATCTAACAGTAAACAGAAGTGGGCTGAGAAGAAGAAAAATACATAAAGTTTATTTACCTGCACATCATTGTCACATAGCTCCAGACACAATAAGTTCTCAAATGGTTTGAGTAATGCCTCATTGAAATGAAAGTGAGGAAGTTCTGTTTGCTCGTTGAGCAATAACGTGATGGCATCGTGGAGACACTGGATGGCTTTCTTTGATATACGTCTGTCTTTAGAGCATGCCGCCTGAAAATATCAAAAACACTTTTAGAAATTGGTTACACTTCATAAGATGCTTGGGACTAGAGGACTTGCTTTAACTGGATATCACAAGACAAGCAAATTAGTGGAATAAATAGATCTTATAGGTTGCAGTGTACAACACACCTCATCTAATAAAATAATACTTATTGATGTAAATTGTAAATGAAGGTCATCCAGGCTGTTGGAAACTTTGTAGACAATAATACAGATTTTTTTGCCTGACCCAGCCATGATGACTTTAAGAGCATCTAGAGCTATTCATAGATTAAATGTCAATGGATTATCCTAGCACGGGTCCACCTAGTTGAATTACCAATTTTGTATGCTTATATTCATAGTATAATTGTATTTTCAATAAATAAATAATTGCAATTTAAGTATTATCTATTTAATGTTTAAATGTTTCATCACCTTCATAAAATGTGGTCCTACAATGGTCCACACAGCCATATGATGCGATAAAGGTCTAGGTGCCCTCAAACATTGTAGAGTTACATCTCCTGCTCGGGCCAGTAGTCCCCCTCCTCCACCTCCCCAATAGCTTCCAGTGTTCTTACCTCCTTCTCTTCCTAACACACCCTTCCACCAGCGACCAACGTTTTGTTCAGAATTCAGGGATTCAGTACATAGCTGCAAAATAAATTAAAATGCATTTGCCATATCCTTGGAATAGAATGGGTATCCCATTTTATCTGCAGAGTCTTGTGAAAGCCAAGTACTTGTAAAATACCACATAATATGATTTATTTGACCTTTTCAATTCACCGATGAGTACGTATGCTGGCATAAATAATTCTACGTAACTTTTTTTATTGGCAGTGTAAAATTAAATTATAGAATCTATCTATATCATCACAAACTAATGTAGTTACTGGACTAACCAAATATAATGAAAATGTATGTCGTTCTCCCCATGAGTGCGGACATAATTCATCGCTTAATTGAAGGTGTCAAATGTCTTATATGTGATATTTTAAGAATACCTCTCTTTTATAAACTCAAAAACTTACAAAAAAAATATGGGAAATTTTATGCACTACTGGCAACATTTCACTAACCTGTTTTTCCGAAGCCAAACACAATTGTTGTAGGAACCCACACAAAGCTGGAAGATTCAGTTTACTGGCTGCATCATTAAATAACGAGTCTACTTGTTGTGAGAGAGCGCAGCAAACTTTGGCTGCGTCTGTGCCACATATGAAACCAGGTGTATTGTTTGTTTTTGTATTCTGCAACAAATATTTAACATATTATGTTATAATTGCTACAGTACATAAAATATGAAACAACTATTAATAATGACTTCAGATTGTTTATCTTACCTCTTTCCCAAGTTTTTGTATGATTGAAGCAACAGTCATTTTATTACTTGATGAGACATTGTCCATGCTGGATTGTAAAAAGTTGTAAATGTCCACACTAAAAAAAACTCTAATATATATAATACCTAGCGTACATAAATTATATATACCAGTAACTCTCACAAGATAGACATAAATAATTAATACTTAAATGACTATAGATATAATTTTAAACTTTCACAATGGAATCTTTATTTGGGTACAAAGAATATAATTGGAAGAAATGAAAAAAAATATAATTACCATGTTTCATCTTCTTGCCCTTGATTAAAATTAAAACTCTGCTGCAGTTTGTCACTGAGAAAACTGCCTTGAGAATTTTGTGTAAAGGACACTGTTTTATTGTGCGATGTCTGCAGTGTGATGAGTGGCGTAGTTGTGTTACATTGCTGCCCGAATAGGGTGTGCTCTAATCGGGATACATACTGACATGCCATGAATATGTGCTTCCAACAGTCGACAGAATGGGAGCCTAACTCCAAACCACCTGAAATGTAATTTTTGAGAATATTAATTTAAAATCAATATAAATAAAGTATAAGTGGATGTTTTGATTGTCTGATTTTCAAGCATTCTATACACAACATTCAACAGCAAAAACAGTATTGCACATCAACATTTTTGCCATGTTTGACACATTGCCATTTCTAACAATGAATTGAAGTATACACCTCACTACAGGACTGGCCACTTTTCTTCTCTCGATGTCCCTAATGTATCTTTCATCCCTTGCAAACAACCTTCCCAAATATATATACTCATTTACTTGCTCCAAATTGCCAACCTTTATTTCACCACTTGATCTTTCATTTTCTCTCCAATATAAAACTTCTACATATTAATACTAATTTTCTATAATGAGATTACCTGATATTAAAACATCAAGAGACAAAGCATGTGCTGATACTATTTTAATAGAAGGAGGCTCTGAGCAAGCGGAGTCTGAGAGCAAAGCCAGTAAGCTGCTACAACGGTTTTGTAGTCCCAACACATTGCTTATTCGTGCCGCCTGAAATAAGATGAAATATTTTTTACCAACATATTCAAGGTTATATAAATGTTCAATTATAAATAAAACTATGTGAATAAATGTTCACTGACTGTTCTTAGTGGAAGCACATTGTGATAAGAAATTAAAATATACCTTGTGTAACCCCTCCAAAGACAGTGAAATCAATTCATCTCTGGCTTTATCTTTCTTAAGGAGGAATTTAGATTTTCTGGGAAGAAGTTTCTTCAATTTTGCTGTTGGACTCAAATTGTTGTTCCCAGAATATCTTCCAACCAGCGGAGTGCTGAGAAGAGTTACCATTGAATCCCACATGCATGTTAAAACTCTGAAACAATGTAAACAAAAAAAATATTATTTGTTTGTCACTAAACATTGTCTAATGATACAAATAATATTAATAAAATGTTCATCTAAAGAAAAAAGGGTGAAAAAAAATATTTAAGGTAATTGAAAGATCTCTTCCTATGAATTCCTTCGTGACAAAATTTGTGCCCTTGTAGGTCAATTATATTGGCTAGCTGGAAGACATTGCCTCCAGGCAATGGCTCACCCATTATCC
The DNA here is from genome assembly GCA_947579605.1 of Athripsodes cinereus. Lineage (NCBI taxonomy): Eukaryota > Metazoa > Arthropoda > Insecta > Trichoptera > Leptoceridae > Athripsodes > Athripsodes cinereus. The sequence goes on along the minus strand of OX388306.1, from coordinate 9,627,000 downwards.
ATTATTTTATTTGATCAATAAAGTGCAATACCTATTATTATTAATTGATTACCCAGCCATGAACATTGTCTTTCCAGTATTGTGACCTCATACGTGACATGGAGGTTTAGTTTGAATAAAATATCTAGTAAAACTTTGAAACATATTTTTATTTTGTTATTAATAGATATTCAAACCACCTGATATTGAATATACTCTGGTGCGTTAACATAATATAATATGAAAGTATATATTGCAAAATCTTACCTTCTGGCTAACTTTAGTGAAGCTGTTTTTTCTGCTGAAGTGATGTTACTATTTGGAGATGAAACTTCCTTCAATCTTTGCCAATCGCACATAACCTGGCTGCTACAAAGTCCTCCATAATCTGCAAGCAAAAAACATGACAATACATAAAGGTCAATTAATTGAACATTGGTTCTCAGTGGAAGTCCTAAAATATCTTAAAATGAAAATATGATACGCAGTAATTCTACTTGAGTTGATTTTATTAATAAACAAGTTTTTAAGAGCGACCATCCAAGGTATTTTCACTATTTATTTCAAAGAAAGGATATTTAGAATGCTTCATGCATATGTTAGTCTTGTGATAAAATGTCGAACTATCTATACCAGGGATGGCGAACCTTTTTGAGTTTTTTTTTGACAATTCACACAGGCTGAGCTAGTCCCAAACTTAGATATGAATCTTGTATTATGGGTATTAACGCGACAATACACATATATACAATGCACTGAACATGTATCACCCAGACCCAGGATAATTTGAAAAAGGTCATTCTTCATTTTAAGAATCGAACCCGGGACCTTGTGACTCAAAGGCAAGTGCGTTAGCCTCCACGCCACACCGGTCGCCTAGTTTGAGTGCCAATTTTTTTTTTTTCAATATAAATGCATCTAATGTTTGTGTAACTTCAGATTTTTAATATAAACAAAGCATTAATACAATGAAAAAATAATTACGTAGGTATTTATTAATGGCAAAATATAAGAAATAAATAAAAAATAGACTTAGAAAAAATGTGTAGACCTCTTAAAACTTCACTATTAGTGAGATTTTTGTTGTTGGATGCTAGATGCCAAATGTTTTTATATTGGGTTCATAGCTGGAAGCTTTTAATAGAATACAAGCAGTAGTATTTTCGTCTACTTCTTATGTCTTATATTTATTAGAGGAAACATGACATATATAATGTTCTACTTAGGACTAAGAATGTAATTAGTACATACATACATACCATCACGCCGCTTCGCTCGCGGGGTAGGCAGAAAGGATCGAGCGCCACTTCCTTCTATCCTTGCACACATCTTTCGCTTCCGTCACTGTCATACAATTCCTCATGCATGCTCTCCTGTTCAACGTGCTCAACACTTGACCGTCCTGTAGGATTTGATTTAAATGATCTTGCCATTTAATCCTCGGACGTCCACGTCTCCGAGCACAATTCCTCTCAGACAAATATATCTTCTTAGTCATTCTGTCCTCATTCATTCTTTCCACGTGCCCAAACCATCTTAACTTATTTACATTCATCCTTGTTATTACACTAACTTTCATTCCACATTCCTTTCGTATCTCACTGTTACGCACACAATCTCTCAGACTTTTGCCACACATCCTTCTCAGTGATCTCATTTCAACTGCATTTATGCCACTTTCATCCTTCTTTAACCATGTCCACGTCTCACTTGCATACATAAGTGTTGGCACTAAGATAGCAGAGTGTAATTAGTTATAATTAAATTTAGTATTAACTGTTCACATTTAGTATTAATTACACATTGTCAACATAGTATCACACATTATTTTGGTTAGCTGGAAGATATTGCCTCCAGGCAATAAGATCACCAATTGCTCATGATTTTTTTTCTGATCAATAAAGTGTTCTTATTATTATTATGTCTGATTTAATAAAGTTCATTGAAGAAAATTAAAATGAGTTCGTCGGTAGCCTGGAGGTAGAGTCTCGGCCTTCAGAACAGGGTGTCCGTAGTTCGATCCCAGGTGCCGGCAAACTCCCCTTTCACGGCACAAGCTTTTAGCTTAGTGTGAAAGGTGTATAAGGTTGTATTTGGGTTTATAACAAAACCCAGATATATCTTTTTTTAAAAAAAAAAATAATGTTTTTTTTTCTCTTCATTCGTGTGTCATGAAAAATCGTACCATAGGTTCGCCATCCCTGATCTATACCATCACAATATTTCCCACAAGTGGTATGATGGGATGGAGAGATGTATAACATAAAGATATAAAGCAGTACATACCTATGAGAAGGTTTATCAGTGCATTATTTTCCTGCAGTTGTGGCTGGTACCCTCCAATCTCTAATATAGAGATGCTCAGTACTTGCTGGTAAACCTCACAGAGCCATGTGGCTGATAGATAAACTAAAACACCACTCCCATGCACCTCTTCCACAAATTCATCTTCACTAAGGGGCACTGAAGCCTATAATGACAATAAAACAATTCATAAAGAAGTTTTCAAAGAGAAACATAAAAAGTAATAATTTATAGACATGTCTTATTATTTATTAATAACGATTTAAAGTTTTTAAATTTGTAGGCAGAGTGAACATTTCACTACGCGTGTTTTGTTTAAACTTTGTAATTTATGATGAAGTCGAGTCTAAGATTGTTATTATTAACTTACAGAGCTTCCTTTGTAGTATCCAGCACAAATCAGCTTGAGATTAAGCAAAAGAGTTGAAAATGTTGCCAGATATATTCCATCAGCATTCATTATTGTGGAAGTAGAGGGTGATCGAGCTGCATTGAACTGGCAACACTTGGATGCAAAATCTTGCATCGCCTCGTCAACCTAAAAAATAACAAATAATTAAAAATATAAGTAGTTAACAATTTTAATAAATACAGGCAAATAAACTTATTATATCTTAAATATCCAAATTTATCTGCTGATTGAAGGTTTCTTTTCATTGAATAAAGGAATTATTGGTTAGAGTTGATAAAATGAAAATAAAATAATACTTATATGAAAATTTAATATCAATGCTACGCACTCAATCGCAGTGAAAATAATATAATGTACATAAGATAAATGATGATGGAGATATCCTACACGAAAGCCTGATATAAAAAGAATAACTGGTAATTGGATTGGCCCAGAATAGAAAAGCCTGGAAAGTTATGGGGAGCCCTATGTTCTATAGTGGAAATGGCTGATTGGTATAATATACAGATCATCATACACTGCAGTAGTTGAATTGCCATTAGAAATGAAAAAAAAATGTAGACAAAAATAATTTATTCATACCATCACGGCATTTTCTACAAATGGGGTAGCCAGCGGACCAACAATACATGATAAATATGCAGATGGTCCTTTCTGTGCCAGTAAAAGTCAAAACATTCAGAATGGGGGCATACCTCATTGCTAAACTGAAGATGTTAAATGACTTAAATGTGATATTTTATGGATACCTCCCTTTTAATGGACACTCAAAAACTAATAGAAAAATGTAGGAGATCTATTCTTTATTGGGAACTCTACAGAAAACAAAAATTAATTAATTTACTAGGTATTTCATCTATTTTCTTACCTCAACACATGTTCGTAATGCCAATAACTTTGGAACCATAACATTCTGTAGAGTCTTCACAAACTGTTTAGCATTCTGTCTTTCCACATCAACATTATACTCAGTTATATTGCACCTTCCAAGATTCAGTGTAGAAGGAACTGATTTCATGAACTGTGTAACTTCTGGAGTGTCTCTTGTTGGAGATAGATTGTCAATGCTATCACGTCTATACTTGGCATGTTGACGAGATGGGAGAAATACACTGTCAGCATCCGAATCTAATTCTGCGTCTGATCCAGAACCATTATCTTCAGGACCAGAAGTATCTGTAATAATAGTTACAAACTTATAAATTCAGCTTCATTGCTTATACAAAAAAAAAAGGCTAGACATAGAGGGTGGGTGTATTAAAATATTACTGTCAATATCAAATGCATAGTTTCATATTTTCTCAATTTAAACTTTTGAATATTCTATCTATCAATCTATGCCCTCACGCCATGTCCCAAGTGGGGTAGGCAGAAAGAACGGAACAGAACTTTTGAATATTCATTTATCTATTTATTTAACGGTTAAAAGCCTTTTACATAATTACAACTTTACAAAACATTCTTATGGCCTGCTAGAATTGAATACAAAATAGAGGTTTTGCATAACTCCTATGAAGGAAAAGATGAAAATGGTCAATTATGTGAATTTCTACACATGCACATGTCGAGGTATTAGCACACCACTTATATCGAAGTCCCCATCGATACAAGTGGTGTGCTGTGTAACCCACTCTGCACCTGAATCAGTTTGACGAAGATAGTCAGGCTCTTAGGATGTTAGTTATGTTTAAAATAGGACTGATCTATGGACTGAATTAATTTAACAAATAATACATCCGAGCACGCCCGGATCTGGGAATGAACAAAATATTCATAATGTAATACACCAATAAAAACATTACAAGAATACCAGAATAACATAAAAAATTTAAAGCCTCTGTTTATTAAAATTTAATTCGCATTAACAAATAATTATGTACATTACTATTAACAAAACATTAATTTAAATGTTTAACAGCGTAGTTGAGGAAATTTTAAATGAAATAAATCTATAATCGCTCACCTGAAGAATCTGTTCCTTCATGTTCCAGTTTATTTTGCATTTCTGCAACCAAATCCCTGAAAAACATGAAATACGAAAACTTCAAAAATAAAATATGGTGATACCAAAAATAAATCCATTTTGAATGCCTTATTTTTTATTTCACGATGAGGAGATCTAAAATGTTAATTATATGAAGTGTATTCATTGACTATCCCAGCAGCTACAAGCTATAGCTTAGTGAGAGAATGTTGTGTGTTTTTTGGGTTACACAAAACTCAGTGACATTAAGGAAACTAAACTAACAAAGTGTGTAATACCTATACGGACTGGGAAGTCTAGCAAGACTTTGATAGGTCAACGGTCCTCTGTAGTCAGCCTCTTCTAAGTTGGGCCACTTGTTATTTATTTCTGTTGCATTTGGTGGGAGATATTTCCCATCACACAACTCCTCCAATGCTCCTAAAAGGTTAACAACACACTCCAGACTGACGAGTAGTACATTGGAGTTATTGCTGGCTGCACATTCTTCAATAGCATCCATTATTCTAAAGGAAAAACACAAAATGAAAATAAATTAAATAGTTGGTAGTCTGGTGAAGTTTTGGATTTCTAATCTAGATTTAAGTTCTCCCACAACTGATCTATTTCACCTTTAAGATAAAAGCATATTTCTTTCCATCAAGGTGTTTGAAGATATGTTACAAACCTGGATTCATCCTTACATTAAAATTCACATCCACTGTATATTAAAAAAACAAAATAAGTAAATAACTTACAGTCTCACAAGTGCCATATCGTCACTATGCTGGTCCATTATATTATTTGACTGCCTCAATATCAAAAGGTAGCATAACTTTTTAGGATCTCCGAGGATGTCTTTAGTGCTTGCCAGTGCTTCAGCTCTGTGGGAAATTGGTGGGTAAAGGAGCATCCTGTGATACAAGGCCTCTAAGACAGGTCTCATGGTACCAACACATCCTACTAATCTCAATAACTGACCAGCAATGCTGAAAACAATGCATAATATAAATAAATAAAAGATTACCTATCTTGTAAGCATAAATGTATATCTACACAATGCAATGCTAACTCTAACAATGCTCCCCCAATCAAGCAATAATGCATTTTTTCAATACGAAAGTATATATTGGCACGGAGAAGACAGCTTGCATTTTTTATATGCAGATAGTCTGCTGGCTGCCCCACTTGTGGGATATGCTGTGATGGTATAGTAGTAGTAGTAGTAGTAGCAATACGAAAGTATAGTATTATTTTCCATAAATCTTAATATTCTAGACAACTAGTTTGCGCCGTTTTGTGATAAATCACCACAAGGGTGCGTATATATTTTAATTCAAATGACTAATTTTATTAATAACTTCATTTCAAAGTTTCTTTATGCTACAGTTCATTGCTTAAATGTGCAGAATTTTTAGCCTGAAAGTGTATCAGTTTTTTTCTTGTAGTATATAGTTCTTGTACATTGATATATCGTCGGTTAAATAGATAAGTGACATAATTCAAAATGAACAAATTTTATAGTACGTGCATTTAAAGTTTTTTATCTTATTAATTAATACTTTTTTTATAATTTCACATAACTATAACTATAAGTCCACATTAACATTTAAATGACGACATGTTAATGTGAAATTATAGTTAAAATATATTAATTAATAATTTTAAATGAATGTACTCTCAATTTTTTTCATTTTGAATTGACACTTTTCTTTTTAACCGACAATATGTTTATAGAAAGTAATTGATGTTTTGAATAAAAAGACACTTGATCCATACCTATACACAGATTTGGCTTGTTGACTGTTAAAACTAGGAGCACTTGCCAAAGATCCAGAACCCCGACCAGAATCATCCACCCCTTGACCTTCATCCCTACAGTGATAATGAAAAATGCAATAAATTAAATGTAAGCTCAAGGATAACACATTAATACACATAATAGCCCAAAAAAAGACTCCACAAAAATGTACACACTAAAAAATACTCCCCTCCATTGAACAAGTTAGTACCTAATTTTAAAAGAGGGTAACACAATATTGTTTTTCAAAATGAAAAACTTGAGGTATGTGAACAAATTAACAAAATACATAAAAAATGCATGTTATTACACAGTAGATACATAAGTAGATAGGTAGTAGTTTTTTTTGTATATAAATTAATGGAAAACATATTTAACCTAGACATGTTTACCTAGATTTGATGTTCTTATCCACTTTAGGGGTACCCAAGAATGATATCAAAGCTGGACAAAACTTTTGCCAAAGGAAATTTGTAAAATGTGTGTTAGAGTTAATTACTTCCGGTAAACTTGTGACTAAAGTTAGTAAACACTCCAAGTAGAAAATGGCTGTCACATTGTTAGTCTTGGTACTCCTGAAAAAATAAAACAAAATTATATTTTCAGTGTTCGGAAAAATCAATTTCACTATTTTATAAAAGTGGTGAATGTGAAAAACATGTTCTGTCAAAGAATATGACATTGAGATTGAGCGAAAAGCAAGGCAGGAATATCAGATGTTTTCCATTCTTTGTCCTTCTCACAACATGAGGATATGAATAAATGTATACAAGCTGAGTAGTGCATACTGTCATTTCTTTTCATTGAGGGCACATTACACAGAGAAAACAGAGCAATTTGGAGATACTGATAATGACTATTTGTGAAGGGAATATGAGAAACAGGTTGATAACCAATAATATGAAGTGACCAGATGAATGAGGTTACCTAGAATACACTGAAGATCGCAAAGGAATGTAGACAAGATACAAATGTCAATAGGAATTGAGACTAGAAATAAAGAAGTGTATTGGTTTTACTTACGTTTGTGTTTCACATAGCCTACTACAGAGATATTGCATTACAGGAATAATTTCACTGAAACAAGCCACAGCCGCAGCCTTGTTATTCACCAGGGGAGATCCTTCATTTAATAATTCCTGACATTCTTCATCTGTGAAAAAGAAACATTTCAATTTTATTACAATTAAAGTTAATACAATTAAAATAAGCTGAAAAAATATGTATATGGTAAACCAGCCTTTTAGTAGTTTATCTATTACATAATGTATGCACGCATATCACACTGAGTCACCAAAAAAAAAATACCTAGGGAAAGACAAAATGCTCTTATGGTCATGGCGGCTGCAGCTCTGGCTGGTGCAGCTACTGGAGGAGATACTGCAGCTTCAGCACATCTTCCAGCTAACCAGAGCACCAGACGTCCATTCAAGGCTCCACCATTTCTTAGGCCAAGCGCAAGAAGTACTCTTAAAATATGTACCTAAAAGAAAAATATTGTTTCATGATGGAAAAAACACAGAACATTTAAGGTGCAATACTGAACAATTTTTGATATAAAATCTGAACAAATTCAAACAGATGAATTGAAATTAAACATGTAATTTAGTACTTTCATTTGACATTATTGTAGCCAGCTTTCAAGAAATTCCCTTCCTTTACATTTGTCTGAAGATGAGGATGAGGATAACAAACGTTTCTTAAGAATTATAGTTTGATAAAAAAGAACTAAAATATGTTACCAATATTCTCACAATAAATAACTTTCAGAACATTGCAAAGGTCAAATTGCATAAATAAATACCTGTGTTTCTTGCGGGTGGTACATCATGGAGGATGTTGCACATAGGAGTTGCGATGGCAACCAAAGAGAGTCATCTTCAGGTTCATTACCCCTGTGGAATCTATCATCACGCAATATTTTCTAAAATAAAATAAAAATATTCAGATATTTCAAGAAAAACTCAGAGGGAGAGTTTTTCATGAAGATATGATTTTTCCAACTAACCCAATTTATTTGTTTTTTTTTGTTATTACGTATCTGATTATTTGTATAGAGCATAGTAAGTAAAGTATATTTACAGACAATTCATAATTGGAGATACAAGTGCAAGAAGGTGTTATGTGTCATAAACAAACTATACTGAGATACCTGGGTTCAAAGTTTTGACCGCAACGAGAAATAATATAAAATTACACCTTCATTCACTGTCAAACTTAAATTTCAAGAACTCATGGTATGTTTGATCACAGGATAGTGATATACGTAACACTTTCACTCATGCGAAAACGAAAAAAAATGTGACACAATTACTTAATCCACTGGTATCTTCATGCGTTCTTTAGATTAACTATATACATTATTTTATGCATTTGAATTTACATAATAAAAATATAGTTTATAATGTTCTCTGATAACTAATGAAACAGAAAACTCAAATCATTTGATAAAATATAACAATACACATTTTAGTATGAATAGCATCAATATTATTAATTGTGAAAATATAATATGCGTTGCTTACATGGAAACCATTCAGAGCTAGAGATACTAATTTTGGTTTCTTCGTCTCAAGGGCAATTTGCAAAGGGAGGAAACAGACTCTCCTTAATTCATAAGAAGGATCTCTTGTATTCCCTTGCTGTGTGCAGAGTAAATCTGAAGAAAAACATCAATAATTTTAATAGCAGAACTAAAAACAGTATTGTGTGGTGATTAATGTGTTTTTAAGTTGATTTTTTACCATAAGCTTGTTGACATGTTTTCCGTAACTGCGTTCCTTTGGTTCCATTGGCCTCTTTCATAATATCCAGTAATAACTCTTCCATTTTATCAAATTTTTTTCCAAGAAAATCAGTGGCAGCAGTAATGACTCATATTGAAACAAAGTATCAAAATTTTTCTCTATCTAACTTTGTGTATGAAAATATACTTTTTATACATTCACATTGCTTTCTATTTATAATTTATTTTGTTATAAATAAATGTGTATACTGTTTGTTTCACAATAACCATATGTGAGATATTTTCTTTCGACACACAGAAATGTCATATGTCATGTTACCTGTAGAGTTGCAAACTGTGTTCTGGGCATGCTCATACCGTACCAATCTCAAGGGGGTGCAAAAAATCAATAATATTATATCCTGTTCACACCAACCAGCACATTCTATTTAACAGTTACAGCAGGTAAATAAATTTAGAAAAAATCTTTTGATAAAGGCATATATTTATTTGATCCATGCTTTAAGAAAATTTGATATACCTATAGCCCAGGAAGAATTTTATCATCCATTTTTTATTGATTAATTTGTAGTCAACTTGGCATTCAACACAATGTACTGATCAATTTCTTATACTCATTTCAGGTCAAAATATAATTTTATTATAAGCAATCATCTATAGTGGATTGTGAAATAAATAAATAAGTTGAATGTTTATTTAACAGTATGGGATTAATGATTAAAACAGCAAAAATGATTACATTTTTCAAAGCAAAATTTTGATTAAGTTAATGGAAATTCAATTTTTATTGTCAGGTATTCTTATAATATTTTCATAAAGATTAATTATGAAATCCAGGCTACTAATACTACAGCTATTTACTACGCCAGCATTTTGGTATCTCATCACGGCATTTAAAACAAGTGGGGTAGCCTGACTGACTGCTGTGTGTCTTGGATGCATGTTTTACTATCTGTGCCAATAAAAGTTAAGACATACAGGATGGGTAGCATACCTCATCCCTGAACTGAAGATGTTAAATGCGTTTTTTGAAAATACCTGCCTTTAAAGGAACACTAGAAAATTTACAAAAAAGATTGTCTGTTCTTTACCAGTGATTTTAATAAACTTTAAACCAGGAATGCACAGACTCAAAGGGAACAGGGGCCACTCGAGAAGATTATGAGCTGAGGACGGGCCGCTATAAGAAAATTAACACTTAAAAGTTTATATTCTAGAAATGTTCACACATTTCTACCCCCCCCCCCCCCGATCACCGAATTTTCAAAATGGTATAGGAATTTGAAATATTTCAAAAACAAGTTTTCTTGAAGAATATTTTACTCGAATTATTAAGTTTCCGGTACTTTTACCGAATACCCGATTATCACTGGTATGTCAATTTTTTTATTAATAATTTGCTGGCAAGCCGCAGATATACCGACCAAGGGACGCATGCGGCTCACTGGCCACAGTTTGTGCATCGCTGCTTTAAACCCAAACCACTTCATGTTCCATTTTTTTTTATCAAATATTTATTGTATATTATCCACTGAATATATTATCTCCATCGTCTTAAATATATTGTAGTGTGAAAATGTTATTCAACATTTTTGATGTTTAAAAACATAACTGGTAGATCTGATAAATAAGGAAATATAACACACCTATGAAAAGGGTAAGATTTAAACAAAAATCAAAAAATTAATACAATACAAATAATATGTACAATAGAAATAATTTTATTAATCATAAATCAACAATTTTTATTTATGTGCCTAATTACTAGCATATTCATTTGTTAACACATTCATTTTAATCATTACTAAAACATTCAGACAATTACTTTAATATACACAAACAAAATTAATGGTAGCTTGCTACTCATATACAATTTCTTTCATATATTATTGAACTCGTATGAAATACATTGAGTTAAATAATATTATGTGATTAAAAATATCTCAATTAACCAGTTAACACCACAGCTGCAAATGAACAAAGGAATGCTCTTTTCCTCCCATTTCAAATATAGACAAAGGAATAAACCAATCAATTTCTAACTAGCTATTCCATATATGTTGACAAAGAGAAGAAAATAAAGAAACATTTGGTCATTTGTTCATAGTTGCAATTCAGGTCAGCTGAATCACAAAGCATCAAACTGTGGGAAGGAGCAAGGCATTTTTTACGATACCGTTACACAAAATCAATTGTTTTTTTACAGATATGTATATTGTGTAATACTACATATTTTTTACACATTTTGAAAGTTTTTATTTATAAACCATTTCACATTCACTGGGATTTAAGTATTTTAGTGAATATTAATGAGTTGGTATAGTATATCTACGTTGGTACAGGAATCTCTTTCGCTACGAGAAGTAACACCTGCTCTGTATTGAGACACCAATTGTTAATATCCTTGGAGATTTTACACCATTGCTCTCCGTGATGTGGTTCTGCCGCTTTACATCTTGATTTGACTTCCTCTTGCTGGACATCTGTGCCGTACATGACCTCAAATTTGTAGAAATATGCCCAAGCGTCACCAAAATCAGGATCAATTTTTACCTTGAATATGATAATTTGATTAAATGTAGAAAAAAAATTGTTAAAATAATTATTAAAGAGCTTGGCTTATTTGATGTATATTAAAATAATGATAAATACAATCTACAGACTCTGATTATTAAATGTCAAAATAATCTGGCTGAGAAACATCCGAGTGAAAAGGAATCCAAAAGGGTGGAAGAGATATTCCAACCTCACAGGACCATAGAGGTCTACTTAATGTGCCACTCAAAGAAGAAGTATAGATATACTAAAGGCGGCCATACACATGCCTGTAAAATGGAACAGTAGCGTGCATGCTTGTTAATGGCATGTAGAAGTTACTGGCGCGATGTGGATACATTTGCAAGTTAAACTTGCATGCAATTTGCGTCCTTGCATGCCTGTGTTTGCAAGACGTATACACAAGATAGCCACGAGACAGTACATGTCTCAAATCACTCAGTCTCAAGCTTTTTTGCAATGGAAAACATTCGAAATGAATTAAATATCATCAAATTGCAATTAGCAGTGCAATATGTGGCTAATTTAATGAGAAAAAAAAGAATAGTAAAAGAAGACGAATTTGGGTGAAAGATTGGATAAGCAGAAGGGAAAATTTTGAAGCAAGTAGTTGTCTGCTTACAGAAATGCGACAAGAAGATATAGAGATGGTTACAGAAATCATTTAAGAATGCTGCCAGAAAAATTTGATGAATTGTTAGGGAAAATTGCGGATAAAATAAAAAAGGTCAACTACTGGCATACCTGTACCTGTCGCGACGTTCACACATGCTGGTTTCATAGCCCCCCGCGTCCCCTCCCTCATGTTGCATGCCAGTAAATCAAATGTTGTGCTATCTACTTGCGTGGCAGATACGGGCATGCCAGTTAGCGTATACACATAATAGTAGGTGGCATGTGCAAGGAGCTGTTATACAAGTGTGCCTGCTACAGTCATGTGTATGGCCGCCTTAATGTAATACATAATGTTAATTATTGTTTACTAATACTTACAGTTCTATTAAACCAGTCTCTACATTTTTGTGTTTTTCTTTCACACCAGAATAACTTTGATACAGCTAATAATACATTGGCATCGTGTTCACATTTTTTTAAAGCATCCACCTATGAAACAGAAAGACAACATAATGTCTTAACTAATTTTAATTACTTATGTACTTAATAGATCAACATTAAATATTGACGATTGAAATCATTTAATTAATTCATAATGGATCTGTGTGTTATATCTACATGTGTTTGGCGCATTGTATATTTGTGCATTGTCATATTAGTGTCCAAAATACAAGATTCATATCAAAGTTCAGGACTAGCTCAATTTGTGTAAATCATCCATATATGTGTAATTATTTTACTTATGCTATTCGGCTACATATTGTATGAGAATATATTTAGGCGTAAAGAATACTTACACTTTTGGTTTTCCTCTGTGGTCGAGCTTCTAAGAAAATTGCCTCAGCCCATAGCAAACCTGAATTAGTACAGTCTTGTAAAGCTCTTGCCATGAGAGAATTGGCTATTTCCATTTGTTTTGCCCTGACTTCGACCCGAATAGCTTCAAGCCTAAAAGAAACATAATTTTTTTAGAAAAGTTGATTTGCGAATTAACAGATAGAATTAGCTGCACAATAGCTTATTTTTCATAATACAAATTATTGTTGATATAATACACTCACCATAGTTCAGGTACCTTAGGATTTTTCAATCTTGATTTCTCTAAAACCGATCTTGTCTTTGTTATGATTCCTCGCTTTTCCTCTAGTCGTGAGAGCAGAATCCATAATGCTACAGAATTAGGATTTTGCTTCAACTGCAAAAAAGCCCTTTGTTAAAGCAGAACAATAATTGGCCTTTAAAGAGAATATTAATTATCTAAGAAAAATATACAAAATAAAATAAATAGTTTTATAAGTTACTTACACCTGCATTGTAAGAGGCGTGTGCATTTTCTAGCTTTCCCAATTGTTCTTCAATCTGTCCCTTCATCATAGCAAGTTTAGGGAATTCAGGATATACTTTAATAGCTTCAGAGAGTAATCCAAGTGCGGTGTCTAAATTGTTCAGTGCCCATTCTAGTTTCGCTGACTTCATCATCACCTGAAAAGCAATACTTGTAAATTGTAAACTCAATCATTGTATTTGTAACCAAGTATGTATATTCGTGGGAGGACAAAAGAAGTGTAGGAAGACCCCAAAAAAGATGGGTTGACGATATTGTCTAGATCAGTGATTCCCAAAGTGGTCCAGGTGGACCCCCGGGGGTCCACGGGAGACTCGACGGGGATCCACGATGGTGTGGCTAAAAAATGGGGGTGCACGAGTCGTAAGAGGGGGTCCATGATTCCATAGTTAAAGTATCGGATATTCGGTAAAAGCACCAAATATTGATATAAACAATAATTGGTACAAATACCCGGTACATTGTAGAAAAAGGCACTGGGAGAAAATATTTTTTAAGAAAACTGAGGAGTTTTTGAAATATTTCAAATTCCTATACCATTTCCAAAATTTAGTGACGGGGGGGGGGGGGTAGAAATACAGGGGGTTCACCGGAACCAACAAATTCTTGAAAGTGGTCTATGAGAAAAAAAGTTTGGAACCTCTGGTCTAGATGATGGGAAAACAGTGGTATTGTGTTGTTCAAGATATGAAAGTGTGGAAAAGTTTTGAAGAGGCCTATATCCAGCAGTGGAGAGAAGAAGGCTAGCAGTAAAAGTAAATTATGTATATTGAATGGTTCATGGAAATTTTTCAGCACATTATGATTTTAATGCATAAATTTATTACACCTAATATTTCCTGTATAACAATTTTTAAATCAAAAGAATGTATGTATTGATAAAAAAAGTCAAAAGAAATGACATTCATTATTCATTCAATTGAATAAAAACATTGACTTACCCTTGGTGTAGGGGCTGAAGCTCTGGCTTTAGCTAACAATCGTCTTGCTCTATCATATTCTTGATTTTCACTTTCTAACTTGACAGCAGCTAACCAAATTTCCTCAGAATTGGGATTGGCCTGGAAAGCCAAAGACAAAATACCACGAGCTGCAGGGACATCACCTGGAAAAAAAAATACACACCAGATAATAATAATGTGATAATGTGCACATCTAAATCTAAGATACATTCCACATTTTTAATTTGTAATTCATTCCAAATTTCTACAGTATAATGAGACATTGTAATTCAAATAACAATTGTTCACAACAGCTGTTGTGTTGACAATTGAGTAAAATATATCACTAAGTAACTAATTATTATTTGTATATACCATATTGCAATCCTGTCATATTATTTTTGTTGAAATATTTTGTACAATAAAGTTTATCATTATTATTCTCCGATGCATGGAGTTTTGAAACGACCTGAATTAGTCTTTAATCTCTGAATGATATTTTAAAAGAAGTACCTGCCATCCATTTGGATTTAGCTCCCATGAGCCACAAAACTTCTGATTTGGGACAATGAGCTACAGCTCTCTGCAACAGAGCCTCTAAGGATGCCCTAGTACCGTGAGATCTCTCAAGATGAGCTGCTCGAAGCCAAATGGATTTCTTGGATGGAAACACACTCAGGGCATGAGCATAAACTGCACGAGCACACTCTATAGCACCTTGACTGATACACTAAAAAAATATTGTTATCATTGTAAGATTATATGTATTACTCACAAAACTCACGCGGTAATGAGAATACTGCAAATAGGATAATAATCTGAACTCACATGATCTGCATCTTCCATCCACGTATGTTTTTGATCTTCTGTTTCCACCCCTTGTCCAATAATATTTCTCACAATTACCTATCGAAAAATAAATAATGGGTTTAATAGGAGTTGATTTGGAAGAAATGGCAATATTGTGATAAACTCCCCCAATTTGCATCGTAATGTGCTTTTACTAGTAAAAAATGTATAGAAAATAATAAAATAGGCTGAGAAAACACAACCCGTGTAGATCTATTGTTACACACTTCTTTCGCTTTTTAGGTCTCTCAGTCTCCATCTTCTTCCAGTCTCGTCTCTTTGAATCAAAACTCTCTAGTCTTCTAACTTCTTTTTTCTTTGTTGTCGGTCCCTCAGTGCTGAGGATCGTGACCATCATTTGTATAAGTGTGGACAAAATGCTTCCAGCGATTTCGATCCTCCGCTCTTCGTAGCGCTTCATGCAAGGTCCCCCCCGTTGCCCCCTTCACCTGCTCACTCCATCTCATTGGTGCGCGACCCCTAGCTCTATTCCCCTCCACACTTCCAGTCAAAAACTTATGCCCTGACAAATATACAATTACCTGACATGTTTGTGTAGCTCCAGATTTCTCAGCCTCCATCGCCTCTTTGAACCAATGCTCCCTATTAATTTCAACTCCATTAGAACTCAGTGATGTGATAGACCTATCTATAATTTTTTCCACCATATTGATGTTACCATTGGCTTCTTCCAATTTAGCAGCTGTAACCCAGATTTGTCTGTCTGTAGGAATGTTTTCTCTGGCTTTATTCAATACCTTTCTGGCATTCTCATATGTTTCAAGTCTAGCTAACGCCAACCATAACTCAACGCTTGTTGGACAACATTCTACAGCTCGAGAGAGGAGAATTCTTGCATCTTCAGGATTTTCCAATTCTACAGCCGCTTTCCATAGACGAACAGAATTTGGGATATGTTCTAGAGCCTTACGATAAACTCTCCTTTTAGCCTAAAATAGAACATATTAACGATTAGTTTCATAAGAGTACAACCGCAATAACACAAAAGCAGCAATTGAATACGCAAGTGTAAAGCTATAAGATGATGATCATGGTTGAACCATATGCTGAAAATGTCCAATGACAGTTGGCCAAAAGCAGAACTGTTCTTTCATCCACAAAGTTTTTGATGACCTAGATATTCCTCTTTTACAATACACTATTCTGTGACAATAATATCAATGCATTAGCAATGTCATCGGAAGAGGGGTTTGTTTATACTCAGGCCTCCTGAGGAGCATTGAAGGATGGAGAGAAAGAAGAAATGTACAAGTTATGAGTTTGATTCAACATTTTCAAGTGTCTTACTTTGGTTTCCAGTTCTAAGTCTGCAGCTTTGATCCATATTCTTACACTGGTAGGTACATGCCTGGCTGCCTGAGCAATGACAGCTCTTGCTGTGTCCCTGGGTTGGAGACGTGCTGCCTCTAACCATAATTCTTCACTACTCGGGTTCACTTCACATCCTTTCATAATAAGATTGCGAGCTGATTGAACCTTACCTGTAAAACATTTTTTTATATAAAAGACAAATCCTGGTTTTCAATAAACTCAAATACCGGCACCGGCACCGTGCGGCCTTAAGCGGTGCATTAAGTTTCTGATCACCTACTGTGAGATGAATATTTGATAACTGTAAACCCAAACAAACCTTCAAAATAACCAATATGCTGGTGTGGTAAAGGTAGAGTAGATAGGCAGTAGAAGGATTCAAATCTATTAATTGAAAATTTGAGATTCTACCATAAGGCTATTGAACACTTCATTATTACAGCGTTACAAATGACAGTAAACTATTTTATAAAACAATAAACAAGACAACAATGAAAGAAAAACAAGACATGTATGTACAAAAATTTTAATCTTTGCATTGTATTTCTCCAAAAAAACATTGATTTATTTTTTCTTCCACAAAGTTAAGACTATGTTCTAAATAATGACTCAACCAGAAACAGAAACTAGACCCCTGTGTAATTAATCATTAACATTTAATTTACCTGTGACTTCCTCCAATCTAGCACTAGCAATCCATGCAGGTGGATGATTAGGATTGGTTTCTCTGACGGACTTCAGCAGTAGTCTGGCCTTCTTGATATCATTTATATCTCCACCATATGTAGGAATCATAGATTGTAAGTCAGTCAAATATCCTTTAGGGTCTACTACAGTTTGACCAGTGACTGAATCTGACACCTAAATTAAATATAAGAATAAAATTCTGCATTATTCAATAGTAATTTACGTGGTGTTTTGAAGTTGATGAAATGATTTCTCCTAATTAACAAAACTTCACAACTCGACGAGTGGAAAGAATATTTTTAATAAGATTGAATTTTTTTAGGGGACTTATTATATCGCCCAAAACCAAAATCGTTGCTTATCGTAAAAATAACCGATGGTTCCTCACTTTCATATTAAATTAAAAAATATACAAATATCATTGCGAAAAAACTTATGGTTTAATCTCAATTTGCATATATTTTGGATTATTTTATTTGGAGATGTTAATTTTTCATTACTTTATAACTATTAAATTTGATTTTTAAAAATATCCTTCATTCTGCGCTCCATACAAATTTGACATTGTTCCTCAACACTTTGATAGCTTTTTTAAGCAAAATGTAAAAATGCCATTATATTTCAACAAAAAAAAGTGTCTAGTTTAATAAAACTATAGTTAATTTAGTTATTTTTCTATTTATTACACTTTTTATTACCACCAAAATAAAAAAAAAGCAAAAATATCTGCGTGTTCCTGCGTTATGCACAATTGTGCATAACGATATTTTATATAAAATTCTTTTTCTATTTTGCATAAAACGATATTTTTTTTTGTTTTAAGTATGCTGTCAACTTTTATTTCTTCATTTAAATACATATAAATATCATTCAAGTGGAAAAAAGACCGCAAAAGCTTATTATATTAGAGGTAGTATAATTAAGACATTTATTTTTGTATCAAAAAAGGTACATTTCTGGCAAGGAAAATGAGTATATCGCTAAAATAATATATTTAACACTAAGATAATACTCCCAACTTGTATTTAATTATAAAAAACACTAAGAAATTGCGCGAAGTTTCAAGTAAAAAACAAATTCACATTATAAATCACGTGTTTTTTGTTATGCACATAAGGATTTTGTATGTAAAGGACAGTTCACATTGTGGACCGCGGAATTACAACGGTGATAGATATAAATACCACATAATGCATGCGCATAAATTTTAAACACTTTTTATTTGAAAAATAAGTTATTTTATTCATAATATATTATTGCAATACATCATATATGTAAACTTATCTATATAATAAGTATACTATGTGATATACCATTGTGCTCTGAACTAAAGTCTAGTTTGAGAGATCTACAGGAATCTGATATATAAAAATGTTAATAAACAATAAGGTGACACTGGCACTTGTCTTATTTTTATTCCCTAAATTTTAAATCCGAGCTATAAAAGTTCAATATCTTCAGTAATTTGCGCAAGGTTCCCATATGTACGGGGGCCCCGGCGGTTGTTCTATTTCTCTGTCGTAAAAACAGTTAATTTATTTCTGTGTTAATATATATTCATTTGTAGTTTTTATTTTAGCATCTTGTTTTTATATACTTTTATCTATATGTTTTTTCTATTGTTTTATTTTTATTTTTTTATTTTTTCGGGTTGGCTGGAAGAAATCGCATATGCGATAAGCCCGCCTTTTGGTAGTTTATTGGAACAAAAACATGTATACATTATAAATATTGATGCCAATGAAGCTTTATTTATTTATAAATATTCTCATAGAATCATTTACTTCATCATTAATTTCTAACTACCTGTGCAGGTACATTGAAAACTTGAATCAAAATTTGGACGAGATGTGAAATTATCGCATTGCCGTGATGTCGATAATTTAGTCATTATTTTCCATATAGGTATACCCACCTATTTTGTTTTATGAGAATTTTTATGCTTGCGGAAGTCTTAGAAGGGTTTTATTTATTATTAAACTTTCTAATTTTATGTGAGTTACACTGTGGAAATTCATTTTATAAAATAAAAATAAAAATAACCCTCACCATCCCCCGCTAGCTTAACATAGTGACACTGTTTTATTTTGTATTCAGTCTACAAAAAGCACGTAACTACTGAAGATGGGTGTAAGCCCGAAAACGTTTTAGTTATTTATTGTATTGACTAAAGTGGAATTAAACAAAGTTTGTTATTTTTATTTTTATTTTATTTATTATTATTTGTTCACGGCTCGAGTCTTTTACATGTAGAAGATTTACATACATAATTTATATAAGGTAAGTATATGTATAATGGATTAAGACACAGCAAGTTATATTAAAAGTCACCAAAAAAGTAAAAAAAAAACAATGAAATTGTCTCAGCAATAATAATTATTGATATTAAGAAAAAACATACTGAACATGTAAACTGCGCTTTATAAAACTTGTGCATAACGACGTGTCTATGGTTTATAAGCAAAGATTTTGGTTTTAGGCATATATTTAAAAATACTCATAAAAGTCATCACACTACACAGTATGCTTGTTTCTTGGCAGCAGAGTAGGTCAGCAGTGGAATATAGATTGCGTCTTTGCGATAAACTCGCCATTCTGTGTATTGATTGTATCTAACTTGAATGTTTACCTTTTATGTAATCAATGTGGAGTAAAGAATGAATAAATAAATCAATAATCTATAATTTCTCAGAATCACCTAATTCAAAACCCGACATTTATTATTTTGATTATATAACTTCACTTACCTGAGACAACTTGACATTCATCAGAGTATTCCTGGCTTGACCAATCTTTCTCAAATCCAAGTCACCTGCAATATGACAAAAAATTGTTTAATCTCTACATTTTATTTAATTTGGCAGCCTGATACACAGTTGCATAACACACTCCAAACATAGAAATTATTAAAATATTACCAGTTGGAGTAAGCATTCCAGGAGTTGAAACACCCGGATTCATGGAAGCTAATCCAGAGTTAGGATCTAGTGACATAGAAGCCTCTCCACCCAGATTCCTTGATAGCACACTGTCAGGCAGTGGAGTGAATTTCTCTGCACGAGGATTTCTCTGCTTCCTATTTCTAGCATCACCCACTTCAGGAATGGACGCCCATTCATCTTCAGAAACAGTTACTAATTCACGCTTCAGATCTGAGAACTGTTGCTGGATTTTTGGTCTGAAATAAAACATTTTACAAATAATGTCCAATAATCAATAAAAATTATAATGAAATTCATCTATTTACTCAATTTGAAGGTATTGAATACATTCTACTTAAATAATAGAGATAAACTTATAGAATAGAGCAAAAAACCTATTTTAGTTTAGAAACTAGGGGAGGATTTGCTCAATAGTTTTAAATATTGTAAGTTTAGCAGATTTAAAATTTACCTTTCTTGACGATATCTCTCTAAATCTTCCTTCAGACGCTTCTCCCTGTACTCCTTTCTCTTTTCATCCATCCTCTTATCAATGGCTTCATAAATAGCATCAGCTTCTGCATCATCTTTGTCATATGGATCCTAAAATAACATATTTTGTAAACCTTACATTTTCATTTAAATAACATAATTATTTTGGGTCAAAATAAAAATCAGCATTAATTTTTCAATTCAAGTATTTATGAATGACTTACCTTGGAGAATAGAGAGCCACTGTATCCCGAAAATTCATCGTAATTGGAATCATTCAAGTCTTCATCATCATCTTCTTCGTCATTCTTTTTGCGTTTAGTGGGTGGTGGAGCATGTCGATCATCTCTATAAATTTATACAGAAGATATATTTGACAATTTTGAGGATAGTTTTCAAATCATAAGTACATTGAGAAATTACTAACACTGGATCCATCTGTATCATAACCTAAAATAAGGAATTCAAACTTACGAAACATCGTTAGCATCTCTCGCTGGACCAATATCAGACCGAGTTGTGAATCCTGTTGCTCTGGAAGTAAAAAAATAAATGAATAAACACACGAAATGTTTATAAACTAGAAATTTCTGTTGAAAAGCATGAAGATGTAAATATAAACATACCCTCTTCCTACACCCGCAACATATCCCAAGGGGGCTGGAATTCCTAAAAAGTGTTTTTTATTTCTATTCACAAATGCCTGGGGTGGCACAGACATATTTATTTATGTTATTGAAGAAATTATAAACTTTAAAATGTCAATACAGCAAACGCACAGCAAACGAAAAAGACAATCAAACATAGCTGTCAAAATGCAACAAACATAGACAACAATAATTTTTGGACGTAGATTTTTATTTAAGTAGCATTCACATTGCTTCACTTTGGATGATCATCCAGAGTGTCAGGGTCAAACCTGTTCATCGAAAGTGAACACGTCTGTTCACATTTGTTCATCCTATGCTTTCACTGCCGTGTCAACACTCACGGTCATGTTGTATGTAGTTTGACGTATTTACGTAAAAAAATAATTAAATAAATAAAAAATTGAAACTATCATTCATCAAAAATTAAAACAAGTTAATATAATTCTCGACAGCATGATAATTTTGTACATGATTCTGACTTTCAATACAAATTCATAGATCAAACTTGTTTATGGTCGTTTCAGTGAAAGGTCCTTTCATCGAAATTATGTCGGGCTGTAATCGCTTTCATCCGTCATCGCTAGTGATCACTATTGATGAAACGCCCGTTCACACCTGTTCATCTTGGAGGATCATCCGGAGTGATCACTGAAAGTGAACAAATGTGAACTAGCGATGACGGAGGAAAGAGATTAAGTAGCATTCACATTGCTTCACTTTGGATGATCATCCAGAGTGTCAGGGTCAAACCTGTTCATCGAAAGTGAACACGTCTGTTCACATTGGTTCATCCTATGCTTTCACTGCCATGTCAACACTCTCAGTCATGTTGTATGTAGTTTGACGTATTTTCGTACAAAAATAATTAAACAAATTCAAACATGGAAAATAACACTTAAAATAAATAAATATTGCTCTTGACTGCATAATAATTTTGTACATGATTCTGACATTCGATACAAATTCATAGAGAATTAAGCAAATAATAAGATAAAACTTGTTTATGGTCGTTTCAGTGAAAGGACCTTTCATCAAAATTATGACGAGTGGTAATCTCTTTCCTCCGTCATCGCTAGTGATCACTAGCGATGAAACGCCCGTTCACACTTGTTCATCTTGGAGGATCATCCGGAGTGATCACTGAAAGTGAACGTATGTGAACGACCCTTTACCACTCGTCATAATTTCGATGAAAGGACCTTTCACTGAAACGACCATAAACAAGTTTCATCTTATTATTTGTTTTATTCTCTATGAATTTGTATTGAATGTCAGAATCATGTACAAAATTATTATGCAGTAAAGAGCTATATTAATTTATTTTAAGTGTTATTTTTCATTTTTGAATTTGTTTAATTATTTTTATACGAAAATACGTCAAACTACATACAACATGAGTGAGAGTGTAGACATAGCAGTGAAAGCATAGGATGAACAAATGTGAACAGACGTGTTCACTTTCGATGAACAGGTTTGACCCTGACACTCTGGATGATCATCCAAAGTGAAGCAATGTGAATGCTACTTTACATAAATCAAAAAGTAGAATATTATAATATATCTTTGACATTGGGTGCCATCTTGAAAAACTTCAACTTGTCATCTTAGTTTACTCCGTCATTATATTAGTCTTGTTTTTTAATATAATTTTATTATATTCTGTGCTCCTTGTTTTACAGTGATATAGTAATTGATTATTGTTGGAGGTTTTCATATTTTTTAAATCAACATGAGTGATGAAGGTGAATCCTCAGCAGCATCTGCCTCTCCTAAATCATTTGGGGAGAAGCAAGCAGAACGCATGAAAAGACTTCGTTCATTGCATGCTGCTAGAAATGAGGCACGAACACACAATCATCAAGAAGTAGTAGCTGAAGATGCGCGTAATAAATTACCAGCAAATCATGAATCCTTAAAAAGGCAAGCCGAATGGTTGCTACAAGATCAGAATGCTAGAGAGGAGGCTATGTCGAAAAATATAAATTATGACCAAGCTAAACTGCTTAATGTGTCTGCTATTGAAGCTGAGAGATTAGAACGAAAGAAAAAGAAGAAAAACCCCGATGAAGGCTTTTCCACATACGAACAAGCAACTATCAGACAATATAACAGATTGGTCAAAAATATGCCAACTCCTAATTTTGATTACTATGAGAAACAAAAGCACAAATATGGAGATGCATTTTATGGAGGACCAAATGTTATACTACAAGGCATGCATCAGGATTCAAAAGACGCCGTGGATAAACTGGTTGAAGATGTGGAGCAACAAATCTCTAGAAGACAGAAGTACTCCAGGAGGAGAACACATAATGATGATTCCGATATTGATTATATCAACGAGAGGAACGCCAAGTTCAATAAAAAACTTGAGAGGTTCTATGGAGAGCATACTGTGGAAATTAAACAAAATCTGGAACGAGGAACAGCAATTTAATGTGTAAAGTTTTTATCATATAGGATCACTTTTAACTTCACATCTGTAATACAAATGTGTGATTTTTTAAATACTCACCACATTGGACAAAAGTGTTTCTTTATAGACTTCATTTATATATTAAAGATTTTAATTTTGTTAGCATCTTTTAAATTCTTGTGCTTTCATTACTATTAATAAGTGTACCTGCTCGTTAGTGGTTATAAATAGTATGAATAATCATATCTTGAGTTTTCTCCCTAGGGAATAGTTTTATGGATCCCATACTCTGTTCCTCATGTTAAATTTTCAAGTATATTTCAAGAGCATTCTCATCTCTAATTCAAAATTTGGAAAATCAAACAATTTGGAGTCTGATCTATACTGAATTAAAGAAATACAAAAGTTCGTTAGGATTTACAGTGTAGGTGTGGGTGTAGGGGTAGACGGGGTCGTGTTGGTTTCAGGCGTGGAGTTCTTGGAATATGAGATAGGGAATAGTTGTAGTAAGGGAGACAAATTCGGAAGATTATTATTATTAATAGCTGTTTTAGTCGAGTTTCGGAGTCCGCGAAACCGGTCGTGTGTTAGTCTTACTCAACAGTAACACAAAACAAAATAATAAATATTTATTTTATTTTATTTGATAATTTAAAATGAAGTGTTAAAAATTTAATGCCGATACAATTAATGAAAAAAATTTGGAGCCTTTTTGTTTTTCTGATGTTTTATGTATGGTTGATAATTTATTCGGCGTTGTTTGATGGAGCATCCATCTCAAAGATTCGACTCTTTCATTACAGATTTGTTAAATCTGAATTGTATCACCGAATACGGCATATTTTGAAGCCCATATATATCACAGTTACCAATTTGAATGGGTTATAGCATAGCAAATAATTTTCCTATGGTTTTTATTCATTGTACATAAATGTATAAATTCATAAATATCACGTAGATCTGTAAGACTAGGATTAATATGTTTTAATATTATTATGATTGATAATTTAAAAATCTATTAGATAAAAAAAAAAATTTCATGTGTAGCATGTAAATCATTTATATTTATTTATACACACATATATATCCCAATAAAAAGTAATAGTAGTCTAAAATAATATGTTATCATGTTTTTTGATGTTTTTAATAATTCATTTTACTGTCGAGGTGGTCAGTAACCTGCTGGCCGAGTCTCGGACATTCAATCGGGAGACTTGGGTTCTATTCCACTCACTGCCAGTTTGCACCACCTTTACAACCAAAGCATATTTCTTGCTGTGAGGGTGTCTGGACTGCATTTGGGTTTATTTATTCCAAATCCAGATTCATTTATAAAAAAAACAAATATATTCCATCATTCTTGAAATAATTGATAAGTATGCTGAATTATTGTTGAATACATAAAAAGTATTTAGATCATTAATTTTCTTACAACTTTAGAACTACAATATTATGACTAACGGGCTGTTTCACCACCTCTGGATAAAGTTCTAGATAACAATCCTTAGGATAAATTAATCTACAAGATAAACTGAAGCGAGCGTTTCACCACCTACAGATTTCTTACGGATTGCTATCCGCCAGATAGCAGTGGCAACGTTGTAATTTCATGCGTTTTTTGCATGAATGTATGCACGTAGGTAGGAATATATCGTTCGTTGCCTAGGAATATATCTAGGCAACGCACATGTAAACAAATTTTGACAGTTTAACACTATCTAAGACTTATCGGCCGGATAACTTATCTGGAACTTAATCTATAGGATAGCGCTGTCAGGGAGTCGTGAAACGCATTTTTCGTTTTATCCGTTAGATTTGTGTTGGATTGGCTATCTGGCACTTTATCCAGAGGTGGTGAAACAGCCCGTAAGACTTTGAATTGATTCAAAATGTGTCCAAAAATTGTGTGTTCAAAAGAAATAACATAATATGTTGCATTAATATAGCTAAAATGAAACTCGTGACTATCAAAATATTTGTTATTTATTATTTATTTTATCCATATTTACATATATAATGTGTATACATATTATATACTCAAATAAGCGACAAATGCATATTTGTACAAAATGTAACAATATTAATAAGAAATATAAAGCAGTTTTATTAAAAATTAAGACTATTTATTTCACTCATGATTATATCCACGACTGCATGACCTCTGCAACAAAATAAGATTAAGTTGAAATATATACCGAGTAGTCTATGTCCTCAAACAAGTAGTGTGGTAAGTAAGGGGCGACGGCTAAAGTTCAGTGTTGGAAATGTGAAATCTTACTACTTCTTCCTGGTGTCAGTTCCACTCTTATTTCTTCATCGGCGTGGACTGAAATATTTGGAAAATATTCTTTATTAAATCCATAGCACGAAAAGGTCATCTATAGATAAGCTAATATGGTAAAAAAAAATTTAACACTTCCTTCTTTTGATCAAATACAATTTGACAGTATGGCAAGTATATTAAATTTAATATTTTTCTATTATTGGAAATATAATATCAAAGAAGAAATAATTTATTCAAGTGTTTATAAAAAACAAATTTACAAGAAACACATCTTAAAAAACATGCTGTTAATTTTTTTTCATTCAGACTGTTTTATTCCAATAGACACTGCACAAAGAGAAATTCAAAGGCCACATCAGTTAATGTTTTACACTACCGTAAAGATAGCGAGAATGACATTAATTTGTCATAACAAGAGCACTGTTCTATGTTCAAGCTTAAGCGATGTCATCTCACTTGCTTTTCGATGCGTAAACGCATGTTACTCTCAGCTTACAACAATATGCTAATAATAATTTAATACAAAACATTACCTGTACAACTGAGCTGGCAGATCTCAAGCTAAAAGGGTAACTATTTTAGTTTGCATCACATCTTGTTAGATTTTGTTCTATAATTTTTCACAGTTAAAGAACGGATAGATAATATATCTACCTACAACATCAAGGCATCTCTCACAAGTGGGGTAGCCTGCAGATTGATTGCATGTAATAAACATGCAGGTTGATAGGTAATTCACACAAGAAAATAAAAAGTTGTTAGTGATAATACACAAATTTAATGATAAACAAATAACAACAAAAGTAAATAGGTACACATATCATTATTAACACACAGTACAATTTAATTACCATAATATTATTTCTATCACATATTATTATTGTATCAAAGAAACTTTAACTTTTTATTTCTCCCAAAAACTATAACATATTTGTGTGTTGGAGGGAAACTACACTATCTCGTAAAATATAATTATTCAGTATTTCCATTAAAAAAATTAACATAATTTCATGTGATATATTTTGAGTTGAGACTGACCAAGAACACCAATATTGGTGAAGGTCATAAAAAATAATTATATATCTTATATCCTTGTTAAAATAAAATTACTGTCAAATATGATTGCTATTTTTAAAATGAAACAATATGCAAGTTTAAATGGCATTTTGGTGTAACAAAAATTTGACATCATTAGAAATCACAAAATACAATGTCTTAGATGCAAGTCATTTAAACCAAAATTTCATAGTGTATTTTCCTTCCTACATATAGATATTACAATATTACATCTAAATGGTAAATTTTAATTTATCACTAAACAAAAATATTAAGTTGAAGTACAAAAATAAAATTTATTGATAAAAATACGGTTGAATAATTTTTATAACATGTACTGTTAATATTGCAATATGATGTTTTTTAAGATATAGGATAATATCTATTTATGAGAATTCTTATATATATATTATACCCCGTAGAGTCCAAGTAAAGGATAGAACTCCCACTCTTTTCGGTAAGTTTTCGAATTGTCCTGAAAAAGTAGGTGTTTGTAAAGTCTCACCTATAAGACAATTAACATACCAGACGATAGTTCAGGGATGAGGCATGCACCCATTCTGAATACCCTATTTTTTGTATGTACAGTTAGTGTTGTGGAATTCTCAAGAAATAATTTTGGAGAAATTTACCAAGTAGAGAATTTTCGGAGAATTTTTTTATTTTTTATTTAACAGTATAATAATAATAAATATTTTATTCAATCAATCAATAACAATATACAAATGTTGAGACAATTTATCACCAATATGGCTACAATTAATTACGGAAACAAAAAAATGTTAGGTACCTACATAGAAAAAAGTGCTAATAACTGATGAAAAATCTTGATGTTTGACACCCCACATGCCCATATTTAAGTTAAAAAAAAGATTGCAGGTACGTACATGGAAAAAAAGTGTTAATAACCTCTGATTTGGGCCTTAATGAGCCCCACAAATTTTTGGATCAATGATTTTGGCTGCAAAGTGTACTGGGCGAAAGGTCATAATACCACTAAGAAAAATTATGGAGAGAAATTTCTCTTCCATCAGAGGAGAAATTCTCTGAGAAATTTCTCTTCTCACATCACTATGTACAGTTAGTAGTGGGATATGCTGTGATGGTAAAGTATAGCATAATAAAGAATATTTACATGAATATTGTAAATATTAATACATATTTTCTATATATTTTATTGCACATCAGTATTACCATCGAGGAAAACGTTGTTGCATATTCAAAAAGGGACATGTGTGCACATTTTTATTTGGGCATACTCTTTTAAAACTGTTCATTAAGGCATTAAAATTGTAGTTTGGACTTTTTATTGGCATATGATATTATTCTTATAGTATAAGTATTGAATTTTAATATTTTATACTAAGAATCACTTTATAAAATGCTTATGATGTCATTATAAGTAGTTTATTCTAGAAATGTCAAAATATTTATGAATTCTCATGTCCCTTTTTGAATATGCAATAACGAGAAGTTACATATTATGTAAAAACTAAGGTTAACGTGAGATACTATTTCAAGTGAAACATAAATCTCTAATTATAATCTTTTCTTTATTCATAGAATTATATTGTATATTGCCAAATTTAGTTTCACATAATGAATAGGTCAATTATTTATCTGGTGATATTTGTTGGACGTTAAATCAAAATCTTACATCATTTATATAACTCATAATAAATACTGTAAAAAGGCACTACAAAATTTAAGGCATTAATGTCACAAAATGTACAAAAATTTGAAATGTGATGGTATTATGTGATAAGTTAATTTATTTGTCCACTATGTAACAAAATTGTACTTCACACTGTTTAAAAATAAATATATATGAATACAAATTTGTGTTCCCTATCCTTATCGCACAAAGTGAGATTAAATATTTCTATAATTCCTAACACAAAAATATTTTGTTTCTATTTTACAGGAGAATTTGTAGATACCTATTGTTTTTTGTAAAAGAAACACCTAATAGATTGTCTATGTATTATTAGATACAGATCAAGTAAAATATAAATCTTGGAAAATAAATATATCACGGGTAACAAATATAATTTAAATAAAATAAAAAAAAATTATATGAATTTTTATTATGGTAAAGTATTCAGTGTATTATGGTATAAAATATTAATCAAATATCCAGTTCCATATGCCAACAACGCAAGTTATTTTTTTGTTTATCATACATACAAAGTGATATTCTTTTAGTTCGACAAACAGAAAATAGTTCCTTAAAATTTGGACATGTCAAATAATATTATTCTAATATCAGAATATCTATTTGTTGGCTTGTAGAATTGGGTGACCTACATGTTAAATAAATGAAGTATGTGATGTAAATAAATGAAGTATGTGATGTAAATAAATGAAGTATGTGATGTAGAGTCAGTCATATCGACTGTCCAGTTCCATAAGTCGAAATGTCATACATGCGAGAAAGTGACATTTTTGTAATTTTGGTATTTAAAATTAATTATTTTGGTATATATTATGATTTGAAATTACAACAGAAAGCGAAATATAATATATAATAATCGCACTGTTAGAGACATTATGTTGTCTTTGTTCCGTTCAATAGTTAAAAAATTCGAAATATTTATATGTGGAATAGAAAATAGGTACATTAATTTTTTTTCAATAACTACTTAAATATTTAATGTATAAAGGGAACCGTGTATTTTTTGTTATTTGTTTGTGGAATTGAAAGAGTGGAGTTGATTACATCTATTATCAATTAAATCCAAATTTTCAAAATTTTTGACTTGTTGAGTTGTGTACGGAACTGTCCAATGAATAAAATATATAAACATATGTAAGATTAAACATTATTTTTCTATTCATAAGCTATCGAAAAATAAAACAATATCAGGTGAAAAATAGTAATACATACTTTGGAGAGGAACTAATATTTAAAATAACATGAATTATCAATTTTAGATTTCGTTGAGATACAAGTGCTGAAATTTATTTTTATCCAAATTGTAAAATACTAACAAGTATGGGGTGTTTCATATTGTTTTTCGTTTTTGATACTTAAAAATAAAACACAAGATTTTTTTCAAACTTGTTATAATTACTATTATATTAAAGAGCAGGTTTTAAATTTTTATTTATGAAAAATAACAACCTGTAAGTGCGCACCATACCCTTCTTCACATTCATTTAACCTGGCACTAAAATTTTCAATTACTCGCTGGAGCATCGCTCTAGGAATACCGTTTATTTCATCTGTGATTCTTTGCTTCAAAACGTTCAGGTTGGGTGGCAATGGGTTGTAAACCTTACTTTTTAAGTAGCTCCATAGGAAAAAATCAACAGGCGTGAAATATGGGCTCCTTGGTGGCCAGTAGATGTCTCCTCGGCGACTTATCACTCTTTCAGGAAATAATTCTTGAAGAACAGCTAGGGAGTCATTTGTTACATGAGAAGTGGTTCCATCTTGTTGGAAAAATGTCTTGCAGTTGAAGCCGATCTGGTTTTGCATTTCTGTAGTCAAAAAAGTCCTGATCATATGGCAATATCGATCAGAGCTAACTGTCTGAGCGTGACCACGGTCATCTTCAAAAAAGTAAGGGCCAATAATTCCTTGACTTGATATGGCAGCCCAAACGACAACTTTCGGCGAGTGTAATGGTTGCTGATGCATTTTTAGTGGATTGTCGGAAACCCAGTATCTGCAATTTTGCTTATTCACGTGGTCGTTGATGTGAAAATTCGATTCATCGGAGAACCATGCGTTATTAAAACTCGTAAAACGATTTTTCATCGTCCTGCAGAATTCGACTTGTTTTATAGGATTATCAGGTTTCATTTCTTGAACAATTACAATTTTATAGACGTGAAAATGCATATCTTTACGAATTATGCAATGAATCGTGGATCTGTTTAAATTTAGAGAAGCCGCGCGCAATCGTAGTGACTGCTGTGGGTCGTTCATTACAGACTGGGGTACGCGGTCGGCGTTCGTGCTCGTTCTCGATGTCCTTGTGCGCCCAGTTGATTTATCCGGCATTGTGTTCCCAGTCTGTTGAAATTTGCGCACCCAATGCTTTATTAAATTTGCACTTGGCACATTTTTTTATAGTGGTTAAATGAAAATTTGTGTGGAGAGACGTCGAACAATAGTGCACGAATCGTTGTTTTTGTAAAACGCGCGCACGCAAAATGCGCGCTGCGGTCCCATGAAGCGATCCATTACTACTAAACTTAAAAAGCCCGCCAAGCGTTTGAAACCACTTCCTTCCCCCTGCTATCTGTATTTGGCGCGTAGCGGCCAAACAAAAAACGAAAAACAATATGAGACACCCTATATTTTATTTTATGACAATGGGGAACATGCATGTGTGAGGAATATGAATAAATGTTATCAATTTATATTAATAAATATACGCTGATCACGAATATCCTAATAAGAAACGATAAAATAAAACTTTTCATTCATTATTTTCATTTTAAAAATCCATATTTTCTGTTATTGAATTAGTCCGGTGTGACGTCGCTAGGCGCTATTTTGTATTGCCACACGTTTCACTCTAAGTACTGTTTGTAGCGCCTGATATTGTCAAACACTGCTCCGCCACGAGTGGACCTTTTTGCGGCGAAGTGCGAAAATCGCTTTTTTAAATGGTGATAAAAACCTTAAAAATGCACATTTAGAAATATAAAAAGCACCATAATTTTTCTAATTTTCTGTACTATTTTTTGGGTTGAAAATTTTTTTTTGTGAAAGTTCCCCATTGTAATAATAATCAAAATTTTCAGTAAAATATGTTTGGTTTTAAGTAATTAATTAATGTAATTTAATTAAGTGAACTCAGGTAACTGCTACATAGTAAAGATATTAAAAGCTTCATTCTTTTGTAGAAACTTGGAAGTTTGATACCCCAAATGGTAATATTTGTGATGAGTGGAGAAAAATTATATAAAACAATAAGGAAACATCCAGCAGAATTTTATAACTAAGTAGGTATGTATTGTATTGAGATTGTCCTTGGTATAAAAAATTAGACAATTTCATTGATAAACATCTATTTATCTATACAGTCACAGTATCATTCACTAGTGGGGTAGCCAACGAACAACTAACTCCATGTAATAAATATAAAGGTTACCTTCTGTACGCCTACTAATAAACTTGATAAATATTATGTTTAATTGTATTAATGTCAGGACACTTTCTATTGTGATAAGTCATAATTTCAATATTTACAAACAAAATGTCCTATAAAAAATTAATAATGTCAACATTATAAATCATATATATACAGACTTGTAAACATAAAACTACAGGCATTATGTATATATACACACAGATAACTATAACTAATGATTCACAAATATTATGTAGATGAACAAATTAAGTATCTATATTAAAATATAATTCTTGTGATGATATGTATGTAAATTAGGATTAATATTCACCACCAGAGACTAGTAATATGTTAAAATTATATGCTCAAAATAATTTCTTAAGTTTACGCTCAATCTCAAAATCACCTTATTTTTTTATAAGCAACAATGACACTATATTAAGGCACACTTTTAGACAAACCTTTATAAAATTTAAGACACTTTTCTTATAAGACCCAAAGTTTTTACATAACCCATAAAAATAGTCATTGTGATGCAATGTTCTGCTAAACTATAATTAATTTATACCTTTTCACCAATAAAAAAAAGCAAATACAAATTTATCAGCTGTGTTCTTATCATGAACAATTATCATTCAATTATGAATCTTAAAATCTTTCAGGTATCTAATACCACATATCTATAATATAGATATGTGGTTTTTATATCAGAGATTATATATTGTATATTATATCAGAGAGAAACCACACTATGTCACTATATAATTTTTCAGCATGGCTATTCATTTTTCAATGCAAATTACATTTGCTTCTCGCAGGTTTCTTGATTCGACGACATACAGAATTATTATTATGGGATGTGATTGTAATATTTATCTATACTTATCAGAAGTGTGCACAAATCATTTCGATAAAAAATTAAAATGTTAAATTTTATTTGATGAATGGAATTGTTTGCGTGCATAGATAACATTACACCTACCATTAAATTATAGGAATTCTTGTTAAAATTATATTGCATCAAAGAGTAATTATGTCTTACGTTCAATGTATCACTATATATTTATATCAGAATTGGAAAAGTAATCTGGCCTAATTACTACCATAATCTTTTTAGCAATGGGTTCAATAATTTTTCTTGCTGAATGTATAGGTTTTCATAAAATGATTTACATTTTTTGAACAATAAGCCAAATGTAAGAATCCACTTGAATTGTATTTTCAATATAAAGGTGGCATGAAAACATCACAATAGTATATTATTCAAGTTGTCATCTTTTTACCGTCAGTTGAGAAGCAGTATGCATTAAAATTTCACAACAAATACACAGTGTACCTTTTTATTTCGTAGTTGTAAATCTCATTTTAATGCTGTTAAATATCGTAATTGTAAATCTTGTTTTATTCTTATTAAATCCAGAAAATTCTAAACCAAAATACAGGCACTTGATGTTTCTTTTGTCATAAATATCAAAAATATAATTTTATTGCTTTGTCACTAAATATTATCATCTTAAATCTAGACAAATACAGTCACAATCATAATCACTACAGCCATACCTGCAATGCAGTATATAATGTGATGTTTACATACAACTTTTAACAGTTGTACAAGTTAATCTAATCTGTACTTCACTTCACATGCATGTTAGAAAATAACACCGACTGGCCAACGCACAAACTGACATTTTAGCAGAGAGCTTCAAAGGCACAATGGGGAACTTGCATGCTGCTCAGGGTCAGTAGAACTCAACGCTTGACTTTCTAAAGCAGTGATCACAGTCTCAATATGGGTTGGTTCATCCAAGGAGCGGAACATATTGGGTAGCGTATGAGGAGAGATAGGAGATAATTGCAGTGAATTATGTTGAATGTTTGTGTTCAAATGAGATGAGTCAGTAGACAAGTGAAGCGAGGCAGTTGGAGTCAATTGTAATGAGTTATGTTGAATGTTTGTGATCAAAGTGGATGAATCAGTAGACAAGGGATGCGAGGCTGTTGGAAGTGTGGCAGACATGGAGGAAAATGCCGCAGAGGTGGGAGGAGGGGGAGCAGTACGGGTGACCCTCAGGGAAGGATTGGTAAGATTACGTGGGGGAGGTGGAGGGGGAGGGGCTGCGCGAAAAGGTACACACATGTTAGCAACAGCCTGCCTACCTAATATGATGCGGGGCATGTCGCACTGCTCACACTTGTTGAGAAAGGCATTATTCCGGAATGTGCACACGTGGCACTGCCACGAGGAGTTAGGTTCCTCTGTCTGCTGTTGTTGGCTGTGGATGTGGCTCACAGGTATGCCTGTCTGTTGATGATGATGATGTGGATGATTGCGATTCACAGGTATTCCTGTTTGTTGCTGACCCGTATACAATGTTGCGTAGAACTCGCCATCTATAATGACAATAAAATACACATATTATTATTGAATAAATCTCAATTTAATTTACACATTAAAGTTAGTTATTGCAGGCATTGTTGAACATACGTATTTTACCTGTGTGAGCTGTAAACCTGTCCAGTTGTCTAGCAAGCTTTTGGCAGAGTTTCCTGAGGTGCTGGACATCAGGCCACAGCTGGTTGACTGTGTTAGGAGGAGGACCTCGCAGTAAGTTGACTTCTCTTTGCATGGAAATCAATCGACTCCTTTCTACAGCCAGAGCATTTTGGAGGCATTGTAAGCGTGCCCTTTGACGACGCAACAAATTATCTACACACAAGAAAACATTAATCACATGATTAAACTTAAATTAATACAAAATTATTGTTCCTTTTAATATTTATGTTAAATCTGGTAAGTCTATAGAGAATAAAATGCCATAAAAAGTAATGATTTTGTCATAAGATGCATAACAATGATATTATAGTTTCGTTAATAACTTGCATAAAAAAATACTACAATTTATTTGAAGAAAATGTTTTGGAAGTTTATTTTGAAATACAATGAATTACTTATTACCAATAGGTGATGGAGGGGATTCCGGCATAATGTTTGAGATTGGAGAATAGTAAGGCCTTGCTTGAGGGATAACAGAAGTACCTCTGAAGAGAGGTGGTTGAGCAGAGGCAGGACTCACAGTGATCTGCACATGCCCCTCAAACCCCCTCTGTCTAGCAGGGTCTGTAGGATTGTTATAGCTCCCTGCAGAGCCCCTCTTATCCTCTGATCCTGTAGGTGTGCACACTGTGAGATTAACTGATGTTATGTTGGCAGGATTGGAATAACTCCCTCGCCAGGGTTCTTGAAATTGACTATGATGTGATCTATTTGCACTAGGGTGTACATCCATACGACAATTCAAATTAACAGATAGATTCAAAGGAAAACCTTCATTACTTTGTTGTGATTCTAAATGATTACTGCCGTCATTCTTTTGAGCCTCCGCAGGGGGTCTGTCACAACACTTGTGTTGACATTTACACGTACTATTATCAGCTTTGTTTTGAGCTTTAGGTGAGGCATCAGCAAATGTGGCAGGTGCAGACAAAGTCTCTTTATTTGTCCTTACATCAAACCCACTAAGTTGTGGTTCTGTTGGAAGTTCTAGGGTGGTGGGTCTCTTTACTTTGTAACAATCTCTATTTTCTTCTGTTGGAGTTTTGTCACATGGAATTTTGTCTGTGTCTCCATCTGTCTTAATATTGTGATCAACAAGTTTTTCATTAAGATTACTTGTAACCTTGTTACTTTTAATAATTTGAAATGTTTTAATATCTTCTAAGGAACAGTTGTTGGCATTAACATCCTTAATAACTGCCCCTGAGTTGATTTTGTTACCACTAATTACTTCAGAATGTTTATAATCTCCACTCCCACTAGATTCTTCTTCCGATTCTGACTGTTCTTCTTCCTCTTCATCAATTTCTTCCTTCACAATATTTTCATTTTGATTTTCATCTAATTTAGTATAACTACAAACAGCTTTCTGAGCAATAACACTAGACACTTGAATACTCTTAGGCTGACTAACCTCTTTAGTGATAATTAATTGATTTGGACACTGCGGTGGACACAAAATGTCTTTGGTTTCCTTCTTAGCTCCAGACAAGGATGAGGAAGGATAAAGATGTGATATATATTTCTTGGCTTCACATTGAAGACGCAACTGACAAGCAGATCTATCGTGACGATGTGAAGAGATTGTAGTGGATACAACATGATCAGGTACACCAGGAAACTGTTGTTTCAGTTCATGAAATAATTGCATAATCGAGATATTAGTGCAGGCACATTGGGGGGCACTTGTAGCGCCTCCGGAGGGTGCAGACATCCTCGCCCATTCTCGCTGTACAAAAACAATACCATATACACACTGTCATGTGACACCACCCAGACAAACAAAACCTAAACACGATTTAACCAATACTCTTCAGCGATGCAGAAGCACCATATTTTTTATTATGAATACATTTATTGCGATATAAAGAACAACATTCTTTCAATTATTCATTGTTAGACACTTATAAGTAATTTGAACAAGTGCTTTCATTCAAAAATATTATTTGTCACTAACTAAATAATCTTTTTCAGTATAAAAAAATGAATTGATAGATAAAATTTAAGCACAAAACAACGTAATACAGTCAAATAATTATGTTTTTACGAAAACCAAAAATAAAATCTTCGATATGTCAACCTGCGTCCGCCATATTTACGAATCGCTTATTTATGGCTACTCACCATCGTGAACATGACAGATCGACAAGTACTATGAACAAAAAATAAAATCTTACATTCAAATATTTCTTACTGGCAATATTTTTACGTAATTTAAAATCCCGCCAATGTAAAAAAACTTTGTGATGCCTTGAAAATGTGTAGTAAATCACTCACAAACGAGTGGATGGCCTCGAAGAGAATAGCAGTCTTGAAATTTTCTATCTATCTGTACCCTCCCGCCGTATTCTAAGCGTATGCACGCCGCTTTCTTTTCTCAATAATGGAATTTGATCCACGTGATCAAGCCATTTAATTCTCGGATGTCCGCGCTTTCTCACACCCACTCTTTAAGATAGATACATCCTCTTCGTCATTATTTCACCATCCATACGCTTCACATGTCCAATCCATTGTAATTTATTTACACGCACTCTATCTGCAACAACTATAGCATCTGCCATCCCTCACATACAAATATCCCAACCTTTATTTCATTTCATTCACATTTTCACCCTCATAACATTCATTTTTAAATAATTTGAACCCCAGCTACCTTACACACACGGAAAAATCTCTAATAAGCCACTAGCACTCTCAGCTATTAACGCCAGATCATCTGCATAAATCAATGCATTCATCCAAGTTCCATTCAATTCAATATCTGTTTCTTTGGCATATAGCAGATAGTCGAAGAATAGATTGAACAATCATGGAGACTTGACACAACCCTGCCTCATTCCCATAGTGAGGGCAAATCACCCTGAGAGATGAATTTTTATGTTCCCATGCCAAATTTAACATTTATAGTTAAATTGTTATGAACACTTCTTTTCATATTTTAATAGTTTATTTGACTTTCTGTCATCCTTTATAGTGATTTATTTTCATTGTTATCAATATTGTTATATTACCGATATGTAACTTTTCACAACGATAGCCATATAATGTTAGCCAGCCATCAATTTTATAAAAAATGTTTAGTGCTGGTGAATTAACTATTGCTATATTATAAACCATACTAGTAGGAATAAACTATCTGCAAAAAGTGTGGCATTGACCATGAAAATATTCATAATATGCCATCAGAGCCCGTAGACAAACCGTACTTAGCGATCGACTACTGGCAAACTTTTCGACAATCTACCTACACGTACCGTATAATTATGCGTTATTGTTGCAGTTATTGACGAAAATTCGTTTGTAGGCGATCGCCAAGTGCGTGTTTGTCTAGGGGCTCTGGTAGTTTAGTTTAATAAGGTTGGTAAATGACAGAGACATAATAGTTTTTAATATGATATATTTGCAACATACAATCTAACAATAATTGTTTGACAATTATCATTATTAATCAATCAATTTATTATAACTTTTTGGTAAACAACAATAATAATAATATCTATCATGTCTATGTGTGATATAATAATGTAATGTAATTAGTGACAATACTAAAATCACCAACATGGAGTTTTGTCTTTTACTTTATGGATCGAATACATAATATTATACACATACATAATTTGGATTTTATTTATAAAAATGTGTGTACAGGACAATAAGTAGAAAGAAAAAGATAAAATAATTGTAATGTCGTAATATTTATTAAAACTCTGGGAATGTTAACTTTGGTATCATATTTGTTGAATCTTATAAAATAAAATATTTTACACATAACATCAAATCTACCATAATAACTATTAATATATATCAATGAATTAAAACAACGAGACCAAATTATAATATATAACAATACCTGCTAATCTATTGTAGGTATTCTATTTGTATTATCATTACTAAAACAATAAATAAATTTGGCAGGAAACTCTAAGTTATTTAAGAAGTAAACCAAAGTTTTGAGTTTTTTTGCATTGGCAGGAAATATATTATGATGGATAGCAGGTATTTATAAATGTGTTTCAATAGTTTAGATGGCATTTTTAGAATTATAAAGTATAAATATATAAAAATACATATTATTATATGTACTGCTTAACATTTTATTTAGTCAATGAAAATATAAGAGAGTAGGGTAGGGAGTACAATTAATTTTCATTTGGAGTAATATGTATCTGAATAAATTGAATAATCGTTTGTATCAAAATACTCATTTTTTTTCCAAAATCTTATGTTTCGTAAGTATATGTATAACACTGTATATGGCAAAAATAAGAAAGAACAAATCTGATAAAACATTTAGGCTGATGAAAAAAAGTAATTGATGAATGTTAAAGTTATTAATGAACTCGCATAAAAATAGTAAAACATATTCAAATATAAATTAATATATTTAAGTAGCAGTCAGATATTAGAATAAATTTACTTATTGCACATTATCTACTTTATTTAATCCAGCATTTCTATCTATAAAAATAATTTGTGCAAAATTAATGTAATTTCGACGCGAAATGAAATAATAATAGTACAAAAAATTAAAGAGATTATTCACTCTGAGAAAAGTATGGCAAAATCAACATGAAGATAGAAAAATGTAATAAAAAATGGAAAAAAATATATTCTACACTATGTACAATAAGTAGACTTAGGAATTTAGAACCATCACTAGAGAATTGAGTTGAATAATATTTGACCAATCAGCTGTGGGGTCAATAACCCACAAAAGAAAAAAAAACTACTGGATACTGAACAAATCAATCCTCTACTAATGATATATTAACAATAAGATTTTGTGTATAAGAATAGAACACTTTACTTAGAATTTAAATTATTTAACTACACATAATATTCAATGAACTCTCAGCACGATATTGTGTAACATGTACCTAGTTGTTGAGATAATTATTGTGTTACTGTCAGATAAAATGTGCATGAGTGAATGATAAGAAATAAATAGTGTACCTCATTTTTGATTCTAAAACAAATAATATTACTTAGTACATGTTTAAATGGATGGCATAAAGGAGTATGTAATTGATTTTTACCTGATATACGGACATAATATTGAGGTTTATGTTTAAACATTAGGATATTGATTTTGTGAAAATCTATCTACCTTCTAAGTCAGGGTTCTCCAAACAATGTCTACAGGCCAAATTTGGCCCGTGACAGCTATGCATTTTACAAATCTTCTAAAATATTCTTTATCAAAACCTAGGATATCGGGGAAATATTCCAAATATCTATACCATTTTGAAAATATGGCGACGGGAAGGAGGGGATCAGAAATTTTTGGTACAAAATAAATTATCAAGTTTAGGAATCAGATAGGTACTTAAAAATGAAAAAGTCTTCATTTTTAAATCCTGTAAGTTTTTGGCCCTTGGAACTTACTGGAGTAATCAGTATGGCTCTAAGCCTAGAAAGTTTGGAGAACCCTGCACTAACGGCACCTTTCACAGGTGGGATAGTCAGTGGACTAAATGCATGTAATAAACATAGAGGATATCTCGCTACGCCATTAAGATGACATTCAGGATAAAAATGTACAAATTAGAATCAACAATGAAGTCACACAATAATGTATAAGTATGTAGAATTAGTATCTATAAGAAAGCTCGTAAAGCAGAGGTTCCCAACCAGAAGCAGCATGTATTGACATCAACAATACAGTGTGTGTGTGTGTGTTGAAATTTCAAGATGCAGAAATGAGATACAAGGTTTAGAACCACTGTCAATATATTATAATTTTATAGTAATAATAATAATACTTTAAAAAATAACAAATATAAATAAACTTGTATATACAAAATAATAATAATAATAAAAAAACAATAATTTCTGGTAGGTTTTATATGTATCTTACACCAAGCTTTTTAACACAAAAATATTCTTTATCTACGTACCTAGTATAGTAGTATGTTATAATATAATCATATATTATATTTTATAATATACCTAATTATTTATCTAGGTATACATATATTATAATCTAGTAATACTTAATGCCATAATCATACAAAATAAATAAAAAATAATGTCTAATTAATATTAGAGGAAAGTCACCAAATATGAAATAGTATCCTAATATGGAATACCTTCATTTCTCTAAGACTATAAGTATGAAACGCAACACTCGACCATCTTCTGTTTCATTCGGTCTACTAACTATCGCACTCACACCATCGAGTCAGTTGCGCGAACGCTTCATGTGTGGCAGGCGTGTTTTGTTTTGTTGTCGTGTAGAAAATTTTAAAGGTAAGTAATAAATGAGTATTACCAGCTGTTATGTTTGTATACATAAGTTTTATACTATTTAGTATATCGGTATTATGTTTATTTCACCATTTTGTGATCTTTTGTCATTAAAATATTGTGACTTGAAAAAATATTTAGAAGAGTATGAACTAGTATAAAAATCCAAATATGGACAGTCGTCGGTATCTAATTATGGAATATTCCATAATTAGGTCTTAATTTTTCATATGATAGATACTTGCTATTATTTCTTTAAAAATATATGTAATGTTTGTTTTTAGAATGTCCGATTCGCAATCAACCAAACGAAAAACCTGGGATGAAGAAAAAATGGCACAAGCTATAAAAATCGTCCGGGCAAAGAAAATGGGGTATTTGAAAGCGGCACAGCATTTTCAAGTGCCTAGGACAACTTTATTTCGTCTCTGCCAAAAAGATGAACAGTCTCCAGAAGTGGCAGCAGCTACTACATTAGGACGAAAAACTATCTTGGGCTCCGAACTTGAACGTCAGCTTGTAGAATACATACTAATAATGGAGAGCAAGTTTCACGGTTTAACAAGAACTGATCTTCGCCGTATGGCGTTCATGCTAGCAAAGCGAAACAATTTGCAGAATCCCTTCGGTGAATCTGGTATGGCTGGAAAAAAGTGGTTGAAGTTATTTTTAAATCGTCATAAAGATAAACTTTCGATAAGAAGACCAACTGGTACATCATTTGCCAGAGCATTTGGATTTGATAAAGAAAAAGTGGAAGCCTTTTTCAACCTCCTTGAAGAGCTTTACACTAAAAATAACTATCCACCAAATCGTATTTACAACGTGGATGAATCAGGCCTCACAATAGTACAAAGTAAGATACCACAAATAATCGGCCACAAAGGTAAACGCCAGGTAGCTGCACTGACTTCAGCAGAAAGAGGATCTCTGATGACAATAGTTGTTTGCATGAATGCTACTGGTCATTTTGTGCCACCATTCATTATTTTTCCCAGAAAAAATATGAGTGCTCAGCTAATGAGAGGCTGTCCTCCAGGATCAGTCGGAGTTGCGCATCCATCAGGGTGGATACAAATGAACATCTTTACAGACTGGTTCAAGCACTTTATTCAACACACCAACCCGACTCCTGAATCGAGGGTTTTACTGATACTAGATGGACACTATAGTCATACTCACAATATCGATATAATAGATATTGCTAGGGAAAATAACGTGGACATAGTTTCGTTACCTCCTCATACGACTCATAAATTGCAGCCGTTAGATAAGACTTTCATGGGGCCTTTAAAAACATACTATAGTGAGGAAATACGCATGTGGATTAGAGACAACAACAGACCTCTAAGTCCATATGATATTGTGGAGCTGTTTGGCAAATCCTATTTGAAAGTACAAACAGGCGAAATTGCAGCCAACGGGTTCAAAGTCACTGGATTGTGGCCTTTAAATAAAAATGTCTTCAGTGATGTGGACTTTATTGCTGCGCAACAAAATGCTGTAATAGATGGTTGTACAACCAATATCCCTCCGCTGGAATCAAGATCTGAAACTGGTCAAGTTCTGGTAGAAATACGTGCACCACAAACAACTGCTAATTTACAACCTGAACCTGCACCTTCGACTTCTGGGCTTAATCGCAGCAGTTTGGGTCTGGTGTCTCCGCATGCCATAAGTCCAGTGCCAGAGAAACGAAGAAAAGTATCTAGCAGAGGAAGAAAAGCTGCTGTAGCAGCAGTCATAACATCTTCTCCCTACAAAAATGATTTAGAAAATAAAAATATGAAGAGACAAGAAAAAGAAAGTAAACTAGTCAAGACAAAGAATAAGAAGAAAACTGCGAAGAGAAACAAACAAACGAAGAAAAATAAGGATGATAGTGAAGAAGAAGACTCTGAGGAACTAGACGTTATCCAGTTTGATGAAGGTAGTGAACATGATGAGTTGATGGACCAAGTACCTCCTGACTCTGCTGATGCAGAATGTATGTTCTGTTCAAGACTTTTTTCCATGGATAAAAGTGGAGAAAGCTGGATTAAATGCTTGATGTGTGGGCTCTGGGCACATTATGATTGTGCTGGTCCAGAGTTTGATACTTGGATCTGTGACTTTTGCAAGTAATTATGTAACTTATTTCATTGATCACAATATGTTATATTCATTTAATTGATCTCAAAGATATTAATGTCCATTTTTGTTATTGTTATGTTGATTTATGCTTGTATTCTATATATGGGTACCTATTCCATATTTGGTTACTAATTTGTGAGATTGTTTTTTGTGTTAGATTTTAATTTGATAACTAATATATTTGATTAAAGGCTGTTAATTACTACATATAAATGTATGACTGATTAGTAAAAACATTAAACTGATTTAATTTATATGA
Source organism: Athripsodes cinereus (assembly GCA_947579605.1). Taxonomy (NCBI): domain Eukaryota; kingdom Metazoa; phylum Arthropoda; class Insecta; order Trichoptera; family Leptoceridae; genus Athripsodes; species Athripsodes cinereus. Next base: position 9,583,369 of record OX388306.1, on the reverse strand, counting down.
AGTTTTTTTTTATATCCCAAAAACAAAATGGTATTCCATATTTGGTGACTTTCCTCTAAATAAAAATAATAACTATGATGAATAATTTACAATATAAAAAAAATTAAACACTGATTAAGAAGAGTAGCGAAATTAACGCTACTTCACGTCTCTTTCATACAAATGCAACACAATAATAATAATATCTACAATTCAATATAATAATGCAATGTATTTATAATGAGTTGGGTAGGAAAATAATGTAGGTATACGTTCATAATCACACCAGTTTACATCTGTCTTCTGAGTAAGTATTACTTCTCTACATTTATGAGATGATATCATTGGCATATTTTTAGACAATTAAAAGTGTTTGTGTTAACAGCACAGGTAACATGATTGCATCATCCGGATACCAGCGGTGATAGATAGATAGACAAAGAAACATCTACTATTCTTTATGCAGTTGTTGCATCTTCACACCCTGTGTATTCCTTCAGCAGGTCCCTAAGTCGGTTAATTTCTTTGGTTGAAGCGGATAATTCGCCTTGTAGAGTGAGTTCCCTTTCTCGGAGATTCTTTATGTCCCTCTGGCATGTCTGAAAGAAGATTTTTAAAAATTTAATTTTTGATAACTGATACACTATTTATGTCAATGGGAATATTTATAGAGTTAATAAAAAGTAAGAGTACAATTAAAAACGGCAAAGATTATATTTGATAGGTTATTTGATACCCACTTTATTGAATTCTACAATGCACAATTTTTTCTTTCATTCTTTGTAAAAATGTATTACCTACTGCATTAAAAAAAGTTCTTTAACCTTTTTTTTAAACAAAAGTTTTCAATACATTTTATTTTCTAAAAATTACAAATATATATTTTTTCATCACACACAGTGAGTGAAGATTTTATAAAATAGAAAAAATACATCATTTCTTATTTATTTGATTGAAGACAAGACAATTTACTAATAAAACTACTTTGATATAGCAAAAAAATAATTAACAATGCTATCATATGATTAATGCAGCTTAAATTTATATGCAGCTGGTCTGCTGGCTACCGCAATTGTGGGATATGCTGTGATGGTATAGTATAGTACATATGATTAAGACCAAAAAAATTGACTTATTTATCTGTGCATCTGTTTGGACTGTAGGGTTAATAGGTGATTGATTGTATGCACATATTATTTATAACATACCACATTCTGTCTGAGCAGGTCAAGTTTGTCACACTTGAGTCTTGCCACCTCTTGTCTTAAAGCATCTTGCTGCTGGACACACTGGTGTCCTACAGGACAGGAGAGCCCTCCAACATCATGGGTGGTGAAGGTGGGGAGAGATTCTGAAGCAGATCCACTGAGTGTAGCTGAAGGACTTTCAGCACACAAAGAGCATGCTTTGGTAGTGGCTTCAGCTGAAGACATTGACTCTAGTCCAGTATCAGAGTCCACGTAGATGCCACCACCTGGAATATGTACAACTTCATATTGAATTATTTTTTTCTTGGGACAGAGGGATTGAAAAAATGCCTATCATTAATTTTTATATATTGTTTGCAAATTTCACATATGTATCTAGTTTTGTTAAAGGGAGAGTTAGCTGTAGTCTAAATGTGTGTTAAGATGGTATTAACAATATATTGATAGTAACAGTATTCCAATCTCTAATTTATTTATCTTCTCGTGTCGGACCTACATTTAGGTGTCTTTCCAGTACTAAACCAGTTGCACAACAGCTTGAATATAAAATTTAGACAGAGTTTTGTATTCAGAATGAGGATGTGTATCCAGTGGAAAAATATAAACAAATATTTGTGTTATAAAACTCACCCATAGGTTCGAGATCAATACTGTTGAGGCTAGAATCATCACTAGCTTCAGAGAGTGGGGGAGGGGCAGGTGCAGAGGGTCTCACTGGTCCTATACCACCCAATTCGGGACTACTTCCTCCAGATACAGATTTACATTTCAGACCACCAGCTGTTCCATTACTAAATGACCCACCACCTAAACTCGATTTTGATCTTCCACTCTGCAATAAAAATAATAAAAATACTTGTAATAAATAAATATAAAACATGAATGTATATTATATTTCACATGAATACTTTTAGGCATAACTGGAGTAGGTACTTACATTAGGTGTGGGTGTTTCTTGTATGCTGGGCTCTTTAGATTTTTTGCTAGTCAATGTACCATGTTTATTCTCTCCTGCTAAATTGGTGTCCACACTTTGTGATCTAAAAATAAGAATTAATGTTGAATAAACACATTCTTAGATATACACGAGACATATTTATTTATTTATTTATTAATATACCTACTGAGCCTTTCACATGTAATTCATTTCCAGTTAAATTAATAATATTATTCAAGATATAGGTTTCTTACCTGACTTTGGAAATGAGAGCTTTCTTCACAGTATCAATAAACCTGGCTCCAGCTCCTTCAGTTTTAATTCCATCGGGTCCTGGAGAGTTCGCACCTTCCAAACCTGGCATTGTCCCAACGGCATTACTTCCTAAAAATTCTTTCGTCTTATCTCTCAACTCTTCAGCCAAACTTTGCAAAAGTGATGCTCTCGTTCTTTGTTCCAGTCGTGCAAATTTTTCTGCTTTGTAACACGCATTTTCTGCGTTGATTAATTTTGTTAGAAGGAATTCTTTAAATTCTGGACCTTTGTTGAAGATAGATGGAGTAGGAAGTGTCGGACTGAAGAAGGGCACATCATCTCTTGCTGTTACAGACACCTTATACCTGGAAAATAAAGAAAATGTTTTATTTTAGCTCACCCCCTGGCAACAAGCGACCTGATTAGATTTTGTTGAATTACGAGGACAAGATACGATCTTGCAGCGGGTGAGTAAAGAAATTATGCGGTAATTTTCTACATGGAGGCATTAACGTTACTTTGTGGAAAATAATGTTGACTTGTTAAATAGTGGCTAGTATATCAAGATCAAGTAACGAGACTGTGTGAGTCACAGTGGAGTTCAGGTTGGCTGATCAAAGTAAGAGGATGTCGAAATAGGTATACATTATTTATATTAAAATAATGTGCTACTCTTACATAAATATATAATATTATTCTGTTGTGTGGTTAACAGCGGGGTAAGTATGTATAACAATATCTATGTATTGAATGTATATCGTATAGTGTGGCTAATGTGGTCAGGGGATGACGCATTATCAGTTACGGTACGTACTGTACTATCTACTACTAATACTGTGCTGTGATACACTTGACACTATTTAGACACCAACAAGTCAGTTTAGTTGCTCGGCTTAAATAACAATATAGACAATATACATACATGATCTATGAGAGCAACACACTAAGAATTAATGCCTTTTGACTAAAATCACTATAGATGTAGGAAGTTAGGTACACAAAGATTATGTTTGATTATTCAATTGTTTTTCTTTTAACGAAATTAATATATCTACGTGGTATTTACACACAATTTTGTTAAAATTATAATGACAATGTTACGTAATTAAAAGCGCTCAAGATAAAGTTTTCATATGAAAAAACGAATTTGGCGGCAATTTGGTTCTTGAATATCGATCAGCAATTCGGTTCTTGAATATCGATAAAGTTGTTGAAACTAGATTATTGCCTAGCCTAGATTTTATTGGTTTTAAGCAGAGAAACTAATAACTTTCGCAAATTATAATGCGTATAATTTTACATTACTTACAGGCATCAAAATAGTGGAAATATCTAGGCAATTAAAGATTTACTACAATCACAACGGATCACAGTAGGTATGTACCTTAAATTATGGTCCAAAGAAAATAATAAAAGGTGCGTCGCGGCAGTTGGTTGATATGAACGATTCTATATTTAAATCTTTATTAAGGGCGCCTGTTATATTTTGTAATGAATTATTATGATCAAAATAATAATGTCTTATGTTTAGTTTGTGCTTTTGACAATTGTTATACTTATTATGCAAAAAACGTTTTTTTTATTCATAGCGCAGTTTATAATGTTTAATCAAAATAAATCAATTCATGGCAATCGGGTACCCCCGAACATTGGAAATGTATTACAATATATTCCTGTGTTTATGGTTTTTACTCAATAAAATGCACCAGAGTTCATAAATTTGTTGTTTATTTATGTCCTGGGCTACCCGACCATCATCATTACTGAAAGTTTCGTAAAATCCAATACATTTATTTAGATATAACAAACTTTAAGAATTTGTCAGAAACTTTGACAAAGGAATTGAAAGACTGAGGAGACAGCTAGATTTTTGTAGAAGAAACACATGATGGTAAAAGAGGACATAACATACTTTATTATGTCTGTACGAGTTCACCTCTAATGCTCTATTGATGATTCAGTTAATTTATCTTATGTCATTGTTCTTGCGTCACCATCATAACTTTAACAATTTAAATATCAATGTTATACCTATATAATATACCATGACAACATAAAGATAATCTGTTATTTTCCATATTTTCTAGTAACGGCATTAGCATAATCCAACAACTAAACTGAACTTAAAACTTCGGCGAATACTGTTGTAAAAAAGTTTGTTAAGAGATGTCTTATAATGAATTTTTGAGACGCCTATTACTAAGCATTTTTTGTAAAAGATACACGTACAGATAAAACATCCAAGTTTTAAATCAACATTTGTTATAATTAGAACAGCCTACACGTACACAAAATAAAAACTATAGAGAATCAGTAAACATACTTTATGCCTAATGTTATATTTAGGTAGGTATGATAAAAAGATACATTTTTCACTACGGTTCATGGATCCTATGAAAAACTGAACGTTTTTGTGATGACTGTAATTATTACTTCTAAAGGCAGCGCTGGAACATAGTTATTTAGGTACATTGTACAACACAATTTCATACTGTCTATCTATGTATTCATCATGGTGTATTCCTATTTATTCATAGTAGGATATACATACACACATTATACATACTGACAAAATTAATTCGACCCTTCTGTTTGGCTAATGGCTTAAACAGTCATTAAAATAGCTGAAGGCCGTCAAAGACAAAAACTTTACATAAAACGAGGGGACAATACGACAACCTTGTCCTCTTGAAATTTGAATGGCTAATAATTAAACTATCCTCTCGCATAATATCATGTCTAATATATTGGTGTGCGCAATTTCCTTAGACTACTACCAACTATTCGAAAAATAATCGAAATAATAAAACAAACGTTAACTCTGTAGGTATGAGAGTGTTATTTGATTATCTTCTATAGTATATTTATTTAGGTACCTCTACCTGCCTAAATGAAAATGCTTATTGCATTACTTGTTAGTAGAGTACTCACCTAGTGTTTGGTGTGTTAGGATCTATAGGCTGTACAACAATGAAGGCGTGAAGGAAATGTGATGCTATCATATCAGGTGAAAAGGGTGTGTTATCTTCTTGGAAGACCACTGCTACGATATCATTGCCGATGTGCCTCTTTCTCTGTAATTGTTGAGGATCTCCCTCCGTATATGGGAGCATTGTGGAGACGTGGAACATTACTTCACGTTCTTTAAACACTTCGTAAATAGCTTGGTCTCCTGTGTGGCCATTGTGGATGTCTAGACCTCCTCTGTAACCTGAGAAACAAATTGTTAATCAATAAGTACTAATATAAAAATATCCTTGTGCAAGATATTTTACAGAAATGTACCTATGGAATTGTGTAGTGTTTCGTGCAATGTAAAGGTGTTTACCTTTGTGGTCTTTTAATTGTATTCTTTGTCCCAAAACATCTAAGAATTCATCAAAAGCAGGTGATGATCCTGTGTTACAGAACAGTTCTTCCTCTGTCGTTTGTCCAAACTTCTGGTAAAGAACTCCAAATTTGAAGTTGGTAACCAGAACGTGCTCATCGTAGGCTGCGATGAGGGAGGAAGCCTTAGGACAAATGACGGGAGAGAAATGTTCTACAGTCAGTCTGTCGTTGAGGACTTTGGCCATTTTGGAGGGAGAAGGAGTTGGTCCGAGACAGCTGACAGGGATGAGCTCGTGCATTGTTCCCGATCGTAGCCGCAACAGGATTCGCATGTGTTCCTGATTAGCAACATTCTCGCCTTTGATTGAAAGAACTACAGGACCCAGAGCCTCATCGTATCCCAACAAATGGGAATGTTCCTGAAACAAAAGAAAAGGAAAATTATTAAAATAATTTATTGAAATTACAAGCGTATAAACAAATATGCATTATTGACGGTATATTAAAATAGTATAAATGCGTTCATACAATGTATGAGCGTTTATCGATATTAACCACTGGTATTGGTAAAGGTAACAACTTAATATTAACAATATTTCCTCACGTAGATAATATGTTGATTGAGCTACATTGACGTGATGGATTAAATAATAATTCCAGGATGTGCGGAGCAGATGAAGTTATTCAGACGTTTCTAATGATTGGGGAAGGTTTCCCGACGCGAAGGAAATTACTCTGATGTGACAAATTACAGAGGAAGACTTGGGAGGTATGAGACAGCGGGAGACAGACTAGCGGGTTATAGCATGCACAATACAGTATAGTAATATAATGAGAAATGTGATAAGCAAACTATGTCAAAGTCTATCTACATTATCCTAGTCACAATAAATAGTTCATAATGGTATGATGTGCGACGGACGTTTTAGTAAACGTCAGGATATGATACAATACATCATACACTATTATAAATTAGTAAGTAGGTAAAGAACGTCTTTGTAGATTACTTTTTCATTTTATTTCCTTTTAAGAAAATATGGAGCACAACATCATCGATTTTTCGCTAAGCATTATATTCAATAATGAAATTAACTTTAATCTGGTATTACAATGTGTACAATTATTATGTTGGCCTTCACATGGCAACCCATAAATTTTCAGCCGTTCACTACTATCAATATTGGTGTGTTTTCCGCGTATAATAATTCATAAAAGAATAATAAGGCGTTTATATCGGTGGTTAGTTTCGCATTATGTATGTAGTATATACATACAGTGTATAAGTGTCGTGATAAGCTTTCCTATAATATGTGACGTTACAAATGATTTATTCATTAATGGCTCGCTATACTTTCCACAAAGAAAACAGTTGGCCATGTAATTTTTAAAAACGTTACAAAAGTAATATTTTTTACTTTTTGAAGTTGATAAAAATCTTATAAAAATTCAATATCTGAGAAAATGAAACTATGGAAAAGACAGAGTAGGTAAAGACAAAATATAACACGCAACTGCGTTAACTCGCCCACAGAACAAGTTTTCGAAGATATTAAATGTGATTTACACGCTGCTGCGAGGTGGCGAATATATAATTTTCTTTCATAAAATATATGAGGACGTATTATTATTGTTAGTATATAATATTTCAAGTATTTCTTCCCCCCTATGCGAGCAAACTGCGTAAAAGTATGAAATAAAAATTATATCTACACATTTCATCTACATATTCAGAAAGGAAGAGAAAAAATAGTTCGGCATTCGTGGCTCGAGTCAAGTATACCTAAAGACCTTTATATTTTTGTTGTACTCGTAAACATTGAATAATACAACTTGAATACAATTGCTATTCCAATAATTACATAATATAATAATTATCTACGTGATACTTCACTCACTATCGATGATTGGGAAGCAAAATGCCTGAGTAAAATATTCCTGATAAATTTAATCTCAATTTTGACGCAAACTATCTATAGCTGTCACTTGAAAATTGTTTTATGAAACAATACCTACTCATGTCGATGATTTTGAATTTTCGGTATAATATTGTGTAGGTGCATCATTCGTTTGTGAGCAAGTTTATTATTTTTCTATTCAAAGTCAAAGCTAACTTTAAACATTACATAGACAGGTTTAAGAATGTATTATCTTTGGGATTACGGCTGTATACAATAGAAACATAGGTAATAATAATTCAAACACTATTAGCTAACTGACAAATAAAAATTTGGCTATTTGTATCAAGAGTATTCATATAAAATGCAGACGTGTAAAGAGCATGTAAGTGTTTATTACAGAATTAAAACAATTGTAAATAAATTACTGTTATTAAATACGTAAAATCAATTGATCTGACATGAGATATCCATCGAACAATAATAATAAAGAGTAACTATGCCATGTGAAAAATATCGAAAGTGAAATGAGAGCATTACAGAGTATTATACTGTAATTAGGCTATTAGATATTACAATATACTTGACTATTCAAACGAATTTGTTACAACAATAATTTGCGTTATCTAGACACTGAAACTAAATAGGTAATATGTATTTCGTCGGCAATTATTTTTATCGATAAAAATAACGATTCCGTTACGAGCATTCGTAAATATAATAATGAAACAACAATTAATATTGAAATTAGGACGTGGGAATGGCGCAGTCAATGGGGAATTTATTATTAAAGCCTCCATCAGACACAATTATACTAATACCTACATTTTTTGTGTAATCGATTAACGAAAAATTTGCGTGTGTTATTAATTGCGTGAAATTTGCTGTTACTACTACTAGTACTAACATGCCGTCACGGCATATCCCACAAGTGGAGTAGTCAGCAGACCAGCTGCATGTAATAAATATGCAAGATGCCCTCTATAAACCAACAAAAAATTAACACATTAAGGGCGTGTGGTCAACTTTATTGCTGAATATAAGATGTAGGTAAAACGTTTTTATTATTCCAAACACGTGCCTTTTACAAGACACTAGAAAACTTACGAAAAAGAGTGAGAGACCAATTCTTTGCAGGGTGCTAAGAGGAACGAACTCAACCAAAGGCAATGTATGCATATCTACTCGTAAAAATTTAAATATATTAAGGAGTGGATATTGTGTGGTCTGGAGAATAATAGGTAACACTGTGTGAGTAATAACTCTGAAACCTTAAAGTTATTTATTAAAGTTAATAATTTATCGAATAATATTAATTCTTCGCAATATTTCATGCTCAATTCGCTTTACATCGACATAAACGATTCAACTCACTATAAATGTCATAGTGAAGATTTGTCACCAAGTTTCAGTACTTCTAATAAGCCATTTAAACACCTACGTACAAACCAGGTATAATAACAAGTAATGCATATTTCATATACTCCAGTATGCATACGAAAAAAAAAAAAAGTATGCATACGAGTAAAAAGTCAATAATTATTTGAGCCACGAGGAGCTATCTCCACATTCGTCCATACACAACAATGTAATACATAGAATATTCTAGGAAAGTTTTTTTCATTTCAGCACGTACTACATTATTTATAAAACTTTAAGAACAAAGCAACAACAACCGTAATAAAGGATATAGTATAGGTAACGAAACAATTTGGATTCCGCAAGGAGACTGGTACAAGAGATGCAATCCTGAGTCTCAGACTTATTCTAGAAAAGAGAATAACAATTAATAAAAACACATATATAGCATTCATCGACCTTGAAAAAGCATTCGATAAAGTAGAATGGGAACAACTTTTTAACACTCTAAACCAGATAGGAATGAGTTATAAAGACAGAAGAGCAATCTGGAGCTTATACAAGAACGAAATGGCTGTGATCAAAAGCGGAGAGAGCTGCGCAGAAGCAAGGGTCGAACAAGGCGTAAGACAAGGATGCTCAATGTCGCCAGCTCTCTTTAACTGCTATATACAGCGAGCCATTGATGACCTGAGAGAAGAAATGAAGAACTGGACAGGAGTCAAAATAAATGGGAAAAAGGTCGACATGATCAGATATGCTGACGACATAGCACTGCTCGCAGACTCCGAGATGGAGCTGAACGAAGCCTTAGGAAAAATGGAAAGCATTCTGTTGTCAAAGTACAACATGAAAATAAATAAAGAAAAAACAAAATGTATGGTCGTCGGAAGAGAGGAAGCGACTGCGAACATTGCCATAAATGGAGTGAGCATCAAACAAGTAAGTGAGTTCGTGTACCTGGGCAGCAGAATAAACCAGGATGGACGCTCCAAATCGGAAATTGTAAGCAGAATAAACCAGGCAAGGATTGCCTTTAACAAAAAATCAAAGATATTGGAATCCCCAAATATTGACTTAAGCGTAAGGAAGAATCTTACTAAAGCCTTTGTATGGAGCATTCTGCTTTATGGTTGTGAGACATGGACCATCAGCAAGAGTGAAAGCGGACGGTTGGCGGCCTTTGAGATGTGGTGCTACAGACGCATGCTCAAGATCCATTGGTCGGAGCACGTCGAAAATGAAGAAGTATTAAACAGGGTAGGCGAAAAAAGGCAACTCCTTAAGAGAATCAGCCAACAACGAGCTAACTGGATTGGCCACAACATCAGGCATCCAGGACTACTCATCGCCATCGCAGAGGGTAAGACCGAGGGGACAAATGGCAGAGGCCGTCCAAGAGACGCATACATGGACCAACTGAAGAGAGACATGAACTGTGGCTCATACGTAGGGCTAAAAAGACTGGCTGAGAATAGAGACGAATGGAGAAGAAAAACCAAACTCGTTGCAGACCAATCCAGTGGATTGTAACTCATTATATATATATAACGAAATGGACAACAAAACACGAGATCATTTCCAAGTCTATCGAAAATGTGTGGTATCTGGGTTTTTAATACATTTATTACTAGTGTATTCTAGAGTGAAACACCCTTTTAATACAGAAAGTATTTGGTATCGAGCATAAAAAGCCAAATACACCACATAAAAGTTTCAAACAATCTCTTTACTTCGTGTGTAAATTTTTTATGCCTTCGTAAAAACGCAAAACTAAAAACGAAGATTACCTTGTAAATATTTACTTACTTGTTCAGCTTTAGGGCACATCAAGGGAATATACATAACTTATCTTGCTAAAGTATTTTAATAAATTGGAACCATGGATTCGTATACATAAAATACAAAAAAAAAAAAATCAAATACTTACTATTGACTTATCTAGTAGGTACCACGGAGTCTAGATTAGGAAATTGAATAGAAATATTAGATTAATCTTACAGAGTAGAGAGATTTAGTCTGAATCTCAGATTATTAGGTTGGATGGTAGACACATAATGCTCGTAATAATGATATAACGATTTATATAGCGCCGTATTGTGATAATATCACTTCAAGAGCGCTTTACGACATCTAGAATCAATATCCACGTTCATTATTAGTCTTTGTCAAAAAAAGATAAAAGGTGTGTCATGTGTAAAACCTTGTGAACAAATGAGTCTTCAGACTTCTCCTGAAACTGTCATAGCCAGCGTCCTGCATACGACCAGCACAAGAAAACTATTTCAGAGCTTGTACAACATAATTCGAACTAGAAATACAATACAATAACACGATAAATAAATAATGCAGATATTAAGTATATATTTACGTTATATAAAATTCTAGGTAGCTATGCATTTTAATTTGAGTAGAGTGCTAGGCGTGGTATGCTTGTCGAGTAAATTGTTATTATTATTTTAATAATAATGGCTGCAACACTTTACAAGTGCACTTTTAATTAAAATCAAATCGTGAATTGCACGATTCGTGAGAAAAAGACGGACTAAAATAATAATATTACAACCGACAGAAATAATACGGCACTGTAGAATATTTAACAATTTAAAACGAGGTAGTGTATAAAAAAATAATTACGAGTTCATTACATGCAATCTATTTCGCTGGTTGCCCCACTTGTAGAAAGTACCGTGATGATGTTTATGATGTTGGAGGGAGAGAGAGAAAAGATAATCACAATATTATAACAATTTGAATATATAAGTGTACCAGGTTACTCTGTTACTATTTAGACTTCAGTGGATTGCGTATGTCGTGGAAAGAGTTGACTCAGTAGGCAAAGAATCGCTCTGATAGAAGAGACTTACTATCAAGAGGAACTGTAGAGACGACATAATGTGTAGAGACATTTGTTGCATTAAAATAATATTGAAGATCTTATCTTTCTGTGAAGGAAAATATTACAGAAATCATTGAAATTATCTTGTTGATATAGTTCCATATCGTTAAGTTCATCTAAAGCATTACAATGTTATTATGCAAATCATAGGTAGCAAAATATAAGAAGATTATCTCATTTATTTGCATAGTAGAATACATTCGTAATAAATAAGCTGTTATTTCAAAGGAGTTCAGTTGAGGCTCACGGCAACTGTTCAGCGAGAAAGAATAATACTCACATTCATAACGGTGAAGCTGACAGTCAAGTCGAATAACAAGATGCTACTGCTGCTGTTGTGTCTCACATGGACATTATGATTGTTTCTTTAAATCCAAAACGGTTCACATAACTGTCACAACACCGCAACAAGGAATAATACAGAATACATAAAATACACTTAATGACAATTATATTATTATCTAGTTGTACATTTTAATAAACTAGATTTAAACCTGCCTTATTATGGGAATTATATCCAACTTGAAAATAGATAGTTCAGATATCATTAATAAACTTCCTGTTAAATTGTGAAATAAATGAGGAAAAATATTTGAGAAAAGATTTCCATACAAAATGACCTCCTCGACTCATTACTTATTCAAACGTTTGGTTATAATCTCTGTTAGGAAAAAAAATGACAAAGAGGATATACTTGCATAAAAGAAAGGGCGTGAGGAAGCGCGGGCGTTCGAGAACTACGTGGCTTGATCACGTGGATCTAATTCTCAAGGACGGCCGTGTGTTGAGACGTGCATGCATGAGAAATTGTATGAATGTGGAGGAAACGAAGGAAGTGTGTAAGGATAGATCTATTTTGGCGTTCTGTTCTCTCTGCCTACCCCACTTGGGACACGGCGTAACGGAAAAAATCTATAAAAAATATACTTGAGTTGTAAAATGATTTGATTTTATTGTAATGTAAATTGTAAAGATCAGATATATTATTGCTAATATATCTAAACTATTACTTTTCAGATAGCTAAATCACCAATTAAATTCCTAATATAATTATCTGATAATAATTAAAAAAATAGCAATTTTTTTATTCCCGAACTTGAAATATGTGAGGAAGTGGTTTCCATGATACTTGCCCGACTGAAGAAGCAATTAAGGCAAATAAACATACATACATATTATTTACAAATGGACTAAAATATTTATTAATCGTAGGTATGACGAGAAGCAATTCATATATTTAAACTTCGGTTAGCATCGCTACTGAGATAAACGTAATAAGATTATTATACAATGAATGTGTATGTGTATCTATTGACTTGGATCATATAATATAATATACATATATACACCTTTATGAAAGATAGACTTTCATAAAGGAGGAAATCTCTTGTGATTTGACGGTGCAATAGCCATCCGTGTGTGTAATACGTTATAGATTACATATATTACTATTCATATCGGATATAATGAAGATCGATTGGGAACAAGTTGAGCACAGTAAAATACCCTACTAAAAAATCTCGATGATAATATACTCGTATGGTCACATAACTGGAACTGAATGAACATAACCGACCACGTGGTGCAACGGCTATCGCAGTCGACTTGCATCATCGAGGTCCTGGGTTCGATTCCCAGCTGGGTCGCGGAGTTTCGTAAGCAATTTTCGCAACCAGGGTTTGGAAGAGAACTGTCTCAGCAAAATTGAGACAGCACTGTTTGTCTGGAAGAAATTACGTAAGTGATAAATCCGCCAGCTATACTGACATCTGTGTATAGAAAAAGTTAAAAAAAAAAATAAAAAAAAAAATAAACAATATAAAATATTAATTTCATCAAATAAAATCGAAAAATGACGATTGAAATTCATTTATTCTTTCGTGGAACACCCGGCCAAAATTGATACTCACTTCTTATCGTAAGTTTTCATGTATCCTGTAAAAAGCAGGTGTTCGAAAAAATAAACACATTTTAAATCTTAAATTTGGCGATGAGCTTTGAAACCCATCCTGAATGTATTAACTGTTTATTGGCACGGGGAGGAGAGTTTGCATGTTTATTTATATACCTACAGCTAGTCTGCGGGCTCTCCAACTTGTGAGATGTGCAGAGATAGTATAGTATAGTAATAAGTTCATTCATCTTATGGTGTCTTATCATTTTTCTTCCAGTTTCTAACTACATATCTCTACCTATTATCATCATGACATCTACCACAAATAGGATAACCAGCGGACTAAAATAATGATGTAACTTCATAATATGTTGGATTATTGAGACTATTGATCCGAAAATTACACATCTTACACAAGTTCCCAGTAGTGAGTAATTGGCGTACATATCTGAATTCACGTAAAAAAACTGAACTGCTTAAAAGCATAAAATACAACCATTTAAAGGTTTATAATGTCACTGTAAAAATTAATTTATAATGCCTATATATAGTTTTTCGATTTTAATATTAACTGGTACAGTACGTGTAATGACCAATTGTTTATATTATCCGATTACCTACAAGTAATATCGTTTGTATACCATATTGGGTTAGTGTTCCTGTTCTGCTGAAAAAGCTATTGAGCTGCATTGTTTTAATGGCACTGCATGAAAATGTAGCAAACCATCTAAATGTAGCGCATCTCATTTGCCTGCGAAATATTCCACTAAACTAACAGCAGGGTGCATTAAGCGGTTTAGAAATTAGTATTCACATGCACCTACCTAATAATAATAATAATAACAGATTACCTAAATACAAAATTGGTAGGGAGATACTAACTTGTCCGCACAAAGCCAATGTAAATTGTCACCTGTAAATATCACACTTTGTGGAAGTAATCCGGTATTAATCCATAACATCATCGAGTTTATTGAACCATCCATTACTCCTGGAATGTAACAAATCCCCAACTCTTTTCTAAGTTTTAGAAAGTCATGAATAAAGCAAGGATTCATAAAAGTGATCTACAGCGAATGATGACGTGTGTGTATGAAAATTGTGCGATTAATGGATTGAGAATGAATGCAAAAAAGACAAAAATCATGGTGTTTGAAAGAGGAAGTGAGAGAACAGTATGCCAGGTAATGATTGACAACGAAATGTTAGAGCAAGTTGACGAATGTGTGTACTTAGGTAGTTTGTTCACGAGAGATGGGAAGTGTGAAAGCGATATTGAAAGGAGAAAAGTTGCTGGCAATAAGGTAAATGGTGCAATCCGACCAATAATTGCAAATAGAAACATATCCACCACAGCTAAAAGGTTGGTGCACTCTGCTATCTTAGTGCCAACACTTATGTATGCAAGTGAGACGTGGACATGGTTAAAAAAGGATGAAAGTGGCATAAATGCAGTGGAAATGAGATCGTTGAGAAGGATGTGTGGCAAGAGTCTGAGAGATCGTGTGCGTAACAGTGATATACGAAAGGAATGTGGAATGAAAGTTGGTGTAATAACAAAGATGAATGTAAATAAGTTAAGATGGTTTGGGCACGTGGAAAGAATGAATGAGGACAGAATGACCAAGAAGATATATTTGGCTGAGAGGAATGGTGCTCGGAGACGCGGACGTCCGAGGATTAAATGGCAAGATCATTTAAATCAAATCCTACAGGACGGTCACGTGTTGAGCACATTGAACAGGAGAGCATGCATGAGGAATTGTATGACAGTGACGGAAGCGAAAGATGTATGCAAGGATAGAAGGAAGTGGCGCTCGATCCTTTCTGCCTACCCCGCGAGGGAAGCGGCGTGATGGTATGTACCTATGTATGTATGTATTCATAAAACGTTGCACTCAATTCAGCGACAAGTTACGCCATCCGTCTTGAATGTCTTATTTTATATGGCACAATGAGCATGAGTTACTCGTTCATTGCTTGCAGCTAGTACAATGGTTATTCCAATTGTAGAATATGCCTTGATGGCATAGACAGACAGAATACAAAATAATAATAATAGTACGATGTATTATAATCATCAGCATGCATCATGTTTGTAAAATGAATATCTGATAAATTTTCTTCTAATCGCCTGAAGATGGAGTCGAGTCTCCGAATACTAGTAAGCGTAGAAAATAAAGTCACTTGGAAGTTATCTAAATATGTAGTGTTTCTTTCAATTTGCCTTGAAATGGACTTCCAACATGCACCTTCGGTCAATAACGTCAAAAAATGTTTTCCATCGATATAAGTAACGTAATTTGGCACAGAGACGCTCTGAATGGAGGAGGCTGGTTTCTGCCCTGTGCTCCCGAGAGGAGCGTTGAGGGCGATGATGATGATGATGATGATAAGTAAACATATCATTATACTTTGTATCGAAGTGTCCTCAGACGAAATTCAACGCGAGAAAACGTGTTATGTGAGAGATGATAAATAAATATAAATACCACATGATAATAATAGGTCATTCTTAAAAAAACCTGTAGATACTAGTGTGCAGCAGAGAATACGGAGAGAATTTGTAGAGTTTGCGAGGTTAAATTAATAAATACCTTTATTATATTATATTATATTGTTGCCTTACATTTGGATACACAAGGCCGAGGTTATATTTTACGTGACGGGAAATCTCAAATGATTACATTTTTTTATAGGATAAAATATGAACACTAATAATGTATCTATCTAGCAGAGGTAAGCATTAACTATTAACGAGTTAATGAGCTTTCTTTAAAATACTGATTAAATTTAATAAAAATAATAACATAACATCTACTACTACTACTACTATACCATCACGGCATATCCCACAAGTGGGGTAGCCAGCAGACCAGCTGCATGTAAGAAACATGCAAGCTGTCCTCTCCGTGCCAATATAAAACAAGACAATAACATAACATGCATAGACAATTCACACAGACCGAGCTAGTCCCAAACTAAGATGTGAATCTTGTATTATGGGTACTAACGCGACGATACACATATATACAATGCACTACACACATATACATGTAACACCCGGACCCAGGACAATCTGAAAAAGGTCATTCTTCATTTTGCCCTAGTCGGGAATCGAACTCGGGACCTAGTGACTCAAAGGCAAGTGCGTTAGCTTCCACGCCACACCGGTCGTCAATAACTCTACAGAAGGCTGCAACTCTGAATACTTGTCTCTACAGAAGGCTGCAACTCTGAATACTTGTCTCTACAGAAGGCTGCAACTCTGGATACTTGTCTCTACAGAAGGCTGCAATTCTGAATACTTGTAGAATAGTACGTAATTTTTTACAAATAGACGAAACTTAATGAACCGACAAAACGGGAGATTTTTTTTTCAAATAACACAGATAAATTGATGAACTGTTAAAGAGAAATGGATGACACTGATACAGAAACAGGTTACACTTATCACATGTGCCCGTGTAATTTAGAAAACCGGGAGAAAATCCTGAGGAACAGTTTGTGACATATTTAAAATAATAATAAGGGCACACAGGTAGTGCTTTTTTGCCGAAAGACCTTTTTTGTTTTCAGCTACCGACTTTTTCGCGTAGAGGATATTTTTAACTCATGAAATAAACTATAACTTGTGTATTTCATTTCATGTAAACATTTTCAAAAAAGTAAAGACTTACCGAAAAGCCAAGGTAACATTATCATTAACGGATTAACGATGAATTGAGTTGATTTTTTAATTAACGGTGTCTGATTCCGGTATCTAGGTGTATACTTTCATCCTCAAGATATTCAATACGCATTTATCTTTATATTATGTAGGTACCTAGATACATTGCATGTCAAATTGAGTTAATCTTAGTCATAGAAGGTTGACACAATAATATGTTATTATCATAGCAATTGTAATAAAGCGACAAAAAGGACAGTAAAAAAAAAATATCTAGATGTTTTAATAAGTCAATTGATAGAATTTGTAGGTAATAAATTATTTAGAATCGCACGAATTTATCATTGTATGACGGAAGTTTGTGATGAGCTTAATGTGGCTACAAGGACATATTTATATATTTATTAAGCGTCATGCAATGTAATCATTTAATAATAACTTAATAAAAAAAAGTATACTTAGAATTTAACTAGAGTCTTATCATTCATTAATAAAACTTAGAGGCGTGAACCTTTTGTGAGAATATGTAAAGAATCTCCTCTTTTGTCTATACAACCACGGCATACCTCACCAGTTGGGTAGCCAGTATGGGCTAATTTCATTAAGTACAATAACGATCGCCCTTTTCGCCCCACAAAAGTACTAAGGCATTCAGGATGGGTGACGTACATCATCACTAAATTGAAGATGTTATTTGTGACGTTTAACGAATATCTAGAATGTCCACTCTGAAACATGCTAAAAGAGAAGAGTGGGAGACAATCTTGTGTCGGGGCTTCACGGAACTATGAAGAATGTTTTAGTGAAAATTATGGTATACACTAAAACATTGTACGATGTTAAAAGTAATGAAGTATTTTGAGATTGAGCTCAAAGGAAAATAGGTTAAATAGGACAGACATAATGTTTTTATATACCTGTAGAATGTAGACAGTGAATAGATAAGTTTTCAATTAGCATGTCAAGCATGATGTGCACATCGGACCATCTATCAATCCTTTGAAGCTGTTCAAATTACGATTAACTACATACATACGTTTCGGATTAAATACACATTTCGTAGTATCAAAGAAAAGTTGAAAGCAATAGCTATTGTTGGTCATGATATATAGGAATTATCTGCATCCAGGAAAATATCGTACAGCGGCGGATGGGCAGGTGTAAGAGGAGTATTGTGGATAGATTGGGTGTAAATAAGTTACGAAGGTTTGGAAATGAGGGGCAAATGGTTGATGAAAGGATGACGAAGAAGATGTTTAAAAAAGAGTAAAAAAGTACATTTAGGAAAACTGATTAAAATATGCCTCCGTAACAGAATAGGTCTTTGAATCTTTTCTGTGAGTTTTTGAGTGTAGGTACACAAATTTTATTCGTTCAGCGATAAAGAACGCCTTATTATTTCTGAATGTCTTATTTTTCATATTCATTAAGTGCACTCAGTCCACTGGCTACCCCGTTGTGGGTAACATCTTGATGGTATAGATAGAGAGACAGATAAAGTAAATTACATAACTTATATATTATATGGCTTGTATGTGTAATTAAATAGCCTTGTAAGAAAATTTAATTAAAATGTGCATACACGTATAAACTAAATTACGGAAGTCAATGAAAATTGCCGCTTAAAAGTAACAGTGCAAAAGAAAATTGTGTGAATCTTTATGAACATAATATGTACCTATTTTAACAGGTTAATCATAGTATTCAATGACAAGAGATTATAATAAAATATAACATACATATATTATGTGTATTGCATTAACAGTGATAGTGACAAAGCAACTCTTCTGCATCAACTTTGACAGCTGCCGTTAACGATAACAAAATACATATTGCCTATGACAGATGACATTGATGACATTTTCTTAACAATAAAATCGCACAATGCTATACATATTTTATATAAGGTTTATTGACATTATGCACAAGACTTTTATCATTAAAAATCACGCAATTCAATACAATGTTTATATTTAATATTAAGTACAAGACTATTATTATTAAGTTATGTAGTTAGCTGTTTTGTTTATAACGGGTTCTGAAGATTAAAACCTAGCAGCATTAAATTTATTGAAATAGCAGTATTTATATTAATAATATAAATACATTTTAACTTCTTAACAACGTAATAATAATTAAATCCAACCGAATAACAAATGATGGTATTAACAAAATTATGCAACTTAAAAATATGCAAAATAAATGTTGAAAATATTTAGTATGAAAATATGCAGTGCAAAAATCAAATTACAATGTAATGATTGCCCCAAATATTATATTGGCCAAACTGGAAGAAAAATCTTATCCAGATATAAAGAGCATAGAATGGCTCTTAATACAATTAAAGTCAATTCAGAAATGGCGGACCATGCTAAAGAATCGGGTCATTCTTTCAATCAGGAAGGATTAAAAGTTTTATATACATGCAAAAAAGGACGTAAAATGAATATTCTAGAAGCAGTAGAAATGAATAAAAACAATGATAATATTATTAATATACAAATACCACCTCTCATTTCTCCTTTAACCCACCCTTTCACTACCTCTACCCATTCATTACCTTAAAGCAACACCTCTACCAATAACTACACAGATCCTTATTATAATTCCATTAACCCCGCCCACCCCCTACCCTCAATTATTTATAATGTTTAACGTTTTGTTCCTTTTTGTCTTTTTTCATTAGTTATAAGATATTTATTACTGAAGATGGACGTATGTCCGAAAAGCTTTTAAGCAAAATATTAATTAGTGAAAGTTATACAGTGTTATATTTTTATTTTTATTACCTAAATTTTATATAATATGACATTTCTATTCACAATATCATTATTACATACTATATGAACCACAATGAATGTGATAGGCATCAAAATATTGTGTGGAATTGTGTTTTATTAATAAGTAATATTATTTTTATTTCCCTTTTATGTCAGTCAGGTGATAAAGACATGATGGATTATTTGTATTGTCCACGAATAATGTATTAATTCCATAAAAACAACATGAATATTATGTAGTACTTACCTCGTTTGTTTTTGTGGTGTTCATTAATAATTTCTAATCATTTTTAGATATAAATCTAAATTGGCTGCAGAATAATCGAAAAAAGTTAGCTGAGTTGGTATATTTTTCACTCCATTTTAGCAACAATAAACTTTGAAAGGGTATTATTTTTTATAATAAACTTGGTACTTACCTATTTCTTGTATTTAATATACTGAAAATAATGATTGCTCTAAAATATATCGACTGTCTAGTTCCACAACTCAACAAGTCGAAATGTCTTATATTCGAGAAATCGCCAATTTTATTTTTTATTTATTTATTCTTTACTGTACATTGATTAAAAGCAAATTTACACAAAAATACATTAAAATAAAATACATTCATACAATCAATATACAGAGGGCGAGTTTATAGCAGAGGCGCGATGTCTTCCAACTAACCCGAAATTTTTATAATTTTGGTATATTTATATTATGCTTTAAAAACACGACAACAAGTGAAATATGCCATATATTAATCGCACAGTTAGAGGCATTATGTTGTCTTTGTTCCATTGAATACTTAAAAAATTCGAAATATTGATTTGTGGAATTAAAAATAGGTACGTTAATTTTTTTTCATATACTTAATATTTTTTATAGTCATTTGCTTGTGGAATTAATATAGTCGAGTTGATTTTATGAATTACCAATTAAATCAGAATTTTCGAAAATTTCGACTTATTGATGTGTGCAACTGGACAATCGATATAACTGGAGTAGGTTAAATAATATAAGTGTTATACATCCAATTAACCCTATTTTTTATTCACAAGTAAAACTGCAGATGCAATAAGGTGATTTATCATTTACAAAACAGTTACAATTATGTGAATGTGTTTAATAATGTCTCCGGTGTTATTGTATTTGTCATAGGTCATAAATCTGAATGGTGAGATAAATCATAGTGTTAATATAATAATACACAACAATAATAATAACAGCAACATGTTGCTGAGGTGAGGTGAGGTCATCGAGGTCAGAGTGTTGTTTGTTGCCCACTGAATGTTTCTATAATAGTACAAACACATATTACCTATTTGTTCTTTTAAGTATTGTACAGGTCGAATAATAGTATAATGTGTCGGAGCGAAACTACACTATGTTGAATTTCGGCCAAATTGACTTATGAGAATAGTCTTGTAGTTCGCGTTATGCTCTCTATGTTGATATGATGGCATTAACCTGTATTGAAAATTAGGTATATTTTCTAATATCCCATACACAAAAAAATATGTAATTTTTTTTCTAAAGCAAAACATCGCTATTTTAGCTTTAAAAATAGTAAATGCGATAGTTGATAGCAATGACCCACAATAAAAAAAATTCGTGTTAAAAACATGTAGAAGCAAATCTAATTTCAAGAAAAAACTTTGAACGGCCATACTGAAAATAGTCCCTCTTTGACATGGTGTAGTTTCTCTCTGACACACAGTATCCAATGTAGGCAACGTGATCATGGAAAGTGTAATAAGCATAAAAACGACAAGGGGGGCATAGCAAAGCGTTACTCTTAATCAGGGAATAGAATGAGATAATAACGTCTATGCAACATTCGGGTCAACAATAATGAGAGACAATCAATTTTTATTATTCTTTATAATAGCAGAAACTAAAATCTAAATCTACAAACATAATTTTTGTTTGTTAACTAAGTTTTTCATTGCAGTCTGTTTTCTTGGGTAACTGATTTACTAGAAATCCTCTCTGGGAACCATAATATGATTCGGATCTTACTGGTTTTTTTTAACCAAAACAAATTATTAATTCGTTATCCCGATCTTTACTCTAAAACATTTACTGCGCTCAAAAACGGAGGCAATTATTTACAAAATTTATTATGTCCAATATACTTGAAATTAGGGTGGGGCGTGTGGAGGAACTTTTTCGACTGGCACAGGATTAGAGACCTTTGCAGAAGTGATTGCCAACGTTGAGGAAACCTGATAAAGCACGAGGAGAAAAAGTTTAATTTTGTGATAATTATTTCCTCTATAAATCATTCTCAACATTTATCTTTACAGTTACAATAAATTCATGATGACTGTGCTTACTAAACGACACTCCATTAGTTCTGTTATCGTCATCATAGAAATATTTTATTGTGAATAAGGTTATTCTCCTCAATCTCCTAGTGAAATAAACAACATAGCTTTTGGAAGCGCTGTACTAATTGAAACAAGTATATTAATTTGTTATCACCTCCTCAACTTCGGACGGTGTAATTTCAATTAAAAACACAATAACTAACTGAAGGCTCATTGGTTGGTTTTCGTTGTTTGTGATGTGACCACATGTCGTACCGTGGGTATGGGAAAATTCACACGATCTGCAATAAATGCTCGCGTCTTTGTAAAACATTGTTAGTACCAGTATGTTACTATATATAATAAAACATTTCAAAAGCTTCTAAAATCGCTCCTTTACTAGTTATACTTACATTACACACTTCACATTACAAACATTTATAAATTACGGTATTGCTTACATCAAACACAATACAAGCTATTTGATTCTTGTATATCACTGCATCATTAATCTAATCTAGTAAGTTAACTCACACAAAAGCCACTGAAATAAATTAATCTTTATTAGATTGTATGTATGTATGTAGACAGTTAATGAATTGTTTTCTCTTATCTTTTTTGTCAATCGAAGACAGTGCGTAGAAAACTACCATTTCTGAATGCATACAATGGTCAATTATTTACCTACAGTTTCCACTGAGGAATTCCATTACACTTTTTTTTAATAAGATAACAAAAGCATTGTGTTTATTTTTAATTTTTAATCAGGCGAAAGTGTATTTGAACTAATAATGCAGTATTTAACACATGATAAGAATATGCAATAACTCTTTAAAAAAAATAGCACACTTCTAGATTTTCATGTGACTATTTAAAAACGAAGGTGAAACTATGTACTTACTAGACGGAAAATAATACAAAGTCTAAGATTGTAATATATATCGGTATATCACTGAAACCAATTCCAAATACCTGAACCTCATAATCATTGTTCGTATTTGACACAAAGGACAAGGATAGTAAATTAATGTTAATATTTGCACTAAAAATATATTATAATATACCATCACGGCATACCCCACAAGTGGGGAGCCAATCCTAAAAATGTAGTTGTCTTATGGCCGGTTTCAATAACCTATCTATCCGTGACTATCGATTGAAATGTATGATTTAAAATATAGAACACAATAGATTTCAATCGACAGTAGCGGATAGATAGATTATTGAAACCGGCCATTAAAGATTTAAATTTACGAGTAATGCTCTTATTTATGAGACCATGTTAATAGTGTGAGAAATTTAGGCAACATTGATGAATTGTAAAGTCAATTAGTTGTAAAATGTCAATTATGATTATTATTTAAATGGTAAGTACGTAATAAAATCTCAAATAAATTGTAGCAAAAGAAAATTATATATTAGGCAATACAAAATTATTGGTTTGCTCAATGAATTATGTATCGCTTTTGTACTCAGAACCAAATTACTCCATTTGTTTTATAAGATAATTCTACTAAAAACAATACGCAGGAAGTGATATTTGATTGTAAGTACGCAATTCGATTTGTGAAATTAATAAAACTATAAATACAGTAATAATGATAGTTTATAGCATTCAAATTATATTTATTACGATTAATTAAAATGACTGTTTAAATAAACAATTAATGTAATAGGGCATAAGAGGGATGACCTCGTAAGATACTATATAGTGTTAATTGAACGAAAATCATCGAGGATCGAATCGAAACACATGAGAAGGATGGGAGGTAGGGAGTGGAGACGAAGAAAGCTTTTGCAAAATAGTCGACGAGAGTAGACTGAGAAGAATAGGATGTTTTGACTTTTCAGTGATGAGTGAAAATAATACAGGAGTCCCCGGTAAATAATAGGTTCCCCACTCCTTTCTGTAAGTTTTCGAGTGTCATGTAAAAGGCAGTTGGTCGTCAAGCCCCACGTATAAGATAATTGACAGCTACAATTCAGCAATGATGCATGCTACCCATCTTGTACATATGTCTTATTTTTTTTTATCAGCACGGAGAACATAATCTGCATGTTAATTAGATACAGTTACTAGGCTGGCTACCACACTTGATTATAATATGCCGCGATGGTATAGTATATAGCAGAGATTGTTTTATAATCCGAAATCAACATCAGCAGTGAGCGGGATCAAGTTTAAGTTTAAAGTTTACTTTAGCGTTACTCTTGGAAACACAGGAGTATGTAAGATACTTTTATTGTTAAATTTAGTCATTATACTAATAAATGTTCTGAATTTCCTTATGCTATAAATTTTTTTTAATACGATTTACACTATGTTGTACGAATTATTATAAACGTGTTTAAGAAAACATGAAAATTAACGAGTCGTGAAGTTAATAATCATTTGTACAAGAACAATAAAATTAATATTTTTTTTCACACAGCCAGTGCTAAGAATAGAAATGTATTTATATTTAGATTAACACTAATGCAAAAACGAACAGATAACGTATTATATTATACTGCCAGGGCAATGAAATATTATACAATTATTGTTTTGTATTTGAAATATATTATTAATTACCTACAAAAGAACGCATTGAAACTAACATTTAAAAATAATATTTTGGGTACATACCGACTTACAAGATTTTAGATCTACTACAATGATAAACTTACCACAATCACATTTATTGTTTCTACGGTTAAATTAAAGTTATGTATGTGTATCATAAATATTATGAATTAATAAGCGAAATGATCTTGAACTATGCGTTGCCGTATAGCTAAGGCAAAGTCGGCATTGAAAAGCGCAAAGCTATAAAAAAATGTACAGTTTGTATCAATAATTTAATTTTACCAGTGACATGGCATGAAGTCTTATAGTAGGTATAATACCGAAACATTTAGTACTGAGAGTCATATTATTTGGGAACCTTCCCATATAACATTGAGACTTTTTTATATACAAATGAATAGCTAATTTGAACATTCCTATATAATTGCTATAAACAACTGATCATTTTATATCACCAATTATTTCATTCGAAGATATTATATTAAAACGTTTAGAGGTTTCGGATATTTGTACTTAGATATAATTGTTTTGCTGAATAATTCAACTGTCTATTATGTTACTAGTTAAAGGATGTAAAGTGTTATTTGGCAAATATATTTTATTACCAATGCCAGTAGATCGATTTAAAAATATATTAATCATTGGGTTTGTAATAATATTAAACGAAAATTTAACTCAAGACAATGGTATATTAATAAATCCTTAAATACTGAAAATAATGGTATTTGGATGGTATAATGGACCTTAAAAAACGTATCATTATTGCTCTATATGTCAAACAGCATTTTTATATTAATTCACCGTATCGTAAGTAAGTTTGCACATGCACATTAATCTATGCTTGATTTTAGCTCAAAGAATTTGCTCATAATAAAATATTTTTTTATATGATTAATTCATCAAAAGATCATCATTGGAAAGAAAAATAACCAAATAAGTATAAACATCATTATATTTACTAAACAAATTAAAGAGCTATTGTTATATAATATTTCGCGTGTTCTAAAAGTAGTTGTTAATTTATTCCTAATATTGTGGTAACAAATATTTTCGAGGGAAACGCTGTGATAAATTAGTGTTGCTAGACTGATAAGAAAAGGGTGTAACATAGACAATATTGAATTATTGTACAATAAAAAGGCGTATGCGGATACATTCGTCATATATTACTACTCCAGCAATTCAACGCGTTTGTTTCGTGTGTATATTATTAACGGATATTATTCAAAGACAGAACAGTAAGAAAATAATCATATTGTTTAATACTCTCAAGGTGTGTGAAACAAGACAAATTATTACCTACGCAAATAAAATTACTCGAGAAAGTAAAAAGATAACTTACAACGTTCTATATTAATTCAAATACAATTATACATAAATATTACTATTGTTTAGAATTTGGCAGAAAGATTTTACATTAATTAGTCCATGTAGAAACAAAAGAAGTTAAAGTTGTAACTAACTGCAAGTTCAATTTTAACTTAGGTACCTACTTTTTGTAGGAACATATTATTTTACATATATATTTTTAAGTTTGAATAAATGGAAGTGTATTATTGTTTTAAAAAAGATGTGATGTGAATATTCATAGGACATTAAACCCGCTGAGAAGCTTTTAAGATAATATGTAAATCTTCAATTTTGCCCTACGGATATAAAATTACTCAGAACTCTCATACGTCTCGCAAACTCAACATGAGCAAAGATCAAAGAAATTTGTCTTATTCTAAGAAATAATATTTCATATCCCTTTCACGCGTTGTTTACCAAAAACTATCAATATCGGTATTCCTCACAGAGAAACCAATATTTCAATCAGCAATATTTACAATCTGTTCGTATTCATCATAAGGAACTTGTGTCATTAATGTAAAAACATGCATTTATTTAAATTTTAAAATATAATTAGGTACACAAACATAATTATTTTCATACATTTGATAAGCATTTTAATTATTTTTTTGTGAAAAACATCGATAATTTGTAGTGAAAATATTATTCATTTTTCATATTTCCTATCAGTATTTACTCCGTACCTACATGAGAGCTAGCATTTTCATATTTACGTAAACCTTAGCACTTTCTTTGATGAAAACAATCCCATGATTTACAAATCATAAAAGAAAAATAAAAACATAGATACAATATTTCATACAAGGTCTAAATACTTTCATCTAGCGTCGTTGTTGTAAAATGTTACGTAAGACTTTTTATGAAGATCTCTAGTTGGATCGGAACGAAGAAATGTAGAAATTTGTCATATCTGGAGAACAGCATCTTAACTTTGGCAGTAATATTTACACAGTCAACTCTCCACTCGCCACATTGGCACTTCTCCAGGAATACTATATTATAAATATGTGAGTATCTACATATATTATGTAATCCTATGATTATGTATTTACGTCTGCATGCATCCAACTTCCGACTATCAAAGATGCAAGAATTTCTAACAAGAATAAAAAAGTAACAGTGAGATAGAGCCAAGAATTGAGATATTCAAAAGACATTCATTGCTCCCAGTACTAATTGAGCCAACTAGAGAAACTCGCAAAAAACAAAGGACATTTTCTCACACAATATTCCAGTCATGTTATCACTCTAACCAAGGATAGATAGTTGATGAATACACGTAACATACAAGTTCTTATTCACGACAAATGAATTATTCCTGGTTAAACCAAAACTTCACTCACAGAGCGACTTGTTTTATGGAACATCTATTCAATTGTCCAACCTAGCGATAGCTAAAATGTTTCAAAAACATTTTTTATACAAATAATGTAATGCTGCATTAATGCACCAAAAACAATTGACAGTCAGATATAATTTTGGCCGGACATAAAGTAAGAATAATGCTAATTTCTGTTTGTAAGTAACGCGTTGCTAAGCCGGACATTACAGATGAAATAGCAGTTATTCCTTATGTACGAGTGATAGAAAATAATAATATGATCATGAAAAAATGTTTCTAGTGATGAAAACGCAAAGGCGAGAGAAAACGTACATGGAATCTATGGTGGATTCCAAAACATAATTTCGTGAAATTGAAAAAGTATAAAAAACGGTAAATAACGAATCACGTTTCCATGTTATACGATTTTATGATTGCGTGAGTTATTCATGCTGACGAGAACCGAAGTACCAATATACCTTCGCTACTATTCGATACCTACACAAGAGTGTGAATAATGAAATCAAAGAAAAACTACATTGCCGTCTCAATACTCACGAATTACCAACGAAACAATGGGACAAAATTGATGCAAGAAAAAAATACAAGTCATCATCAACGTTCCTATGTAATGTAAGTACCTACCGCACCGTAATAACACATAATTTCAAGGTGGGTACAATATATTCCGCATTCAACTACAAATCACGGATCTCATAATATTATTGTACTTATTATTGTGGCCATATAAAGAGAATTCTAAATTCAAAATACCGTGTGGCCATAATGAATCCATTGATGATGTTGTTATTGATGCACGACATTTTTAAGTGATGTAAATATCTGACACAATTGAGCATCAACGTGAGTCGCCGATTTAATTATTGTCGTTCGGTCTAAACGATGATTTGCAAGAAAAATACTAATTCCAATCAAATAACAAACCGTTGTAAAGAAAAAATGATTATATTTATAACAACAATCATTAAAATAGTTAAATATTTATCCTAAATGTTTGTGAGGTTTAAAAATATTGATATGTGATCAACCTGCCCCTTATTAATGCGAATGAGATTAACCTACACGTGGTTAGAATTGCAATATGTAATATCCATGATAATGTTAAGTCGCGTTTAGTATTTTTACCTACATGTCGCAGTAATTGACAATTTTAAAACAAATTATATTGCATACCTACTTATAACAATTGAGAACAGTGTAAGTATATGATAAATATTGACGTTTATGGATCAAATTTAATCATTGAAAGAACCACTCAATTAAGAAATTGATCTGATCTTATTGCTGGGCGAGCAAGATTAATACACACTTATCTAAAATAAGAGAGTATAGTCATATTTTTAATTTGTGTTATTTTTACTTAATTATTAAATTGTCTTATTTTCTTGTTATTTAATTGTATTTTTTAGTATTTTCTTAGTACTGCCCCAGAACAGATTTCGATCTAGTGGGGCAATATTATATTCCATTATGATGTTTTCATGTTATTAAAGTATGTAATATTTTGGAAAAATAAATAAATAAAATAAATAAAACTTAACAAATCCATATGAAAGAGTTGTAACTTATGTGTACCTACTATGAAATTAAACATTTTACAATTTATTGACATTAATTTATTGCAAGATCTTGTACAATAAAGGTAATACGTGGAGTGAAGTCAATGAACATGTGTTATGTGTGACCAAATATGAACTGTGATCTATTTTCACATAATATGCGCGTGTCATTTAATCAAACAATATTACAAATCGCGAAACAATCATTTATGATTCAACTATCAAAATTAAATGTAATAATCAGCCTCGGAGACGATGATTTTAGTGATAATGATGTAGACAAATTGGTAACAGCGACAGGAAATTAAAATATAGAAAAACAAATTGATGACACTGAAGCCATAAAATGTATGACAGAATGATTAACAAAAGTCCTATAACTAAGCGAACTTTCATTTTTTATAAAGATAAATATGAGTAATTAATACGAAGGCCACATCGTATTATGCAAAATTAATCTATGTTTTAATGTATTTTTATTACAGTTAAACAATATTTATGTAGAGACATTATTAAATGGGTTGTGAATATTTATCAAAATCAACTTTTAATAATACATATAAAAATATGAAGGCTTATAAACAACATACAAAAAAATCAAAATAGAACAATTATTATTATCGGAGAGTATGGTCATATTTTTAATTTGTGTTATTTTTACTTAATTATTAAATTGTCTTATTTTTCTTGTTATTTAATTGTAATAGTTTTTTAGTATTTTCTTAGTATTGCCCCAGAACAGATTTCGATCTGGTGGGGCATTATATTCCATTATGATGTTTTCATGTTATTTAAGTATATGTAATATTTTGGAAATAAATAAAATAAAATAAAATAAAATAAATTTATTTACAAAAACGGAGAATCGATCTACTTGAATTGTTTTCAATAAAATGGAGAACTTGAGAAATGGATTAATATATTATGTATTTTATTTTTCATAAAACGAATTTTGTTTCACGTATAACATTTAATGTATATTTTATTTAGTCGTGTAAACAACATAAATTATATTGGCAGTGAGCTGTGAGGTATCATAGAATGAATAATATGAATATACGTAGTGTTACATTAATACACTTACTAATTATTAAACTAGACCCACTCGCATATCATTATTGTTTGCTGCTGTATACAATAAGGTATACGCTGAATAAAAGAGGTTTTGATTGAGATAACGACGCGATAAAAATGAAATAATTATTTTATGTATACATAATAATTATTGTTCACCTCTGCTATTATTCTTATAATAATATTTTGTACCACAGGTCAAAGAATGGAGGTCGCGACCTGGTTTATGATAAAACTTTGTAATTTTGGAGCTATACGTATTTATTATATTACATCGGAAGTACACAGCTTATTTATAGAAAGCCTAATAAAATTTAACAG
Organism: Athripsodes cinereus; assembly: GCA_947579605.1. Classification (NCBI taxonomy): domain Eukaryota; kingdom Metazoa; phylum Arthropoda; class Insecta; order Trichoptera; family Leptoceridae; genus Athripsodes; species Athripsodes cinereus. Next base: position 9,552,654 of record OX388306.1, on the reverse strand, counting down.
GAATTGAATGGTACGAATTAAAGATTCTAACTTCAACTATTGTATTTGTCATATTTATTCGATATGTGTCAGCGTGAAAGAAAATTAATTAGATAAAAATACCATACATGTGTAATTAAGCGCTACTTAATGGTAATTAATTAGATATGTCAGATACTAAAATAGAACCTTTAACCTAAATGAATTGACAATAAAACCTAATTTTAGTTTTAATGGCCGAGTCGGTATAGATATGTGTAATTGTGATATTATGATATGATGAAATAAAGTTAATGCTTAAAATAGAATGTCCGAAAGGTTTGCAATTATTGTCACATGTCTCACAATTTGATATTGGTACAATTCATAAAAGAAAAAACGGTTAATAACGTGAGCCATTCACGTCATCCTCAGACAGAAAATTGTCCGGAACATATAATTCGTATTTCTAAAAGTCAAGGTAAACGATGCTGCGCTATTACATTTTATATGAAGGTACTACATATAATAGTGGTTCAACTTTCAATCCCTGGCTCGTCGGCGTTAAAATGAAAGCTTTCCGTAGTAAGAAAAGCAAATAAAAAAGCGGAAAACTAGCACGCAGTTCGCATATCGAATTTGCATAGATATGAAAAGGTATGGATGGAAAAAGAAGCAACGAATAAAACACCAATAAAACATAGCATTCATTCAAACTTAGGGGATATTTTTATTATGAATAATGAAGGAGAGTTCAATTTTAATAATTATTGAATTTGTTCAATACAAGTTCAAAAATTAATTGAAGCGTGCAGATTTAATTTACTCAAATTGTACGCATACACCTGAATGATTTCGTAAAAATTCAAAGTGAAAGTATTACGGGAATAATTAGGGTGTGATTCGAGGGTTTATTCTATACGAGCGGGTCTGGTCGATTGATTGGATTTGATAAAATCTAACCTGAAGGGATGACGTCACTTTACGAGTCCTATTAACCTTTACGCGGGATTTACACACGCAATCGTGTTAAACCTAACCTTGGGTTCACATTGAATCAACAAGCAAGACCAACATGTCACCGATAAAATATTTTATGTACTCAATAAAATAATAGCGAAATAAGCCTAGACAAATGACAAAGCACACCGTCGCCGCCAGCGTTTATTTAGATTCTGAAAAAATAATATGTAAAACACATTGAGTAGTTAACCATTACGTAATTACATATTATTTAAATAATGTTTTTATTCGTGTAGATATCACAGTTTATAAATGTTTTAATCTTCGTAAGTCCACAATTCGCTAGGCTGGAAGTAATTAAAATAAATTATTTTAGTGTACACTGTTTGTATAAGTTTGTTTAAAAATATGTAGTTCACTCTTTATCTTTTTGTTATAAAAATTGCTATAGTTTTTTTGACAAACAGTAATGTATAAGTTATTTACCTAATTACTCAAATAACGTTTTCATGTGACACGCAACGTAAGGTGAGTGTAGCGAGTAGCAAAAATAATAATAACAATGACCCTTTGTATAAAAAGACAGCAAAGTTGTAGGTAGTAGGTACTTAATAAGGTAGGTACTTACTTATTTAACTTCAACAGCTTTATTCAGTTATTAAGAAACGGACCAAGTATTGAATATCATTTAATTATTATTGAATAATTAAGAAAACACGACGAAGTACCTATGCATACAAGTGTAATAAATAATTTGAATTAGTCAAACATATGTGATAAATAAATATTCTCATAATTCCAATTTGTAAATGTATGAGAATTGATCGTGAAGCGATATGGGAAAGCAATTAAATATTTAGTGAAAATTTATTTAGAGATACCAAAAAATTATGAGTTGTACAATATAAACTATTAAAAATCAATTAAGTATTTCACACAAAAAGAGATTATAAATATAAAATAATTAAACGAAAAAAGAAATACATTAGATATGCAAATTGAATAAGAGTTGTGGTAATGTAAACCCAACAAACGTTATGAAGGAACCACCCCCAAACTATTCAAATAAAGTTTATCAAATAAACTTTTCTTCGGTTGGCTTAAATTAAACTTGTGCATTATTTTACAGGAGAGATGAAATGAGAAGAAAACGTAAAGCTTGACAACAAAAACTTTGCATATTACGAAATCCAGCTGTATCATGACCAACAATATTGCTGTACAAGGTATGATTGTATACCGCATGCGGTACAATTGCAGAAATACGTCGACACTAGAGCGGTATGTAATACTAAGTTAGGCATGCTTCTATAATTTTCACTATTTATTCGATATTACGACCTAACAATATGTAGAGTAGGTATGGCGCCAGACCTGAGTCAGGCGTCAATAATTGGTAAAGTTTGACAGAAGAAACGTACTGCATAATACAAGGTAGATCGCCAGCAGGTACGAATGTGATCGATATAATTATTTTCGGATTTCTGAAAATAGTTTTGATACCAACAGATATGTACTCAACTCCTGGAATGGCTCTTGAACAATAATTTTCAAGCAATTAGGTAGATACACCATAACGCACTGAAATGATAAATACGGACTAGGAGAAAAGTGAATGTGATTAAACATTAATCTGGTTCCTCCATTTCTGCTGATAAAATTAAGAATTCACTTACATCATTGCAGATTGAAATATCTTTGAAAATATATGGATATCAAATATTTTCAACGAAGTAAACTCAGTATTGAACATATTTACTAAAACATTGCAAATTTAAACTATCGAAAAGTCTTCGGGGACTTTTTCAAGCACGGATATTGCAGGCCATTTGGCAAGAATCGAGGCAATGCCTCAGATAAATAATATTATAAAAAACGATCAAACATAACAGCAGACAGAATGTGTGTATGTGTGTGCTGGTCATTTATATTCTGAACAAAAGCCAAATATTGCATGACTTGTCCCAAACAAGATTATTGGCTAAATAAAGTCTTTATTGTTGGCATCCTTCGATGTGTGAAGAGGCATACAAAAATACGTTTACTTTAGGAAAGAAATTTGAACAAAGCTTAGGCTATTTATTGCCTTAAAAAATGTTCCATCGCTTGTATTCGCAAGGTTTGAAACAAAGAATACAAATAGGACCTTGTTGGTACCCACTTTGCCTACTTTCTCATCAGTCTGTCAATTCCCACAGCGCTATTCTAAAAACCTTGTTCTAAATAAATATTGGTTGCGGTAAACTTGTATGTAGCTTTCACGAAATGTCACGACATTAAAAAAACAATCATAGAAATACTAGAACAATATGCTTTACATTCCATAAAAGGAAAGGTTTTAATTACGCAATAAATGAAGAAAATTTAACATTAAAAAACCTTACAAACACATACCAATAAGTATGTATAACAAGATAATAGTAGCAGTGCAGTGGAATTGAAGTTTTAAGTTTATAACAAAACTCTGTAAGCATACTTACACACTGAAATAATTGTATTAAATCTCTTACCTAGGAAGCCGCTAATAGGATTATATTTTCTTTTTAATCTCTTGTACCTGTAGTCGCATCTTACAGATTTTCTAAATGAGAATTTAACTTGAACAACTAAGAACGGAAGAAAATAATGAGAAATCTTTGTTAACAGTCTCATAAATATTGCAATTTCAAATGAGGAATTTTAAAAATGGGAACTGAAATTTTGATTTTACAAAACAATATCCGACGAGAATCTTTTTAATTGTTGTACTATCTCTATAACTATTTAATTGTTGTACTATGTCTGTAGTTGTATTTTAGAAAAGACAAAATTTACGTTTAGTATTGAGGTCACATTTATGCTAAAAACTATATAGAAACTACATATTATATTATACTCTCGGGACTTGCATTTAAATTTAAAACAATTTATACTAATTCATTAGAGTGTATATAAAACATTAAGAAACCATACACATCGCAAAAAATGTGGACTATTGTAATCTACACAAACTTATGCCTTTTATATTAGGCAAAAACGTTTAAACCAAACGCTTTTTTTAAGTTCCGCAGGAAACGAGACCAATATACTAAATGAAATAACAGTAACTATATAATTATTATGCCTTATTAGAATATATGACTGCTAATTTTCATTTAAACACGCAGGTATGAATATTGAAATTCGTAATAAAACAGTCGCACACGTGTGTTGCCACAGACTGCCGGAACAAAAAAAGAGCAAAAAACATATTTAGCAAATAAAAATATTTACAATAGCCGGAGACACACTTTGCAATTCTCGGAACTGTTCAACGATTTTCAATGTCAGGGAAGACAATAATAATTATGCTAAATAATGCAAATGATTAAGACACAAGGAGAGAGAAACACAATAATAAAATAAACATATTAAAGTTGTTAACTTATGCAGATATGGTCGATAGCCTGACGGTAGAGTCTGAAACTTTAAGTCAAGAGATTCTGCTACCGATTTATTCCATCTTCACACCACAAGCACATGCTAATTATGAGAAAGTTCGGGGTGTGTTCAGATTTATAAGAAAAATATTTATTAGAAGATTATTCATTCACACATACCAATACAACATTTCTGATAAGTGGGAAAGCTAGCAGATTAACTGCATGTAAAAAAAAACATGCAAGTTAGTCAAATCCAGATTAATCTTTCAAAAACCTGTAATTTGAATTAATAGTTGTGCAAGAAACCTAGAATCAATTGAATCTTGAAATCAAAATGTACATATTATTTCGCTTATCAAAATGATTGTATAGGTCCTATAACACATCATAATCCAATATTATGAATCAAACAATAAGTAAGTGCATATGATATTCTCTTCAGGTTAATGTCCTTATTGTGTTCATTACAGATTTCATATTAAGTATATCGATCTCGTTATTCCATAACAGTAGTAGTAGAACATACATACATACTCGTACTTATTATAATTATAATGTTAAATTTTACTACTTTCACCTTCGATGCATCATAAGAGTGAAACTACGAACAACACAACAGCATTACAATATATATGTACATACTACAATACATATTATGACGATATTAATCTATCTTTACCGCCTCTATACATACAATACCCAACACTTCTCTCTTATTACTTTCCAATAACATAATATCACAATAGGCTAGTAAATTGGTATTGAATCCGTGCGATTGAACTTGAAAGTTGAAACTGTCACATCATTGTTGCGTTTTCTAGATACAGCATACAATAACAGTAGGGTAAGTGGGTGTGAATAATAAATTTAATCCACACATAAATTAATACATGAGATGATGTATTTAAACATAATAAAACAAAAACTTTGTAACATTACATATAGTTAATAGAATACATTATTAAAACTTGGGTCATTTACTCCGTTATTATACCCATAATCGAATACGCTTTAAAAAGTTTGCAGTCAATACATCAGTAGTTTGGCCAATATATCATTGGGGAAAGGTCGAAGTTATATTATGTACTGTGATTTAAAGCACGTGCTGTGATTCAATAGTAACTTAACAGTAACACGTTATAAATTTAAAATAAATTAGGTAAAAAATTTACTACAGAAAAGTTGAATAATTAACTACTCTTCTGAAAAAGAATCAGCTCTTTACCATTTTCAGAAGCAAGTTGAAGACTGTTCGATATTGCGACCTCACTTTTTCGATACGAATGAAGTAAACTCGTGATTGACATTATGGTCTAAGAAAATTAAGAGGGGTCACCAGATCTAATTCGTAAAACCCATGTGTCACGTAGCGATCAAAGGGGGTTTAATTCACATTGCCAGACTAGTCTAGCGAGTTTTTATTTTCCTTTATCAGAAGATTTTTCACGCACTACTTACTTTTTCAATTATGTAATATTGAAACTTTTCAAGTTCATACAATAAAATATGATATTACTCTCTGACGACAATGTGGCAGTCATCCATAAGTGGATGCAGTGTTATTATACATAAGTAAGTAACTTTAATTTATTCAATACACTCAGACTATAGACAATGATTATAAATGATCAAACATCCAGGAGGAGGAGAGATTTTCCATTCATAGAAATAATAAACATAGTCTCACTCACATTACATTACAGAGAAATGGTAAAGGAATTTCTTCTCTTGTAATAACTAGCCATATGTTTATAAACATTTGACAGCAATTTAATTCTCATTAAGAACGTTTAATTAAAGACTATCATAATAGTTATTACACAAAGAAGATTGTTCCGCGGAGTCCCCAACAAATAATAGATTTTTCCTCTTTTCTGTAAATTTTCAGAGTCCCCTGAAAATCAGAGATTCGTAAAACATCACAAAAAAACATTTAACATCTTAAATGCAAATGTGAGAAATGCTACGCATTCTGAATGCCGTATTTGTTTGCTGCACTGAGAAAACATCTGCATGTGTGCAATCAGTCCATTACAGGCTGCCTGACTGCTCCATTTGTAGGAGATAGCATGGTGGTATAGATGGATAGACATTATTTAATTAGTTTTGTTATATTACGAAAGATCATCAATATTTTAAATGCGTTGTGGATGTCTACACTGGAACATTACATTAGTGTGCCAAATTTTTGACGACAGGAAACTATCATGATTGCGTATTCAAATTGTGTCTCATTCAAACGGATATTTATTCACAATAAACATTTCTACTAAACGAGTAGTGTTGCAAAACTAAATTATTATACTATGTAGTTGGCATAAATGTTTTAAATTTTATATTCACATTTTTTACACAGAGTTTGTTGTTACAAGACCATGATTATGTTTTGTATAATAAAATTAACCTAGATTGATGTTAAACTTTAGAAAAGTTATTTTGTTGTATGAAATTTGCAAAAAAAAAACTATGAGTATTACCAAATCGATTAACCTTCTAATAGGAATTAAATTATCCTCAAAACTTTTCAATCCTTGTTTACCGAAACAATTATGATTGTTTGGAAGTTTGAGATAACAACAAATTAACTCATTAAGCTGTGTCAGGTACACCTATTGCCTTTTCAACAAACAAAAAATAGATGTGGTTAGATGGAAGAAATCACTATATAGTGATAATCTCGCCACTGCACATCATCACATTTTTTCCTGTGTATATTGCCCTATTTTATTTGTTATATGAATGATGATGTGCAAGAAGAATAAAATAAATAAATAAATAAATAAAATAAATCATGTTTTTGGTGGTTAAGTCTACCTATTTATACCATCACAGCATCGCTTACAAGTGGGCTAGCCAGTTGACTTAGTGCATGGAATGCGTATGCAGGATGTCTTCAAGGTGCCATAAAAATGAGAAATTCAGAATGGGTGGCCATACTTCACCACTGTATTGAAGTTATTAAATGTCTTATGGGTAAATGATGTTTTAGGAAACAGGGACAATTATAG